>BLSH010003707.1:675927-699820 GCA_018402905.1 Glandirana rugosa
GGGGGGGTTCTCTATTCCTCGCCAGGGGGGTTCTGCTTTGTAAGTGAATGATGGTAATGTACTGTGAATGCTGGGATTATTTGGCCAGCTATGGAAGCAAAAGAGAGGAGTCAAAATTGGGTGGTAGGTAATGTTCGACCCATGGTTGCCATATTCTTTCAAATTTGGGAATCTTGTTCAGTATTGTGGCCTCGATTTTAGCGTGAATCATCGCTGTAGTAATTCTTTGGATCGTTTCTGCAGTGGCCAACTGTGTTGATTTCCAGGCTTTCGCCACTGTTTGTTTGGCAGCCGTGGTTATTTGTAGTGTCAATTTAAAGCGATGCCTGCTTATAACATCTGGTTTGACGTTCAACAAGGCCACCTCTGGGGATGGATCAATTATGTGGCCTGTAACCGTGGAGATCATTATGAAGATTGTGCGCCAGAAGGATGCAACAATCGGGCAAGTCCACCATATATGATAGTGTGTACCTGGGGACTGGCACCCGCGAAAACAATAAGGGTTGTGTGAGGCAACGTATTTAGCTATGCGAGCTGGAACAAGGTACCATCTAAACATGACTTTGTAGTTTGCTTCCAGGGCAATGATATTCTGTGATGCTGATTTGGTGTTCTGCCATATCTCAGACCATGTTTCAGGTTCTATCGTGATGTTCATATCATGTGTCCATTTAGAGGTGTAGGAAGGATGTGATTGTGGGGAGGGGCTTAGTAGGAGGCGATACAGTTGAGTAATTACTCCTCGAGCGTGGGGTTCACGAAGGCAGGTATGTTCAAAATATGTCATGGAAGGAAGAGAAGTATCTAATCGTCTATTTTGGGAGAAGAAATGCTTCAATTGTAAGTATCGAAAGATCTCAGAATGAGGTAGACCAAATGATTCACAGATGGTAGGGAAGGGTATGAAGTTATCTGCAATAAAAAATGAGTGTGCTCTAAGTAAGTCGGAATATTTACTTTTTAATAAATCGGTTTTTATCTACGATATCACACTATCTGGCCCCTTTTCTTTTTTGGTGGGTGTGACTTCCCTGGAGTGGATTCTGGTGAAATTGCGGTTTTCCATCTCTTCATTGATTTCCTACTCCTGGGAGAGACCCACAGCATTTCCCATCTGGGATCAAAAAGATTACCACCGACCAGGCTCTGTGTTCCGTGAACCCAAGACCGAGGTGGCTTTGTGGAGGCCCAATCCACACACGTGTGTTTGACCTCCTGTAATAAGAGGTCCAAGCAATCTGGTAAGGATACAACTATCCGTGGTGGAGGTCTCGTTCACTGTTGGATTGGTGTGGGGCATTTTGATCCACTCTTGGAGGATTTGTTTGAGGACTTTATTATGATTGTTTGATCACTGTCACTGGAATTTATATGCACTTACGTTTAATAGTGTATATCTTTATATCACATATATGAATGTATAATTTATGGTCACTTTATATTTCATTTAGCACTGTGTTTTGTATCCTTTCACAAGCGCAGCTTTATTTGGTTCACTTTTGTTTTCGGTGTAGAGATCACACCCTATTGCTGCAGCTGTGTACACAAGGATACACTATTTAATAGGGTTAGCGCAGTCTTCCCATTCACTTTACATTTGTTCACTTTGATTTCACACTGACTGCAGCTTCCCATTTGTGTGTTTAGAACACTATTTTCATTCATTTGAACCCTACACATTTCACTTGTTTTCAATATGGATGTTTTTGAATACCGTGCTACTCGCAAACTCAACACGGAGGGGACCTTCACCCTATCAGATGGGGAAAACAATGACTTGGGAGGTCTCTTTATGCGACTGAAGAATTTAATGTTCTCAGAACTACACGCGCAATGGGACATTGCTTTCTTTGAACAATATTTAGCAGACAACATGGTCCCTAGGAGCCTCCGATGGGAGGTCAGTCCCCAGAAAGGGGACATGAACCTCGAGGAATGGTTCAAATACTTTAATGAAGCAGGTTTGGGCTTCCTAAAGTTTTTGAAAAATAGAAAAATAGAAAAATTACCTATTCTAGATGCGGAAATCAAAGAAATAAAGGAAAAACTTCTTCCCTTTAGAGATAGTGAAGAGTACAAAGAAAGATCTCTAACTTTGAAGAAAGCTTTGGAAAAAGAGGAAAGGGAACAAAAAATCAAAAAAAAGAAGAAGTATAACAGGGATATGGGGGATTATAAAACGGGCATAGTTTTTGAGTGGCAAAACAAAATTGTAGAAATGAAAAAGGCTAATGAGGCAGGAACATCTAGCCAAGGCCCTATTGGGGGAACCATGGACGTCCCACCCGCTGACCATATATGGGAAGAAGATCACCTGTCCCCTATGGAAATGGGAGCCCCAGGCCCAGGTTGGATCTATCCTCCATTACCCAGAGGAGGACAAACTCCATACGCCTCTGGTGGACCCTCACGTGCCTCTGGTGATGGTTATACTCATCGGGGACACGGGAGGGAGGAATTAGATAGATACTCCAGAGAAGATGAAAGGAACTACAATGTGCCAATTAACAATCGGTTTAGGGCTCTTGCAGAGGAACAATACACACCCCCAGGGGGACGAGGGGGCGGGCGACGAACCCCTCGGGATTTCAGACCCAAAAGGAATAACCCCTGGCCCCCCCACCAAAGGGGAGAAGGGAATAGGTTCCCTCCTCGTAGGAGGGAACCACTTAGAGATGAGGACCCACAGGTCCAGTCACAAGGAGGCCCCAGATGGAGGAGGGAAGAAGTACGGCCTGGAGATCACCAAAGGTACTATTCCCAACAACCATCTAGGGGCATCAATCGAACCCCCTTAAGACCAAGTAATGGGCCTAACCACTTCAACTATGGGGATTTTCCCCGTCAGGAACTAGGGCACAGGGGAATAGAAGGACGAGGAGAGGCACGAGAGGAGGAAGAAGGGCACAGAGGCAAAAGAAAGAGAATACGGTAGGCCAGGGGATTTACAATTTAAGCACGCAAACACTTACTGATGACGAGAAAAAACTGCTTGACAAAGGTCTGAAGTTTGCTCCACCGAAAGGTCTGAGCAAATTTCAGACCTTCATTGATGTGCATAAATACATTAGGAAGGTTAGTATCAAGAGACATTTTCTAAAGAAACCTATTACTCATCAAAACAATAGAGTATCAGAGATTATAGGATCTAACCTTTCTAATGCTTCCCTGTTCAATCCAACCGGGAGTTCAGCGCCATCCATACGTGTATTTAAAGAGGTAGTACTCAGGGACTTAGAAAAAATACCAATTAGGAATAACAAGATGCCAGGACATCTGGAAAAGGGGCTGCGTGACCTTTGTGAGAGAAGGGACCTCGTCATTAGGCCCGCGGATAAGGGAGGAGGAATTGTACTGTTAGATAAGGTTTCCTATCTGGGAGAGATGAATAATATCTTGAGCGATACAGAAACCTATGTACCACTAAGAAGGAATCCTGTCAACCAATATAAAAAAGAATTAGAGCAAATTATTAATAGGGCACACCGGCAAGGCATTGTGAAGAAAAAAGAAGCGGCCTTTCTTGTGCCGGCAGCTCCCCGCACTCCAATTATGTATTACTTGCCAAAAATTCACAAGAGTCTTACTTGCCCCCCGGGGCGCCCAATAGTGAGTGGGATTGACTCAGTGACATCCCGGGTGGGCAAGTATATCGACTACTTTCTACAACCATTGGTAAGGAAAATGCCTTCCTATGTTAAGGATAGTCTGGATGTCATAAATTTGGTGGAAAACACCCCTGTAGAAGAGGGATGGTGGTTGGCCACAGGGGATGTGACGTCCCTATATACCATCATTCCTCATGATAGAGGCTATCAAGCTGTTCAACATTTTCTTGACCAAGAAAATCACTTGGCCTCCATACAGAAAGATTTTTTACTTGACCTGCTTAAATTCGCCGCCTCCCGAAATTACTTCTGGTTTGGGGGTGATTTCTTTCTACAGAACAGGGGTGTAGCCATGGGGGCTAAATATGCCCCCAGTCTGGCTAATCTTTTTATGGCCAAATGGGAGGAGGACGTCATCGACTCCCAGAGAAGGCAGGAGTTGGCCTTCTGGGTCAGATATATCGATGACGTCCTCCTCCTATGGAAAGGTGACCAGACATCATTGTTGGAGTATGTGGAGAGCTTAAACGAAAATGATAGGGGCATCAAATTAAATTTTGAGTATAGTCAGACTGAGGTTCACTTCCTAGACTTGACAATCAGACTGGAACATGGAAAGATGACCTCCTTGACATACTTCAAGCCCACCGACCGCAACTCCTTCATCTCCAGGGACAGTTGTCACCACAGACCCTGGATTGAAGGAGTTCCCAAAGGCCAACTGCTCCGCATTAGAAGGAATTGCTCTGATATACAGGACTTCGACAGACAGGCAGAAATCTTGATAGGACGTTTCCTGGACAAAGGATACGCAGAACCTCAACTGCGTGCCACAGCATTGTCCATTAGGAATCTGGACAGGAAACAGCTTTTGGTACACAAGGAAAGACCTACCGAACTGAGGTCGGACCCAGGACGCCAGTACGCTTTCATTACCAGCTTTTCTACCCAACATAAGGCCGTAAGAGAAATCTTTCGGAAACATTGGCATATCCTAAGGAACGACCCAGTTTTAGGTACGGCCTTACCTGCCCGCCCTACGATTACTTTTCGAGGAGTACCATCGCTGAAGGATAGATTGATACATAATGTTATAGATCCTCCTCCCAGAAATATACCCCTTTTCCAAAACCTAAAAGGCTTCTTTAAATGCGGCCAGTGTCAAGTTTGCCAGATCAATGTGTTACAGAAAAGAAAAACCACAGAATTCTTGTCAACAGTAACTAACAGGAAGTACAATATAGAATCCCTCATTACATGTCGGTCCAACCATGTAGTTTATGTATTACAGTGCCCTTGTGGGCTTCAATATGTCGGGAGGACGACAAGATCTTTGAACATTAGGTTGGGAGAACATTTGAATAACATTCGGAAGGGATACCCCAACCATAGCGTCTCCCGCCACTATGATCGGGTTCATGCACGGAACCCAAAAGGGACTCTCTTTATGGGAATAGAGAGCCTAACCCCTAACTGGAGAGGGAGCCTTAAAATAAGGGAGCTGTCTAAGATCGAAACTAGATGGATTTTTATTCTGAAAAGCCACTCCCCCTTAGGCCTGAACGTTGATTTAGATATCAATTGTTTCATTGATAATTCCTGATTAACCATCTTAGTGCCATTCTTAAATTCTCCTCCTGTCGTTACTTTCCTTAATGTTCTCCCTCCCCACACATAATGTATGCGCTTGTGTGTCATCCTCCTCCCTCCTTCTTTTTACTCAGCCCCTATATCAGATAGTGGAATTTAGATTATGATTGTAATTTGAACATGTTCTTATGTGACTGGTCGATCACATCTACAGTTGGAGAGTAATCCCTGTCCTATTCGATGTGAGGCAGATTTCTCATCTACAGTCTTTTTCTTTTTATTTTATATATAATATCCCTTTGGGTTGAACTGTAGTATAACCCATATTTTTTATATATAATATTATTTCCCTTTTCTTCATTTTTTTTGAATTAATCCTTCTTATTAAAACTACCTTCTTTTATATATGTAAATATATGCAAAATCTGGAATCAATTAGGTTTGGAATATATCCCGCTAATTCCTGACCTATGCGACACAGGAAGCGGAAGTTTAATGCCCTCATTATAATCTGCCAATATTTGGCCAGCATGACCTAGGAAGTAGAAGCCGGATGTTTTTGTTGCAATCTGTCAACATCCGGTCACCGCAGGAAGCGGAAGTTTAGTGTTTCTATTCAGAACACACACTTCCGGTCTGCAGGACACATGGTGAGAGTACGCCCCTAAGTGTTGGCGCGGGATGCGCTACACGCAGTTGTGTGGATGCTCAGACTCCCTGTAATAAGGTCAGTACACCAGCTCAGCTGGATGCCTAAATGGGCTCTATTAACGAGCTGGGAGGGATCCATCCCCCCAACGAAGGATGTGATTGGCTCAGCCAGACTATGTGCACTATATTTATAGCGGTGAGAGGAGACAGCCTCCGTGCCCCGGAAGACGTCCTGTAGCGATGAAATCGATCGGGCGGAGAGCTGTCTTACCATCACCGTTGTTTGTTTTCATGCTGAACAATATCTGGATCCATGTGAGTTTAATATTTACTTTTTAATAAATCGGTTTTTATCTACGATATCACACTATCTGGCCCCTTTTCTTTTTTGGTGGGTGTGACTTCCCTGGAGTGGATTCTGGTGAAATTGCGGTTTTCCATCTCTTCATTGATTTCCTACTCCTGGGAGAGACCCACAGCATTTCCCATCTGGGATCAAAAAGATTACCACCGACCAGGCTCTGTGTTCCGTGAACCCAAGACCGAGGTGGCTTTGTGGAGGCCCAATCCACACACGTGCGTTTGACCTCCTGTAATAAGAGGTCCAAGCAATCTGGTAAGGATACAACTATCCGTGGTGGAGGTCTCGTTCACTGTTGGATTGGTGTGGGGCATTTTGATCCACTCTTGGAGGATTTGTTTGAGGACTTTATTATGATTGTTTGATCACTGTCACTGGAATTTATATGCACTTACGTTTAATAGTGTATATCTTTATATCACATATATGAATGTATAATTTATGGTCACTTTATATTTCATTTAGCACTGTGTTTTGTATCCTTTCACAAGCGCAGCTTTATTTGGTTCACTTTAGTCCATTATGGATACCTCCACTCCGGTTCATGCGATTTCAGACACTGTTTATAGCCGGACGCTCACTGCCCCTTCTGACAATCCCCATTTGTGTGGGCTCTCAAGGACTTACATTTCAGACATCAGATGATGTGGACATTACACTGTTAAGATCCTTTCGGAGATTAGAGTCCCTAATGGGGAAGGAGATACGTGTCTTTTGGGATATCAATACCCTCTCGGAATATATATCGCTTAATAGGATCCCCCAGGGTTTAAGGTTCAAGAAGTTTCCCACTTTCGAACTCCCCAATGAGGAAGTGAAAAGAGAATGGACTGATGTTTTATCACAATGTTCCGCTCAGTTAATGCGGATAATTATTAATGTGAAAGAGGATGAACTGGAAAAATTAAGAAATGAGATTTTGCTTGTATAGAAAGAATTAACTGGTTTACAGGAACATTCCAAGTTTAAAGAAGTCGACCTTCGTTTAAATACCAAGTTGGACAAATTAGAAAGAAGTGTCATGTCCAGCAAGAAAGAAAAGCTGACTAGAGATCGCCTTGATTACGAGAGTAATACAGTCTACACCTGGAAAAGAGCTCTCTCACGGCGACCCCGCAGGAAACAATATGGTAAGCGAGTTAGCTTCTCGGATCCCGAGACCGAAACGGTTAATGACACACTCGCAGTTACCATATCTGACTCCTCACCTGAGAGCACAAGTCGATTGAGTTCATCTCAGCCTTTAAACCCCAACGCCAGGGCCTCCAGTTTGAGATTAAAGAAGAAGAAAAACAAAGGGAAAAGAAACATAAAAGAACCAGGAGAGGCGGCAGGAAGCATCAACGAAGGGGACAGGACTCGCTATCAATTACGGGGCCGTCCTTGACCACGGTAAGCAACGTGGTTAATTTGTCCAAAAGGTCTTTGAATGCAGCTGAGACTATGTTACTCGCCAAAGGTTTGAATTTTTGTCCCTCACGTCATTTTGATCTTTTTTCTACCATCCTCAATGTCAATAGACTCGTTCGAACACTTACCCTTAAAAGACATTATTTCAGTGATTGTTCTATGGGTGATACTGACACAATGCAGGAAGGCGGTGATCCCATTGTATTAGCTTCCTGTCCTTCTCCATGTAAGTTTTCAGAGGTCTGTGGGTTAAATGATTTGCTGGACTTGGCCTTGGAGTCAGATCCTAGCTCTACTCAACCTGCCTCGGAGTATATTGGGGTTCCTTTCAGAGTCAAATCTGATTTCAACCCCATAGGCTCACGAGGTAAGGACATGGATTTATTCCAAAAACTTGTTGAAAGGGATCTTGTGTCTCTGGCCAAGAGGAGCAACGGGACCCCTTTTGATTGTAATTTAACACGGATGAAATTGTGAGTTTACAGACACTGAAGCAAGACAGGAGTATAGTAATTAGGAATGCGGACAAGGGGGGGTCGGTTGTAGTGCTAGATACAGAAGCATATAGAGACAAGGCTCTACGACAGTTGTCCGATACTGCCACATACACACGTTTGTCCGGTGACCCCACTCTGGGATATAGAAAGGAGCTTTCTTCCCTGTTGGATAGGGGGGTGGTGGTGGGCATCATCACTAAGGAAGACAAGGAGATGTTGTTGCCGGTACACCCGGTGATGCCTATCTTCCACCACCTCCCCAAAATCCATAAGGGTTGTAGCCCCCTACATGGTAGACCTATTGTTGCCGGCATAGGTTCCCTTAATGAACGATTGGGACAGTGGGTTGACCATTTACTTCAGCCCATGGTCTCCAAACTTCCAGGATATATTAGGGACACTGGACAATTGTTACAGAAATTACGTGACTTTGAGTGGCATGAAGGCTTTGGCTGGGTCACCTGTGATGTGGCAAGTTTGTACTCTTCCATTCCTCACTCATTGGGTCTACGGGTGGTAGAGTTCTTTCTTGGACATTTCACCACACATTCGTTAATACACCAGGAATTCATATTGTTGTGTTTGGAATATTTACCTACACACAATTTTTTTATGTTTGACGAGGACCACTACCTGCAGAGATGCGGAGCCTCTATGGGTGCTAAATTTGCACCCTCCCTTGCCAACCTTTATATGGGCTGGTGGGAGAGGCTCCGCATCTTTGCGCCTGGTGGTCCCCGCAGACAGGACACCCACTTTTATGGCCGTTATATTGACGATCTATTGTTTGTAATATCCAAAGATGCCATTACACCAGAACAGTGGATTTCATACATGAATGATAATGACTTTAACCTGAAGTTCACGGCTTGTCATCAAGATACCAGTATCACGTTCTTGGATGTTACTCTGACAGCCACAGGTGGTAGGGTCATATCAGGCCTGTATAGGAAACCGACGGCAGGGAACTCGCTGCTTCGAGCGGATTCCTGCCATCCAGCGCACACATTAAGAGGGATCCCGGTGGGGCAATTCTTGAGGCTCAGACGTTTATGTGGTAGTCCGTCAAACTACCAACGTGAAAAGATGAGTATGCAGCAACACTTTATAGAGAGAGGATACTCACCACAGATCATACAAAGGGCAATCAAGATTGCAGAGGGGGTGCCCCCTGATAAATTGCGATATGGTTCCGTCAGGGTCGGACGTCTGGCATTGGCGTCTGGTGGATGCCCAGTTTTTTCTACGCCATACAGTGTGGAGTTTCAACAGATTAGAAAAATAATTTTAAAATACTCATCTGTGTTATGAAATGATCCCTTATACGCCCGCATCCTGGACAAAGGGTTAAAAGTAGTGTCAGGAAGGGCTAACTCCTTAGGCTCCTCTCTTTCCCCTAGTCTTTTTTCCAGCAGTTCTAAGCAGCCACACTGGCTGAGTTTTAAAGGGAATTTTAGTTGTGGAGGGAGTAGATGCCTATGCTGCCCATTTGTTAACAGGGGGGAAATTGTTCAGTCCACCGCAAATAGTAAATGCACCAACATTAGTAGATTTATGAACTGCAACACGGGGTATGTAGTTTATGTTATTACTTGTACACAGTGTATGGTTCAGTACGTGGGACGCACAACACGGAGGCTGCGTGATCGTTTGGGTGATCACCTCAGGGATATAGACATTGGAATGAGGTACACCAGAAAGACACCTCTGATTTAAGAATTCAGGCGATTGAAAAAATTGTGTCCCCAGTCAGGGGGGGGGGGGGGCAGGTTTAAGCTTCTTTGCAGGAGGGAAGTGTTCTGGATATTTTTTCTAAGTACTAGGAGGCCTGAGGGACTCAACTTTGAGTGGGACGTGTCCCATTTTTATGATGGATAGAGGTCTACTGACCCCTCATTTAGGTCCACATGACACTTCCCTCCTGCAAGACCTTTAAGGTTCAGCTAATGACATTAATTGAGATTGTTCTTTGCACCAGGGAACCCTGTTGTCTGTATACATGAATTTTATCTATAGGTGTTTCGTTTTGTATATTCCTTTCAGTATATTTCTTTCAGTATGTGACAATTACAGATAAGGGGTTTACAGGTGGGGTGCACAACATTGAAACTTGCATGCTTTTAGTCGTGCATCAGTTTCCTGTTGCTGTCATATTCATTACTATATGTTTTTTGACACATTGTGTTTATTTTGATAATAATAATAATATTTTGATTTTTATTTATCTTTGTATATTCACAAATCACAATTTTTTATATTATATTTATATTTATATTGGTACCTTTTGGGTCTTTCACAGATGGGTCGGCCTGACTGCATATCACAGGGGAACCCACGGCGGTGCATGTGAGGACTTTTCTGTTTCCATATGGTCTACGTTCGATCCTCTGGTGAATTGCACCACGCCGTACCTATTCTGTTGAAGTTTATGAGTCCCAAGAAGCAATTGATGTCAATGATTAGGCAACAGCTGACTGACTGTGAGTTTATTGGTTGAACATAGGAAGTGAGCATCAGTATTTCCACATATATATATGTATGCATGCCTATATCTCACTAGCTATGAGTAAGCGCCCTTAGGGTGGCGTGAAACGCGTTAGCAGCATCTTACATCTCTTGTCTGTATCGCATGGACCTGGATCAATAAAAGCATTGAAAAGTTGTGCGACCGTCCGGAGTCTTTTTTCATTTAACTCTGCATGGATTTGTTGCAATGTATAATATACCTTTAATAAGTAGAAGATCACATTTTGTATGTATGTTTGATTCCAACATGCATGTATGTATTATATATATATATATATATATATATATATATATATATATATATATATATATTTATTAGATTGTCTCTTCAGCTCCAGATGAAGCACAGATCACATGAGCGCGAAACTAGTTGAGCAAAGCAGGAAACCATTATCCACTTAAACTACTGGGAGCTACACCAGCGTAACCAAAACCAAAATCAATCAAATGTTTATTGTTTATCAATTATATATATGTATATTGATGTACTGAGGTATTGGGTTGCGGTGGGACATATATCCCAGGTAATTTGTGGAACACTTTTTGGTTGATTCCCTTGGGACTCAACCCCACTGGTCGGTTACCCCTGGGAATCCCATATGTTTGGATCTTATATAGGTCCTCCAATAATATACATGGTGTTTGGGATACATACATTCTAAAATAATAATTTTAAATGTTATTTGTCTCTCTTTGGGCACATGGATGCCATTTTGTGCAATAAATAACGTTTACAATACTTTTATCTAGCATGCCTACAAAGTCCATTATTTCATAATTATCTGTATTTAAAGTTTGTAATTTTCAATGCCATGGTGGGTTGACTGTGGCATTCATTAAAAAAATGAAAAAAATGGCTCCCTGCAGACAATCTTCATTCTGAATGATCCTTTGGGTGAATTATTTGTTTTTTGCTCTGTATGAATGTTTGGCCTGTCCCTGAAATGGTCAAATAAGTTTGCTGCAATGGTGTATTGATTATATATGTTTTGGTTATTCATTGCAATATGGACTATACTATTTTCATTATGATTATTGTGGTTATTTCTTTAGATTTTTTTAAAAGTTTAATTTAATATTATGTTGTTATTTATGTTGGAGCTTTAGCTTTTAAAATGGACTTACTGTGTCATTTTTTATTCCTTACCTGATGGTGTAGGTGTTACAACTGGAAACAAATGATTTAGATTGATGAAATAAAAATTTAATTTAAAGTGGAGTTCCACTCAAAAATGGAACTTCCATTTATCTGTCTCTTCCACCCCACCATTTGGCACCTTTCAGATGGGAGGGGAGAATGGGTATCAGTTTTTGACAGGTCCCCCTTCTCTACTTCCGGAGATGGCGGCCAATTAGAATGTGCAGTGTGCTTCGTGCATGCGTAGTAGGGAACTGGCTGTGAAGCTGGAAGGCTTCGCTGATGGTTTCCCTTATCTGAAAATCAGCTGGGGTGCCGACATTGAGGAAACCCTGGACAGGTAAGTGTCCTAATATGAAAAGTCAGCAGCTACAGTATTTGTAGCTGCTGACTTTTAATTTTTCATGGGAGGCCGGAATACCTATTTAATGGTCTCAAATGTGTTAGGAGAGGAGTCAGTAAGGTCTATGAAGAGAAGCACACCATCCCTACCATACAGCATGGAGGTGGATCTCTGCTCTTTTGGGGTTGTGTGAGCTACATCGACACAGGTAATTAAGTCACAATCAATGTCAAGATTAATGTAGCATAATATCAGAAAACACTGGAGTGAAATTTCTGCCCAGAAGATACACATGGGACCCATTTAGACTTTCCAACATAACAATGAACCAAAACAACAGCTACAGCACAAAAAAAGTGAAGGCCATGAAGTGGCCATCACAATATCCTGGTTCAATGACATCAAGGAGTTTGGGAGATCTCAAACATGTAGAAGACACATCTTGTTCATACAATACAACCAACAAATTTACAGGGTCTGTGGGCTTTTAGCCTAAAAAGAATGGGCCGCTTTAACCCCATGAGCAAATAAATGGCCTCATTCACAACTATCACAGAAGACAGCAAGACATCATTGATGCTAAAGGAGACAATATATATTAAGAACTAGGTGACCTGTCGGTCGGTCCCAGGAGCAACAGTTTATGTTGGAGGATCGCCCTGTTTAGGATGCCCTAGGAGTGTCTGTCTAATTCAGGGAAGTGTCCACTTTGGCTGTGTATACATATCCGTACAAGGATTGTCTGGTGTGTGGGGCTATACATATATTTCTTCTCCAAGTGGCTACTTGCCTGATTGGTGAATCCCCAACACTTTGGATGCTTTCCCCATACAATACTTTTATGGCTTTTAGATTGTAATGGATGTAATTAATGGTCATAGTAAAATGCCTATTTCAATGGTGTCACACGCATGCTTTATACACATATATGCTATTAGCTTATTATATATATATATTCCTTACTCAAATATGCTCGTCAGATTACTTTTACACTTTTCTTATTTGCTACTAACAATAAGGGAAAACAGATGATTTCTAAGATGGCGCCTCCAGGAAGAAGCTACACCCAAGACAGAAGATTATCATATCCTGGAAGAAACTTATACTCACATAGATATAAGGAAGAGCTTCTTGGTCTGAAACCTTTATTAGCAGATACTCCAGATGTACTAGTGTTTAGGTTGAACGTACATCATGCAGTTAGAATTGAAGGCGGAGCATCATTGGAAAAAATAGAAAGTGAAGTCAGAGGGAGGGGTATTTGCCTATCAGATGCCCATTGCAGCAGAACAACCAGTGGAAAGAAAAGAGAGCGAGAAAGAGAGAGTGAGAAATTTGGGTATGCAGTTGGGACAGGCATATGACATCTGAAATGATACACTGAATTTAATCTGTTATGTGACTGATAAGAGTAAGAAGTGGTTACAGTTTTAGAATTACACACAGACAGACAGTCTGTCACAGTCTGTGACAGACAAGCGAGCGCAGCCTTTCGCCCCCCCCCACTTCTCCCTTACCTCAACTTCCTCTATTCTCCCTGTGAAGTGTAAATGTGATCGGAGGACTGTCACATAAATCCTGAGCCCAAATACATAAACTCTCCAATAGTTAACAATGGGACAGGAATTAGAGAAACCGAAAAAAGGGACCTTAGCTTGTGATTTTGTGTCTGCCTGAGAAGGAAAAGATTAGATAAGGAAAGGAAGGAGACTAGCGAAAATATGCGATTTTACTATGCATTTGGGAGGCAGATTACAGCCAGAGGATTGGCGTACTTTGTTAAAGCGAAAGAGAGGTCTCCTGTCCGATCACGGACTCCTGCCTACAGCAGAAGCATGGTACAGAGTGGCAAAAGCCATTCATGATGAGGGGTGTGAGGAACAAGAGGTGAATAGAGATGGATATATTATGTATGTGTATCATAAACGAGGAAACACGCTGAAGTCCGAGCCATTGCCCTATCATAGCGCCCAGACCTCAGACAGAGAACACCGTCCCCAAGCAACCGCCCCCCATCTGACCCTCCTTCCACAAGGCTCTATCCCAGGTTCCCTCCCACAACAAAACCCCCGTCACCACCCATGCCACCGCCTCAGGCTGGAAGCCATCTTACTATGCCCAGCTGCCATGATGGTACACACAGCCATGACACAGGAAGACTCCCTGTGGCAACTTCCTCTGACGGCCATCTTAGTCCACCCAGCCATGACACGGGAAGACTCCCTGTGACAATTTCCTCTGGCGGCCATCTTAGTGCACCCATACCAATGTATCCAGTAATAGATCAAACAACCGGAGCGTACTACAGGACGCAACCCACCCCACTGATGGTCAATACCGACGATGAAGCGAACTCGGAAGCTAGCCATGACCTATCCCCTGATGCCGAAACAACTCATGCGGTTCAGGAGAATCCTGATGCCACCCTGAGATGATGACAGGTTACATTATTGGATGCTGATATTCCCAATCAGGCCGATGCGGCCCACCACGTCACAGTGTCCGGTGGAAAATCAGACACATCCACCAGGGCAGATACGGTTCCCTTCTATGATCGAAGGGCTCATAGTGATCCTGCTAGAAAGACTCTAGCCATGCAGTTCCCATCATTATATCCCAGTTCACATCCTCCCTTTGATGGTTATTCTACGAGCCACCCGCCCTGGTGCCGCCGGCAGCCTGGACAGCCATACCGGCTTCCCATTCCCAGCCTCCAGCACCTCCACCAGTGCAGCTGGCACCAGTTCTGAGACAAGAGAAAATGGAGTTGGCAGTGCAAGCACGGGAATGAGGGTTGGGGGAGCCCAGACAGATTGAGGCTGCGGGCTCTTGGGGGGGGGGAGGGGGGACCCTCGGTTAGTCACCTGGTGGTTGGGCAGGTTGAGGGATGGTCAAGTGACCTGGAGGAACAGAAGGCAATGTTCAACAAGTCTATATGTACAAAGGTATGTACACAAGTCCGTGCGTACAAAATTCCTGGTATAGTCTATTGCTGGGATGGTGGAAATCACTGTGACACTGGTAGGCTGCACCACTAAGAAGTAACTGGACTCCTGTGGGTAACAAAGAACAAGAAAGGTGCACCTCTAAGTGCAGTAGTGTATAAACCAAATTTATTAAACAAGATTAAAACTGCTCACAATGGTAGTGTGCAGGTGCGCATTGCAGTGTCAGCCACTGCTGGCTATAGTTGTCCTTGGTCTGTCTGGAATGGCTGCTGGGATGAGGTCCTGGTCTGCCTGGCGGTGGTGGGCTGGAGGGGTGGCGAACGCGTCGCCGTTTCCAGCTGCCCATTGGACGAAGAGGACCACCTGCATCTGCCCTGCACGGACCGAACAAACACCCAAACGGTCGTTCGAGCCAGAGGAGGAGACGCCGGGAACCACCGACGCCGCCCCCCCAAGCCCACCACCGCCAGTCAGACCAAGACCTCATCCCAGCAGCCATTCCAGACAGACCAAGGACAACTATAGCCAGCAGTGGCTGACACTGCAATGCGCACCTGCACACTACCATTGTGAGTAGTTTTAATCTTGTTTAATAAATTTGGTTTATACACTACTGCACTTAGAGGCGCACCTTTCTTGTTCTTTTTTAACCAGTTCTGAGACCACTATCCCTTCAATTCCAACATCCAACACCTGCAGCTACACTCCCGATGTATACTCCTGCACCATCCCATGAGGTTATGACAGATATGTCTGGCATTCCCACAGGAGACTCACGCGATACAGTACAATATGAACCATCTAACCTCCCTCCCCCACAACCACCCAATATGTGGGGAGTCCCTGGTTTGTCCCCTAATTATCAGAGGCAAGAGCCATGTCCTCAACCTGGAAATTATCAGGGGCCTTTCCCACATGTACCTGGGGGAATGCCCACAGCCCAAGGAGCACCCCTGATGTATGTGACGTTTACCCCTGGGCAGGCATCATCTCTTGTGACCAGTCTGCCAGACCCTGAAAAACAGCCCATGCCCTTTTATAGGAGGATTGCACAGATTCAAAAGGCATATTCTTGTGCCTGGCAGGACCTAGTAAGTCTGTGTGAGATTAAAGCAGGAGATGCTTATTGGCCAGTGATGGAAAAATGTTTCAATGTTGATAGAACTGATGCTGATAACACCTATGACTCAGGGTGTGAATTTGTGACCCAGTTGCAGCAGTGGGCACGAGATCGCCTAGCAGACCAAGCAACCAACATACAGGACATTACACAAGACCAGACTGAGTCAGTTGAGAAATTTCACACTAGAATATCACAGGTATTTACAGATTTAGGATTCAGCATGCAGAATAAGGCACACACCCAAATGTTGTCCTCCGCATTTGTTTCAGGCCTTAGGGAACCAATCCGAAAAGGCCTGCTTCTATCTTGCCCAGAGTATAGAGTGCTACCCCTTGATACTCTACTGTTGGTAGCAAAGGGCATAGAATCTTCACAGGGAAGTAAAAGGATAACCCCTCTCATGATGGCCTCTGACACGCCATACCTGCCACAAAATCCACGCGTCTGTTACAATTGCGGTAGGCCCGACCACTACAGAAGGGAGTGCCGAAGTCCTCGGAGGTCCGCCCACAGACAGTTTGGCCGCAGGAACAACCCACAAGGAGGTGCTCAACACCATGGGCTAAATAACCAGGAGAACCCATCCGGCCCTGTGCCCAACACTTGGCTTCCTCCACCTCTCGATCAAATTGATCTCCTTCGCTAGGATCTCGGCAAGCCTGTGTCATACACGCCAACTATGACTGCATCATTTAAAGACGCTGGAGGACCCCTTGCAAAAATAACCCTTCCCATCGAGGGCCGTCCCACTACTTTCCTTTGTGACACAGGCGCTGCCAGAAGCATGATCAGAGCTGAAGAACTACCTGATACCTCTTTCCTATCAGATATTGACATAACCTGTGTAGGAGTGGACGGAAAGCCCAGAAAAAGCCCTTTGACCCGCCCCCTACAAGTTGGCAATTTCCCTGACCTACTAGTAAGATTTGTTGTCTAATCTACATGTCCTCTAAATTTATTAGGGGCAGATGTCTTGCTTAGGCTCCAAGCTTCTATTTCCTTCCAACCTGACGGTGGTATCAAAGTGACCTCATCACTGACCACTGAGGACACCTCAGCACTGTGTTCCATTCCGCTCCTGCTTTCCTTGGATGTGGAGGATGAGACTGGAATCCCACGAGAAGTCCTAGACCGAATACCATCATATTTGTGGTCTACGGGGCCGGAGGACATTGGTCACCTGAAAGTCCCACCTATTATTGTGAAAATGAATCCAGGGGCACCCTATCCAAGGAAGCCTCAGTACCCCCTTAAGCCCTCTCAATCAGCTGCAATTGCCCTCCAAATAGAGGCCCTCTTGCGAAATGAGGCTCTCATATATTGCACAAGCCCTTGCAATACTCCTCTCTTTCCGGTAAAGAAGAAGACCTTGATGGGAGAACCTGTGAAATATTGAATGGTACAAGACCTCCGAGCAGTAAACAAAGCTACTATACTAGAAACACCCATTGTACCTAATCCGCACACTTTACTAGCTGGAATACCGCCCACAGAAAAATACTTCACAGTGGTGGACCTGGCGAATGCTTTCTTTAGCATCCCCCTTGACCCCTGTTGTCAATTCCTTTTTGCCTTCACCCACGAAGGCCGAGGTTACACCTGGACCGTAATGCCCCTAGGAGCCCAAAACTCCCCATCTCAATTTTCCAAGGCAATGACATTCATCCTGGACACATGGATCAAGCTCCACCCAGAGGTTGTGCTCCTCCAGTACGTGGATGACCTCTTACTCTATGTGGACACCCAGGAAGAGGCATCAACTCGCTCCGAAAGCCTCCTTTGCTACTTGGCCAAACAGAGCTGCAAGGCCTCAAAACAGAAGGTCCAGTGGTGCAAAGAGACAGCGGTTTTCCTTGGTCACTGCATCTCACAAGGCACGCAACATCTTACTCAAGAACGGGTGGCCGCAATCAAGGCCATTCCAGTGCCAGTGGGTCAGAGATCCCTCCATGCTTTTTTGGGACTAATTTCCTACTGCCGTTCCTGGCAGTAGGCATCCCTACTGATGCGACCCCTGTATGATGCCCTGAAGACCGACCCGTTCGTGCTATCCTCAGAGGCCCTCACCAACTTTGAACTCCTGAAGGAAATTCTATCTACGGCCCCCACCCTTGGCCTCCCAGAATATGAGCCCTTCAAACTGTTTGTCTTAGAGAGAGAAGGACATGCCACAGGAGTGTTGGCTCAGACCCATGGCAATAGGGACAAGCCCATTGGTTATTATTCCTGTCAACTGGATCCAGTGGCTAGGGGGGGACCATCCTGCCTCAGAGCCGTCTTTGCAGCACAGGCTCTCCTGGACAAGACTGCTGACATTGTGTTGGGTCACCATCTTATCCTCCTGGCCCCTCATGACATAGCGGCCATACTGAATCAAGTGCAACCAAAACACCTGTCGACAGCAAGACATCTCAGACTTCAATGTGCTTTACTCCTCCCAGATAACATCACCCTTCTCAGATGCAACACTCTCAATCCGTCCACTCTGCTCCCACTTCTCGAGGGGGGAGACGATCCTCATGATATTCCCCATGACTGCTTTGAAATGATGAAAATGGAAACTGCACACCTACCAACTGTAAGTGAGGTGCCTCTGGAAAATCCTGACCTAACTGTCTATGTTGATGGATCAAGGTATGCAGATCAAGCAGGAAGATACCACACTGGATATGCTGTTACCACCGAGGATACAATCCTCCACGCCTCAGCCTTACCCCTCTCAATGTCTGCGCAAGAAGCAGAGCTCCAAGCCCTGACAGTGGCATACCAATTAACAGAAGGAAAGAGAGTCAATATCTACACGGATTCAAGATATGCCATTGGCGTTGCCTGCGACTATAGGATCCTCTGGAGAACCAGAGGATTTCTGACGGTGACAGGTACACCTGTGAAGCATGGTGCAGCAATCAAGGACTTAATGGATGCTCTACTTCTTCCTGCCCAAGTGGCTATACTTAAAGTAAAAGCACATGGTAGATTGAACTCTCCAGAAGCACGAGGCAACCATCTGTTAGACACTGCCGCAAAACAGGCCACATATGAAGCACGAGAAGTTGTTAACAGAGTGGACGTGCCTACTCCAGATGGAACAACATCAGCACCACAAGAGATACAGGATAATGAAGCACCATGGTTCTGCAAAGCCCATCTGTAGACTGGACACTCCTTAAAGAACATCAGGAAGCAGCGAGCAAAGAAGAAAAGGAGATTTGGATAAAGAAAGGAGCCATGTTAAAGGATGGACTCATGGAAGTGAACAAGAGACCATGTTTACCACAATCTATGTTCCCAGCAGTGGTGCAGTGGGCCCATGGTGCCTCCCATCTGTCAAAAACATTGATGAATGCCCTAATCTACAAATACTATCTGGCCCCAAGAATCACCCCACTCACAACAACTTTTGCAAATCATATACTACCTGTGACAAATGCAACCCTGGAAGACCGGAGAAAGTGCCCAGAAAACATCTAGCAAAGGCTCAGTATCCTTTCCAGAGAATACAGATTGACCACATTCAGATGCCAAAGAGTGGCCGATATGAGTACGCTTTGGTGATCATAGATATGTACTCCTCTTGGCCGGAAGCTTTCCCTGACACCAATATGATGGAAAAACCACAGCTAAAAAGCTTCTAACAGAAGTAGTGTGCAGATACGGCGTCCCAGAGGTTATAGAGAGTGATCAGGGGCCGGCTTTTATGGCCTCAGTAACCAAGGAAATATGGACAGCTTTAGGGGTCACGCTAGCCTTCCACACCCCATACCATCCTCAAAGCAGTGGAAAGGTAGAGAGACTGAATGGTACAATAAAGTCTAGGATGTTAAAAATGTCCCAGGAAAAAGGGATGAGTTGGCCAGACAGTGTACCCATTGCTTTATTTAGTGTCAGATACACCCCCAGAGGAAACCATGGTCTATCACATTATGAGATACTGTTTGGGTCAGCCCCCCAGACTATGGTGTTATTTTCCGCAACAATTACAACTTAAATCTGGTGTACTGACTGATTATGTGGTTGCCTTATCTCGTGAATTAACCCGTATCCATGCGAAAGTGTTTTCTTCCATTCCAGATCCTGAACTAGATACGGGAACACACAAGCTGGTTCCCGGTGACTGGGTCTATATAAAGAAATTTGTACAAAAACACTCCCTTGAACCCAGATATGATGGTCCCTTCCAAGTCCTCCTGGTAACCGCCACATCACTGAAGTTGGCCGGAAAGAACACCTGGATGCACGCTCCCCACTGTAAGACAGCCCCTGTACCTGAGGAGGTGGACAAGGACAAGCCATGATTCTATATATCATTTTTCTGTTGGGAACAGCCAAAGCACAACATGCAGCCATTACTGAGAAAAATGGCGAGGTCACTTTCTGGTATAATTCCACTGATACCCAAGTAGCCACATTTGACTTCCATGCATGTAAGATACTCCCATGTCCTGAACGTAGTAGCAGATGGGAATGGTATAAGACTGGACATGGAGAAGGGTATATTTGTGTCACCAAGGGGTCATGGGGAAAGGATTGTGACTATTGGGGAGCGGCAGCTTGGAACACAGGGACACCCTGGGGATATCGACCCCAACCAGCTTATGATAGTAAGGATAGCCAAGGAGAGCCCTTGTTGACCCGTCTCACCCTATACAAGCCAGGGCCTAGTATGACACTTGTTCTAAACATACGGAACCCGAGTCCCTCTGATAGGGGTGAATATGTGTTGGGATGGTGGTTTGGAGGAGGTCATCAGGGTCACAGAGGATCTTTCCGGTTAGAAGATATGTACAACAACGATGAATGGCAGCCACTAACGAATTCACCTGCCTAACAGTAGCATTTAAAAGGCAGGGGATTGGTTACACACATTTGCAAGTGTATGCGTAAGCTGCAGGCCCCGACAAGTCTCCCTGTGTACTGCAGACCTAACTCTGTATAAGAGGCTTCACAGTGGGAGCACATACAATTTAATGGATAGATGAAGGACAGGTGACTGGAGGAGCCCAACCCTCCTTAAAGGTACAGGACCAGACCAGACACCCAGCCATGGCCCAATGGCGGCTGCGGTGCTAGTGTGTTACCTGAAGTGATTACAATACAAAACAACGTCACTGTCCCCCACCTATGACTGGCCATTGCAGCAAGGAGCTGTGGAAAGGCAGATACAGACAAAAAACAGAGAAATCCAAGCTCAACTTACCGACCAGTCTGCCACCAAGAAAATTCACCTGTCTAACAGTAGCGTTTAAAATGCAGGGGATTGGTTACACACATTTGCAAGTGTATACATAAGCTGCAGGCCCCGACAAGGCTCCCTGTGTACTGCAGACCTAACTCTGTATAAGAGGCTTCACAGTGGAAGCACATACAATTTAATGGATAGATGAAGGACAGGTGACTGGAGGAGCCCAACCCTCCTTAAAGGTACAGGACCAGACCAGACACCCAGCCGTGGCCTAATGGCGGCTGCTGTGCTAGTGTGTTACCTGAAGTGATTACAATAACAAATAACGTCACTGTCCCCCACCTATGACTGGCCATTGCATTGGCCAGTTGGAGTGCATTATGGGCCCTCATAGTTCCCGTGAATGCCCCATAATGTTCGCAATTGTGCGAACGGACGAACACCCGATGTTCGTGTCGAACATGCATTTGACTCGAACAGAGGGCTCATCCCTAATTTTTAGCTCTGATCGCTGTATAAATTTCATTGGTCCCAAAAAAGTGTCAAAAATGTCCGATATGTCTGCCGAAATATCGTAGTGTTGATATAAATCGCAGGCCGCTGCCATTACTAGTACAAAAAAAATAAATAATAAAATGCCGTAAATCAATTGCCATAGTTTGTAGACGCGATAACTTTTGCACAACCCAATCAATATACACTTATTGGGATTTTTTTACCAAAAATATGTAGAAGAATATCTATCAGCCTAAACTGATGAATGAATTTGTTTTTTTATATATATTTTTGGGATATATATTATAGCAAAAATTTTTTAAAAATTCTCTTTTTTCAAAATTGTCGCTCTTTTTTGTTTATAGCGCAAAAAATAAAAAATGCATAAGTGATCAAATACCACCAAAAGAAAGCTCTGTATGTGGGAAAAAAAGGACATCAATTTTGCTTGAGTATAACGTCGTATGACTGCACAATTTTAATTCAAAATGCGACAGTGCTAAAAGCTGAAAATCGGTCTGGGCAGGGGGGGGGGGGGTTAAGTGCCCAGTAAGCAAGTGGTTAAAGGACCCAAATACAGTTGATTTCTTAAAATCCCAACTACAATCATACTTCACAGAAAATGTCACCCCAGATATTTCACCTACTACATTATGGGGGGCACATAAATGTGTCATTCGGGGTGAATAGCAACAAAAACTAAAAGAAACCAGCAGGAAGTGATCACAATGCTAATGAACAAAATCAAATGACTGGAAAAAACCCACAAACAGTCGACCGCTCTAGCAACTCTAAAAGACCTTAATCTATCACATTCGAGATGATCAGGGTAATCTCCTTTCCAAAAACGAACAGATTGCTAAACAATTTGAAAATTATTACACTAAACTATACAATTTAGCACCTGATCACAGGAGTCCTGGCTCCTCGGAACCCCGCTCCACGAAAATTAAAAACTTTCTATCCCAATTCAGCCCCAAATCAATTACAAACCATCAAGCTAAAGACATAGAACTTCCCCTCACTGCAGAGGAATTGCAAGCGGGCATAAAACAGACAAAAACAGGCAAGAGCCCGGGTCCGACGGTCTATCCTTACAGTATTACAAAAGCTAATCTGCTACCCTCATGGGAAGACTGCTAGAGGCCCACGTAGCAGTCATACCTAAAGAAGGTAAGAACCCCACACTAGTCTCTAATTACAGACCCATATCGCTGCTTAATGTAGACATTAAGCTATACGCCAAAATATTAGCCAACAGATTGTTCCCACTCATACCTGACCTTATCTACCCTGACCAAGTAGTCTTTGTCCCGGGCAGAAAAGCTAGGGACAATACCATACGTACGCTGAACATACACCATTGGCTGGGCACATCCAGGACCCAGGGCTTCTTTCTCTCCCTTGGCGTGGAGAAGGCGTTCGACAAGGTGGCCCATCGGGGATGTCCCTTACCCTCCTTGATTTTTATTCTATCACTAGAACCTCTATTAAACAAATTGAGATCTAACCCTGACATCAAAGAGCTAACCATTGCTGGAAGAGAATATAAAGTCTCCGCCTTCGCAGACAACATTCTTCTTTCCTTGAGCTCCTCTAGGACCTCCCTGACCAACCTACTGAAAGACATAAACAATTTTGGCCACCTATCTTATCTTAAAATGAATTACTCCAAGTCCCATGCCCTGAATATCTCTCTGGCCCCACAAGAAGTCGCCCATTGAAAAGAATCCTTTCCATTTCGATGGCAAAAGGAAGCTATCACATATCGGGAATTCAAAGAAAATATCTGATTTATACAACCAGAACTTCAAAAAAGCCCTTTCCAAGACTCAAACAGACTTGAAAGAATGAATGAAAGAATGGGCAACCTTAAATGTTTCTTGATTCCTATCCACCTCCCTATGTCTTTGTGACTTACAGGAAAGCCTGCTCGGCTTTCATTTGGAAAAATACCCCCCCGTGGAATATATACAATCTTCTCACACAAAAGTAAAGTAAAGGGTGAATTGGAACAC
>BLSH010003707.1:727274-754367 GCA_018402905.1 Glandirana rugosa
CCTCTCCCCATTTTTTGTAGGGCACTTGCCCTAGTTTGAAGATGATTTTAGAACAGTTATATGGCTTCTACCGTTAATTAATACTTTTCAGACACAGTTTGAAGATGATCCACATTCACCTCCATTTTTGCATTTTTTAAGTTTTCATTTTTTTAAAAATATTTAAAGTTATTTCCCTGTCCCCATTTTTTTGTAGGGCACTTGCCCTACCCTTACCCCCATTTTACTTCCTTTTGCAGCCCTCTGGGGCTTTCCATGACTTTCCTACAGCCATTTTTGTGCCTAAAAGTTCGGGTCCCCATTGATTTCAATGGGGTTCGTTGTCCGTGCGATCGTTCGGGTTCCGTCCGGACCCGGACCCGGACTTTGTCCCGAAGTTCGGACGGACCAGCAGAACCCGAACGTCCAGGTGTTCGCTCAACTCTACTTATAACGCTTTTATGTGTTTCCCAGACTATCAGTGGGGAAGTCTACCTTGTGTTGTTTAGTTCAAAAAATATTCAGTAATTGAAGAGTGTATGTTTTTGTATATTACAGCATCTGTCAAGAGGGATGCATTCAGCCTCCAGTTGAAACGTTTCTGATGGGAAGTATTCAGTGCCAGGGAAATTGAGACAGGGGCATGGTCTGAAAGTAATATCAAGCCTATCTCCGCCCCCATCATGTCAGGGAGATCTCTTTGGGAGATAAATAAATGGTCTATTCTAGAGTAGCCTCTATGTGTGGTGGAGAAATATGAAAAATCTCTGGTTGTGGGGTGTAAGGTCCTCCATGTGTCAATCAGAGTGAGAGATTTTAACAAGTACTTTATTTTTTAAGAATTTTGTACGTTATGTATGATTTCGCTGTAGATGTATCCTGAGTAGGATTCAGAGGGATATTGAAATCACCTCCAAGAATGATACATCCTTTTGCAAAACTCTTGAGCTCGTCTATCACATGTGTGCAGAAGGAGACATGTGATTTGTTTGGGAAATAAACGTTTGCTACGGTGAGTGGTTTATTATTCCATGTCCCTTTTAAAAAAATATATCTGCCATTTATATCTATGTGTCGGTGTTCTACTGAAAAGGGTGTGTTTTTGCTGAGAAGGATTGAAACTCCCTTAGTTTTGGCTTTGGGATTGGTTGCGTGAAACACTTGGGTAAAATATTTGTTTGTCAGTTTAGGGATTTGGTTTTCCTTGAAGTGAGTTTCCTGGAGTAGAACAATTTGTGGTTTCTGTTTTTGAAGTTCAGATAGAACTTTATTTCTTTTTTCAGGAATATTAAGCCCATTCACATTATGTGAAATTATACTAGGAAATTTTCCTAGGCCGGAATAGGCCATAATAATTTGTGTGGGTAGGGATAGAAAGGTTGTGAGAAAAAAAAAAAGGTGGAAAAGGGGTGAAGTCAAGAAAAAAAAAGACAAGTACAATTATACTCCTTGGACAAGCAACAATCTCGTCTCAAGGTGTAGTGAGACTGAACATGTGCAATTAACGCTAGTGTATAAGCCAATGTTATTCTAATGGGGGGAAGTGATAAGCGGGCAGTAAAAGATGTATAGTGTTAAGTGATATGATATACAACAGTAAAAAGAGAGGGGGTAGAAATCTGTTACCCTGGGTAAGTAGCTCTTAATGGGAAGAAAGGGCTCAACCTACAGCCAACATTGTAGAGCAGACATATGTCTGTAAATCAAAATATGCGATCTTGTTAGGAAAAGCGGGGGCCTAGCTGAGAGGGAAGGATGAGATCATGGGAGTAATAACGTAATAAAATAAATTATTTAACCCTGAACAACCATAAGGTCGACTTATACGTATGAACAACATGCCAGCAAATAGAGGTTCCCCAAAGTTGAGTTTAGATTCTCTTTGTTTCTGTAACTACAGGTAAATTCCTCTATGTAGAGGGATGTGATAGGATGATGCACCCTGTGGACCGTGTTTTCCTCGCCCACTCTTAGGCTAGTGCCCAAGAGTATGACCAACCAATCTGGAATATAGTATGTCCCCAAGTGCTAAGCAAGCAGATATTTATGTATGGAAAGAGGGAACGGGTCATTAGGCCACAGGTGTGCATCATCATTCACAAAAACAATGTAAAACTATGATAAGCTATTATGTAAGCATAGTCCATCTTCATGTCGGAGTGCCACCTCGGTAGAGCCAGTGAGACACCAACATGGGGAGAAGCATCCAAAACATTATTTAGCGATATTAAAACATATAACAAATAATAAATCTTTCTGTCATATCAACAGTTAGTTGGTGAGAACTTATAGCCTGATCACCTTGTAAAGTTTAATGGCGTCTAGCTACATTAGAAACCAAATTCAGGACTGTCAAGACCCTCTCACATATAGTGGGCAAATAGACCATGTGAAAAAGGCTCTTGTGTAAATATTTGAGTGTCCAGATGTATCTTCGGCTGTATGGCCAAAAAACCAAGATCCTATTGGAAATGTTCTTTGACTGGGATTTAACTGGGGTTGAATAGAATAGAATAATTTCCCGTGTGGAGAGAATGATACCTCTCCTTTTCTGGTTGAATATGTTTATTGTTTTACATTAAACAAAGAACAAACAAATTTCTCGTTGTACATTCACAGTCCAAATAAGGAGACATTTCACAAAGAACATCAGGTAGTACAATTCAAATAAAGGTGGAAGGAAGAAAAAAAAAAAAAGGGGAGAGAGAAGAGAAGAGGGGGAGAACATTGGAATCCTGTTCAGGTGATCAGTTTAGTAGTAAACATTCTGGTATACATTGACCCGGAGGTTCCACCTGAGTACTAGTACACGCCTTGTAAGTCCAAGTTATTATGTAAAATGAACACAAAAGAGGTGTCCACCACGAAGCGGACCGAAGCCGGTCCCCCCGCCAAGCACCCCAGGGGGCACATTGCTGTGCTCGGCAGTGTGGGGGGAGCCCGGTCCGCCCACGGGGAGTAGCTCTCTAGCTATAAGGATTCTGCTTTGATAACTATGAGTTTGTCTTGGCCGGACCATGTTTGGTCTGTAAGGGGTAGTATCTGAAAAAGGACAACCAGAGAAAAGAAATATCAGACCTGAGGTAGTAGTAGGTGAGATTCCAATGGAAGAAGATCGAGAGAAAATAGATAGGGGGAAGGGAAAAGGGTAAGGAGGGAATTAGAGAGGGTGGAGGGGGTATGGACACAGCGGGTTAACTATAGTCATAAGAGGTCATTGTTCCTATTTAAAGAGGAAGGAGGGAGAAAACATCAGTAAGCTGGGCAATATGGGTGTTGTCCTTGATGTAAGGGGGGCTAACCTCCCCGGAGTACTATCCCTTTTTTTTTTTTGTTGTTTTATCAGGAGACCCTCTCCTTAAGTTTCGCGGACGAGGCATAGTGTCTCCAAATCTCCCAGGTGACCTTAAATTTGTCTAATTTGTCTAGCTCCATTGCTCGCATCTCCTCCATCAGCATTAAGTCATTTATTTCTCCCACCCATTCCGTGAGGGACGGTGGTGAGGTAGTCTTCCAATGTCGGGAGATTAATTGTCTTCCTGCGCACAGAAAGAACTTAAGTAGACCGTTCTTTTGCGACTTTATAGGGCCTGGAAGAATGGAGAGCAGCGCCACCAACGGGGATGGGGAAAGAGGCTCTCCATTGATATCTGAGTAAATTTGAAAAATATTCTCCCAGAAGGGCCGGATGTTGACACAATCCCACCATATGTGCAGGTACGTGCCTCTTTCCGAATGACAACGCCAACATTCGTCTGTTGCTGACGGGAACATGAGTTTTATTGTGGTCGGGACTCGGTACCACCTTGAGATAATTTTAAAATTTTTCTCCTGGACGTAAGCAGATATGGAGGATTTATGAGTGAAAAAATAAGCTTTACGCCAGTCTTCCTCTGATATATCCGTCCCCAGCTCCCTGGACCAAGTCCTAGTAAAAGTAGGCGGGAGATTACAAGAATTGTTTTTGATCTGTTTGTATACCGCTGATAGAGTGTGGCGAGGAGTCTCTGCGCAGGTGCATAGTCAATGGTCTATGTGTTTGGTGAGAGTCAAATAAAGATTTACAGAAAGAGGAGATGTGATGTCTCGTCAACCAGGATATTTTAGGTGAGGTGGGGTTAGGGTTCACTATGAATTTTCCTGTAGTAGAATGTATAAATTGGTTCGCCGTTGGCCAAGTATGTCTTGAGTAGGAGTCTAGGGCAAGTACATCCTTGCCCTCCGGAAGGGCAGGATTGTCAAATAGGGGGGTGAGGGGACTAGGGTCCGAGGTGAGGGAAGCCCTTTCTCTGAGACGGTACCATATCGTCAGTGTATCTATGGTCAGCGGGGAAAGGCCAGTGAGGGATCCATACACTTGACCGTGGCCCCAAAGAAGGGCCCGTAGGTCTACTGGTGCTAAATCTTGCTCCACTACTACGGTGGCTTTAGCGAAGGGGCGCCTGAACCAGTCTAAAGCACGCGATATCACTGCCGCTGAATGATAGGCTTCGAAGTCAGGTAACCCTGCCCCCCCCTTGTCTTTCGGGCGACAGAGTAGGTTATGTTTCAGTCTAGGGTGACTTCCATGCCATACAAAACGGATAGCTAATGTTCGTAGTGCCCGGAAGAAAGCGGGGGGAAGAGTGATTGGCAGGGCCTGGAAAAGATAGAGTAACTTAGGTAGTACATCCATTTTCAGGACATCCATTCGTCCAAACCATGACAGAGGTAAGTCTTGTCTTTGTTCTGTTAATTGTCTTAATGTTTTGAGGAGTGGGCCAAAATTGAGGGGGTAGACGTCAGAGGGACGAGCCGGAAGGGATGTACCTAAATATGAAATTGCTTTCGTTTGCCATTGGAAGGGGAAGTTAGACTTAAGAGTCTGGAGGGTAGTTTGATGTAAGGATATGCTCAATGCTTCTGTTTTAGAGAGGTTTAATTTGTAGTTACTGAACTGGCCAAAGTTATGGATTTCTTTAAGGATGGAGGGTAAACTAATATGTGGTTGAGTGACATATAAAAGGAGATCGTCGGCATATAGGGAGAGTTTATTATGTGCTGAGGTTGTGCGTATTCCATGTATGTCCGGGTTGGCCCGAAGTGCCTGAGCTAGGTGTTCAATGACCAATGCGAACAAAAGTGGTGATAGGGGGCAGCCTTGTCTGGTGCCGTTGGATATAGGGAAGGACTTCGATTGAGTTCCGTTAACCATAACTGTTGCTGTTGGGACAGAGTATAGGGACATTATGCGAGTAAGCATTTTCT
Organism: Glandirana rugosa; assembly: GCA_018402905.1. Classification (NCBI taxonomy): domain Eukaryota; kingdom Metazoa; phylum Chordata; class Amphibia; order Anura; family Ranidae; genus Glandirana; species Glandirana rugosa. Next base: position 732,501 of record BLSH010003707.1, read on the forward strand.
TTCCCAGGCCTATTTGAGATAGGGTGTTTCTAAGAAAAGACCAGTCCACCCTGTCAAAGGCCTTCTCTGCGTCAAATGAAAGAAGGCAGGCTGGGATACGTTTACGCTGAGCGTAGGCTATAAGGTGAAGGCTTTTGGTGGTGTTGTCCCTAGCTTCTCGCCCAGGGACAAAGCCCACCTGGTCTCTGTGTATCAGGGATGGTAATAGTGGCGATATACGGCTCGCTAGTAGTTTTGTAAATAATTTTAGGTCTAAATTTAAAAGCGAAATCGGTCTATAGTTGGAGCATTGAGAGGGGTCTTTCCCCGGTTTGGGGATGACCACTATTTGCGCTTGGAGAAGGTTTGGTGAGGGTGGGTGTTTCTCGTCGATTGCGTTAAACGTTTGTGAGAGAAGAGGTGCTAGTTGTGGAGCAAATAATTTATAAAATCGTGCAGTGAAACCGTCGGGGCCTGGGCTCTTACCATTCTTTAGGGCAGCTATGGCTCGTAAGAACTCTGCTTCTGTCAGCGGGGCTTCCAAGTCCGCTCTATCTGTGTCAGACAGACTTGGGAGGGCCGTTTTTTGGATATATGTGGCTAATTCGTGTGGGGCATTGTGTGCTGGGGGGGGGCAGGTTGTATAGGGAGGAGTAGTATTGTCTAAATTCGTCGGCTATGTCCCTGTTGGCTTGAATTTTACCCTTTTGAGAGGAGTGAAGGAAGGGGATATTATGTCGCGCCTTTCTAGGGTGTAAGACTTGAGCCAGGTGCTTACCACACTTGTTGGCACGGGAGTAATGGGCGAAGCGCCCCTTATCTCTCGCTACCAGGGATCGTTCTGCAAATATGTGCAGAAGGTCTCTCCTAGCATTGAGGAGTTCGATATAGGTTTTGGGGTCCAACAAGCGTTTATGTGAGCTCTCCAGTTCTGTAATGAGGGTTAGGAGGCGGGAGACCTCTGAGGTGCGAGCACGTTTGAGGCGGGCCCCGTGTTGAATGAGTGTACCACGTAATACACATTTGAGTGCTTCCCATTTAATGAGGGGGTTTGTGTCATCTGAAGTGTGGTTTTTAATGAAGTTTTGTATCCCTTCCCTAATGTCCCGGGTACATAGGGGATCTTCCAAGAGGTTATCATTCAGCCTCCATGTGAATTTCGCTCTGTGGAAGGGGATAGGTCCCAGTTTTAGATGAATCGGAGCGTGGTCTGACCAAAGCGATAGGCCTATGGAGGCTTCAGGATTGAAGTCCAACAGTGTTTGAGATATTAAAAAATAGTCAATGCGACTGTATGAGTTGTGTGCAGTTGAGTAAAACGTATAGTCCCTAGCTGTAGGGTTGAGCACCCGCCACACATCTACCATCGACAGATCTTGTATAAGTTTACGGACTTTAACCAGGGAAGCTGAGGATATTGAGGACTTACCAGAGGACGAGTCCAGTCTAGGAATCAAGGCAGCATTAAAGTCCCCTCCCATGATCACGTTCACAGCGCCGAACCGTACCAATTGGGAAGTCACCGAGGACAGGAACCGCAGCTGATTCTGGTTGGGAGAATAAATGTTAGCAATAGTATAAGTACAGCCCTTGTAGGAGATTTTCAGAAAAATAAATCTACCCATTGGATCTATGTAGGAATCAAGCACATCTGGGGTGAATGAAACATGCAATGCTATGGATACCCCCTTGGACTCAGCTAAGGGGTTGGTGCTATGGTACCAAGAGGGGTATTGCCTATGGAGGAGACGCGGGACCGTATCCGCTCTAAAGTGTGTCTCTTGCAATAGGAGAATGTGAGTATGGAGCTTATGGGCGTGATGAAGTATCTGCCGCCGTTTCTCTGGGGTGTTAAACCCTCTGCAGTTTAGTGAGGAGATCCTCAACGATGTGGGTTCTGCCATGTCAGAAACAACAAGTGGTTAGGATTGGAACTTAACTTGTTAGAACTCGCTGTGTCCATGTGGGATGTAGGGCGGGGAGGGAGGGGTAGGAAAGAGAAAGAGGTAGAAGAAGAGGTTAGTGAGAAAAGAGAGCATATGTACAAGCATCCTGGCAAGCACTGCCAGGGAAAGAAGTGTACTAATAATTTTTCAGCCAGTGCTTCAGTAAACACCAGCAGCCCTAAGGTGGGGAACGAGACCATAGCATGGAGGTGGTCCCGGCACAACGGACTAGCGTAAAAAGTATTATAAAACTGTATGATCGACCCTATAAATAAATTGAAGTGGTCATATACTTGCTAATATGACCCAGGAGAGGAGACGAAAACCGTGGGGGACATCCCCCCTCCTGTCCTGGAGCATATTGTGTGGTAATCAAGAGGTCTTGTGAACAATCAACAGCCCTGCTAAGGGCAAGGAGGCAGGGTGGAGGTTAATCAACATATGAGACACACATTCAAATCAACATTTGCTTAGCTGAGTAGGCTAGTGCCCCCAAAAACGTATAAACTAAGAAGAACGAAAATTAGAACTGTCCAACAAACTTGGTGGCCTGAGGGAGAGGCTTTTGATACCCTCCGCCTGGGAAAAAATAGAGCAGGAACTCAAGTTGTCCACTTTCATCCCACCGAGGATCTGGAAGCTTCTGATCTAGCCCGTTTCTGTTTCTTGGGGTGTTGACGCCAGCCGGTGGTCACTGGGAGACCTGGTGTAGCTGCAGGTAAGGGCCAGTCCGGAACAGCTATCTGTGGGAGCGAGAAAGTACCGAGGAAGTTTGGGAGATCCCCCAGGGTACGAAGGACGGCAGATTTACCCTCGTGTGATGCAGAAAGGTGAAATGGGAAGCCCCAGCGGTACTTGATCTGTTTGTCTTGCAGAGCACCTGTCACCGGTTTTAAAGCGCGGCGTAAATCAAGGGTTAACTTGGAGAGATCTGGAAGGAGTTTGACTTGGGTTTCGTTGAAGTAAATGGCATCTTGTGTGCGGGCAGCTTGCATGATGGAGGCTTTGATAGCGTAGAAGTGTATTCTACATATGACGTCTCGCGGGTATTCCGGGTTGGGATTTTTCGGGCCCAGAGCCCTATGCACACGATCCAGCTCAATGGGAGATTCCTTGTCTTTCTGTAGCAGCTCATTGAACATGGCTGTGACTGCTGAGGCTAGGTCCTTATTCTCCACAGATTCCGGGAGGCCACGGATTCGGATGTTGTTCCGTCTGGCCCGGTTCTCTTGGTCGTCTTGGTGAAGAATGAGCGTCTGGATTTGCGACGTATGTTCCTGGAGTATGGAATCATGCGAGTTAAGTGTGGTAATCACATCCTCCACATTGTGCTCAACTTCCTCGATCCTGTCTGTGACATCCCTGCGTAATTCAGAGATTTCTTGCTTGTAAGAGTGTTCCAAACGATTGACATAGGCCTCAAAGTCATGCCTGGTGGGGAGGGCTTTAATATAAGCCTCCATGTCCCAACTCGTGTAGGAGCGCTGAGATTCGGGGGAGTGACAGTTCGAGTGAGGGGATCCCCGGTCTGAGTCTTGTGGTGACCGGGTGCGCTGTCTGCTCCTTGTGTGGGGCGTATTGTGCTGTGAGGCCTGGTGCTGTGCGACCGCTCGCTCGGCCGAGGAGCGTGTCGGCGCCATCTTGGCTGCAGGGGATCCGTGCAAGGCCTGGCCAGAACGGGCGAAAAAACGCCCTATTTCTCCCTCTTTTCGGGTCCCGGGGGTTTTGTGGCACTCTCCCCCACCTCTCCTCCCCATTACCGTGCTGATCGCGTTGTAGTGCGGGTTCTCAGGGTCAATTGTCGTCCGGTGCGCCGGGAGCTCAGAGAAGAGACGTCTTATCTCTCCATGCGCCTGGCCACGCCCCCACCTCTCCTTTTCTGATTCTGAATCTGAAGGAAAGTACCTGGTCTCCATAGGATATCAGAAAGTCTTCTAGTGGACCCAGCTGGAAGGTATTGGTTTCCATACAGTTGTTTTAACTAAAAGAGGATATTCGGCGTGTTGTTCCTGATGTTAAAAACAGGTATGAAGCAATATGCTTGGGAACATGTAGCAAGGTATTTAAGGAAGGTAGGTTATTTCTTTTTGTCAGAGTCGCTTCAGTACATAACCATTTGGAAGCTTTTTTTCTGTTTTAAAATTAAAAAAAATATATGAATAATAAAAAAAAACATTTGCAACGGGTCTAACCGAACAAAGAAATAATTTCCAAAGTCAAAGTCAAATACATCCACAGCATCTGCATTGTTGTATGTGACTATTGGTTGATGATGACAAAATGCCTGAAAAAAAGTTTACAGTTCCCTGTATGCAATCTAGAGTGTGGAAGGTTGCCGGATCCATTTACTGGTGGAAGAAGGAAAAGCAAAACTGTTTCACCGGCATACATATCATGAAATAATAAAAAAAAATGGAAGTCTGTATTAAACCAGAGCAATGTTGAATAAACTTGGAGAGCTGTGTAATTCAGTATGGGTCCCTTGTTCTGGGTGTTTTGTTGGGAGGAGTACTGATCCCCAGGGCGTCCACCTGCTTTTGTTTTCTCCCTTTGTTGTAAGGTGATTTACTCAGTGTCACCCTAATCGGTGACGAATTGAGTGCTATCGGTGCAGGTAGGCGGAAATCTTTGTACTAATCGGGCAGAATGATCAGCTCAAGATGAAGTTGATCGCAGAACTGTGGCAGATCTTCAGGGGCTCTTAGGAAGAACTGTCTGCCGTTGTATGTAGCCTGGAGTGCGAACAGTAATTTCCATCTATAAATTAATCCTTTAGCTCTCAGCACCTCCAATAGAGCATGTCTGTTATTTAGCGTAATCAGCGAGAGGTCTTGGAATATCTGTATAGGGATTTCATTAAACATTATTTGATGTCTTGCTTTCTGGATGATTTCCTCCTTTAGGGGAAAACTATTAAGGCAGCAGATGATGTCTCTGGGGGGAGAGTCCTCCGGCGCCTTGGGACATAGGGCCCTATGAGCCCTGTCAAAGTCAATGGGGGATTCTGCAGGTCTCTACAGTAAGCTATTAAATATGGTGCTCAGTGCAGGTTTAATTTGGTCTGCTAGCACAGTTTCAGGGATCCCCCTAACTCTCAAATTGTTACTTCTGCCTCTGTTATCCATATCTTCTAAATGTCTATTTATTGATATTAAATGTTGAGAGTGAGTGGCCGTTATGTGATCCAGCCTTTTAATGGCCTTCTCTCTATTCCTCCCTGCCCGTTCGTTAGCCGCCCTCTGCTTCATCAATGTGTGGATCTCTGCCTTCAGATCCGTGAATGCGACAGAGAAGGATCTTTTTATGTCTGCAGCTATTTCGGACATGTTGGCATAGGTTAAGGGTTGCGTGGAGGAGGTGGAAGCTCCTACCGGCTCCTTCGAAGTGGACAGAGAGGCTGTTTCAAACTCCTCGCCCTCCTCGTGGTTGGAGAGGTGCGCCATCTTGGGTCCTGGTGTGTGTCTCTTCGATTTGCTTTGGGATCTGAATATGTCTGGAATGTTTCTGTTCCCAGAGAAGGTAGCAGGACGTAGTTGGCGGGTGTGAGCATCCGTTTTAGAGATTCTGCCCATATTTGGCTGATGAACAGATCGCAGTCTGGCTAAAGCTGAGCCAAGTCCCGAAGCTCCCTCTCTAAGCATCTTCACTGCTTGCCAAGCCACGCCCCCCCACTCTTCTAACCACTTGAACCACCAAGTCTTTTCTGACACTTTTTATTTACTGAAAAAATGCTTTTTTTGGCTAGAAAATGAATTTGAACCCCCAAACATTATATATTTTTAAAGCAGAGGCCCTACAGATTTAAATAGTGGGTATTACAATTTTTTTTCACAAAGTATTTGCGCAGCGATTTTTCAAACGCTATTTTTGGGAAAAAAAAACACTTTTTTGAATTTTAATGCACAAAAACATACTGTTTTGCCCAAATGTTTGGTGAAATATAAAAGTTGATCTCATGCCGAGTGCATAGATACCAAACATGACATGCTTTAAAAATGACGCACACCCACGAAGTGGCGACAAACTATATACATTTTTAAAAGCCTTTACAGGTTACCACTTTAGATCTGCAGAGGAGGTCTACTGCTAGAATTACTGCTCTCGATCTGACGTTCACGGTGATACCTCACATGCATGGTGAAATTGTTGTATACATACGTCACGAGACTGACTCTTGCGTCCACCGTTGCGCGCGTGCACTGGGGGGCAGGGGTGCATTTTTTTTTTATTATTCATTTTGCTTTTTATTTTATTTTTACTCTGTCCCTTTCATCTTTTTCTTTTTTTTATCATTTTTATTTTTATCACAAAATAGGTCGTATATAATTTTTTTTAAATTTTGGTCTACTAAACTCTAAATCTTTCCCCAGCCCTTAAAGCACCTGACTACACCAAAATCGGTTTGATAAGATGCTTCCCCAATTTCCCAATGGCGCTGTTTATATCTGGCGAAACCGAAGTCACAAAATGCTTGTAGCCTTCTTCTTCTTCTTAGGCCATGGAGATGATTGGAGCCATTCTAGTCTTCAATCAGCTCTATGGTAAGCTGGCAGAACCACCAGCTGCATTCTCACTTTCCCCGGTGGGACAGGAGAGCCTGAGAAGACCAGCAACATACTAGTATGTCGCTGGTCCTTGTTGGGCATATATTGCAATGTTCTTTTTTTCATGAAAAAAAAGAATCAATCAGTGGGTATGCCCACCATTAGAAAACCTCCCTTCATCCTCCCACTTCTAATGGTGGGCATAGCCACTTTTTTAAAAAAAATATACCCAGTATATTTGCTCTTTTTTTAACTGTGGTGGTGAAATCACCTCCAACAGCGCTGGAGTCGCTGCTTTATATATGGTGGGAGCAAACGCTATTGCTGTCACCCTAAATAAATCAGCTGGCGTACCTGAAAATTAAATAAAGATTGATAAAAACAGTAACACATAAAAAAATAATATTCCTGCTAAAAATAAAAAAATAATTAAATGTTACATAAAATCATTGCATACCTGCAAAAAAAAACCCACTATAATAAACCGCAACAAAACATTACAGATATGCATAAGCAACAATAGAGAGAGCAATAGAAAGAGAATAGAGAGAAAATGGAGATAGAAAAACAAGAAACGTACAACTGCTTTTGGTTTTTATTTTTTTTTAATTATTTTTGTTTTATAACCACTTTTTTTTTTTTGGTACGCTTTTTTTTTTATAACAACGAACAATGAACAGTAAAGGTTAGGGTCTCCAAAAATGCGGTGACATCTTTGGAGACCCTGTGAAAGTGTGTCCTATTTCTATGCAGTGCTGTTCCCTACGCTAATACTCAACTAATGAATGGTAGCGCTCAAAACAGTGACCAATGCAGAGACCAGGCTGGCCCAAACAGGGTGTCACGCCTGTATCCGTTTCGTCATCAGACACGACATCTTTTTGGGGGGTATCGTTGAGTAGGGGTACCAGGGATGGCATGTGGATAATGCCGTCCATGCAGCCGGCTTACTGCATGTGAATTGGGAACTTGGGGTGCAGAACCATCTGGATACAGAAGGGCTCTGATGATCTCTTCCTGGAATTGCAGGAGAGGTCCAGTCCATCCTGAAGCTTTGTGTAGCACAAAAGCGTTCAGCAAAGCCAATTGAAGTCAAATAGACACATTATTTTGCACCAGCGTCTGGATTTACGGGCAATTAAGTACGGCGCCAATAACTGGTCATTGAGGTCCACCCCTCCCATATTAAGGTTATATTGGTGGACACAGAGGGGTTTCTCCACAACACCAGTCACTGTTCTAATTTGGACAGCTGTGTCTGCATGAAAGGAGGAAAGAACAAAAACCTTCTTTGTATCCCTCCACAAGCAAATTACCACATCTCAAGCAGGCTCTCTCCCCCCCCCCCCCCCCGAATAAGTAGGGAATCTACCAGCCGTTGGGGGAAGCCCCGGCAATTAGGTCGCACAGTGCCACATGCGCCAATTTGGTGATCAAGTAAGTGACTAAAAAAGTGGCACGCTTGTGTAGTAATTGTCCATTTACAAATGGTACCCCTTTCCGAATAAGGGTGACACCAAGCTCCACACAATTTTGCCAGCACCCCCCATGTAGTCCGGGCATCCTGCTGGCTCTACGCGGCTATCTTGGCCCTCATAAACCATAAAACTACATGTATAGCCTGTGGCCCTGTCACAGAGCTTATACATATTAACCCCGTATCTGGCACGCTTGTTGGGGACGTACTGTTTGAAAACAAGACGGCCATCAAATTTAATCAGGGACTCGTCCACACACACAACTTGGTTGGGAATAAAATGTGCGGTGAACGTCTGGTTGAAGTGGTTTATGAGCGGCCGAATTTGTAGAGCCGGTCAAATTCAGGGTCTCCATATGGACGATCGAGTCGATTGTCACTGAAGTGCATGAACCGCAGAATCTGTTCGTATCGTGTCCTGGCCATGGAAGCAGTGTAGACATACATGTGATGAATTGAGTCCGTGGACCAATATAACCGCAATTCACGTTCTTTATGTATGCACATGTTGAGGGTAAGGCCCAGAAAGGTCTTAAATTCGGAAACCGTAAATGGTTTCCAATTTCTGGCAAGTGACAAATGGGGATTGTATTGACCAGCATATAAATTGCTTTGGTCCACAATAAATCTATAGAGATCTTTGGTAAAATACAGCGAAAAAAAATCAATGGCCCTAAAATCAACTGTGTTCACCTGAATTCCGGGTTGGGCAGTGAATGGGGAATTACGGGCGCTGCATCAGTGGTGGGTTGCAGGAACCACCCAATCGTCAGAACTATCTGTCATGGAGCCGCTGTCAAATACTAACTCGATTGGTGAGTCTGAATCTGACAGTGAGTCTTCCCCATCGCTCTCATCTGTCATACTCACAATCGCATAGGCCTCATCACTAGTGTACCTCGGATTAGACATGGCCTCTAAATTTATAGGTACACTAGTGAGACTCACAGGCAAAAAAGTGCACTGGTTATCAGAGCCTGTGTCAAGTCGCTACCAAAATCACTGTCAGAATTCACAGGGAACGGGCATGAGCTCTGCGAAGGCTGCAGATATGTGTTCTGTGTTTAGTAAGTGACAGCGATCTATTGATCCTGCACTTGGGTGGGCTGGGCTGGGCGGAGGGGCTAAACGCAGGTGTTAGCAGTTATCTGGGCTGATCCCACTAACACTGCGTTTTTTAGAACACTAATCTAAGGGGGACGCTAATATATATCTGATCAGATAGCAGATATTGATCTGATCAGATATTACAATAATATCTAACACCTAACTAATGTGTGTGCGCGTGTCAGAGTACCTCACTAACTGGCCCTGCCTGGTATTTACGCTGACCCTAACGCACGCTAAAACCTAACTGGTGTCACCGCCGGGCGATCGGGGGTTAAAACCTATAAAATGTATATAAAATAATATACGGCGGGTAATCAGATGGGGAAAACAACTATCTAGCTAGCTAGCGTCACCCGTGCCACTTATACAGTGATCACAGGTGATAGGGGGCAATCAAGGGGTTAAAACCTTTTTTAGGGGGGCAAGGGGGGGTAGTTACACCTACCTAGGCCTACTAGTAACCTACCCTAACACTTATTTAGTGTCACGAGGGTCACAAGTACAGCGATCGGTAAAAATCAGATCGCTGCACTATATGACACTATGACAGGGAGTGAAGGGGTTAACTGGGGGGCAATCAGGGGGCGATCAAAGGGTTAAATGTGCCTATGTGACCTGGTGTCAGTGTGGTGTTGGTGCAACTCACATTTTTAGATCAGATAAAACATAAACCGCGCTACAGTCCAAATTAATAAGCAGCAGCTATAAAATAAAGATGTATATATAATATAAATAAAGCTGCGCTATGTGATGTTAGTCCATAAACTGTCCCAATAGGAAATGGAGGACTTTTCAGTTAAATCATAACACCCCGTGCACTGTATAGCATGTGAATCCACCACCGTATATGAGAGGAGGCTTACCAGACCCAGCTGGAAGCCAAGCTTAAGACAAGATAATATCAGTCTCCCGCTGCTCCACTGTGATCGTAGGGAATCCACTCCAATTAAGTAAACACAGATCCTGTTAGCAGCTCCCTCGTATCGGGGGGGAAATCACCATAGTATCTCACATCAAGGTAATGGATAACCCAAGGCCAGAGAGGAGAAACTCGATATAGTGAAGCACAGTAAAACACTTTAATATGCATAAAATAGTACAGAGTACTCACATTGACACATTGAAAACACGCGTGTGTAAGATCAGAAGCCGGCACAAATCTCGGTAAGTGGTGACGTCAGCGCATCCTCCCTACGTACGTTTCGTCACAAATGACGTCGTCCGGGGATTCCTAATCACCTGGAATTCCCACAAATCATATATGAGAGGTATCTTCATTAAGTTGAGAGCCCAAGCGAAAAGAGCCCGATCACAACACATTGCCGAACTTCTGGACCATATTCATAAATTTGAGAAATCCAGCAAAGCTTTGCCTAATTTATCAGATATATCCCACCTGCAGAAACTCAGAGAAGAGCTTTGTACCTACCTGCATGCCTCATTTGACCGATATATTAAACGTCTCCATATGACATGGTATGCCCAGGGTATCAAACCAGGTACCCTACTAGCCAAGCAGGTGCAACGCAAGGCAGCATTAGCCAAAATCCCCTCCATGCAAAAATCCCAAGGAAAGACAGTCTATAACCCAACAGACATAGCTAACTGCTTCAAATATTTTTATTCCATTCTCTATAATCTGAATGCCTCATTCTCGGTTACTTCCCCAACTCCTTCCCAAATTGCCCAATTTCTAGACTCAATCAAGCTTCCATCTCTTACTGAGGAACAACTTATTCCCCTCAATTTGCCCATTTCTGAGTTTGAAATAACAAAAGCAATACGTTACCTGCCCCTCCACAAAGCACTGGACCCAGTTGGCTACTGTAATGAGTATTTCAAAACCTTTGCAGACGTCTTCACTCCTCATCTTCTTAAGGCTTTCAATAAAATCATGAATACTGACGACATCCTTAAAGAGTCATTGGAAGCCCATATAGTTACTATAACAAAGCCAGGTAAGCATCATGATAATCCTGCTAATTACAGACTAATTTCACTTTTAAATATGGAACTTAAACTTTACTCCAAAATTTTAGCCACCCATATATCGTTATATATCACCTCACTAATCCACCCAGCCAAAGTAGGTTTCATCCCCAAACGTCAAGTCTCTGATGGCACCAGGAGGTTTTCTAAACCTCATTCAATGGGCCGAACATCACAAAACACCTTCTCTAATCCTTTCTTTGGATGCAGAGAAGGCATTCAACAGAGTACACTGGACCTACCTATGAGCAGTATTGCTGAAATTTGGCTTTTTACCGGGCCCATAATCAATGCCATTGTCGCATTATATTCTTGCTTGTCTGCTAGAATCTTGAACTCAGGGATGATATCGGACCCTTTCTCCATAAGCAATGACATGAGGCAGGGCTGCCCTCTCTCGCCATTCATTTTTGCGATGGTGATAGAACATCTTGCGGAAGCAATCCTCAGTCACCCCTCAATCTCAGGCATGCAGGTAGCTACCGTTGGCCACAAAACTGGACTATATGCGGACGACATTATTGTATCTATGACTAACCCTACCAGGTTCCTCCCGGCACTTCATGACTTGCTGCAGATGTTCGGACAAATCTCCCTATATAAGATCAACTGTTCCAAGTCCTGTGTGCTAGAAATCTGCATTGACCATGCCACCAAGCAAAATTTAGTACGTACTTCCCATTTTCCTTAGGCCCCGCTTTCTCCCTCACTTATTTAGGGATTCAGCTCACAGCTTCCTCTAACAATACTCTTCGCATTAATATGAAGAACCTTCTCAAGAAACTCAAGGATCTCTGCTCCACCTCGGGAGCAGTAAAAACATTCTGGGTGGGGAACATAGCCTTCTCAAAAATGTCACATATTATCTACCTTTTTCACATCTTACCAACTACTCTTCTGGCCTCCCATTTAACAACAATCCAGCAAACTCTTAATGCCTTTATTTGGAATAACAAGCATCCCAGCGTGAAAGAGTCTATTATGTGTATATCAGCAAAATAAGCAGGAATGGGCGTACAGAATATCAAAAACTACTATAAAGCAATACTTCTGACACAAACTGCCCATTGGCTCTAGGGCAAGCCACCACACTCCTTTCTCAGCTCAGTGACTGAGACTATTAAAGTCTGGAGATCCATCTTTCAATTAACAAAAGGCATTCCAAGGCACATCCTGTCCTCCCTACCTATCTCAGCTTTGGGTCTTCTTAGTGAGGATCTATCCCTAGACTCTTGGGGAACTCTCAGAATTGCCTCCATAGGGGACCTTTTCACCAACCAGAGCATGAACTCTTTCCAAGCTCTATACACAAAATATGCGGTTCCCAACCTGGATTTCTACAAGTACCTCCGAATCAGGCACATCCTGAATAGCCTACACTAGTCACACAGCACTCTCCTTTAGGACATTATTTACTTCTATGAACATCCATGATCCTGAACTAAGGGGATCTCATGCCTCCATCACTTGCTGAGTGGCGCAGCTCCTCAACAAAAACTCTCATCAATGTTGAAATGGGAATCTACTCTCTACTTCTCTGCTGACTCCAATGGAACTCTACAGCTCACGTTACGTTGAAGTACTCCAAATGCCTCTCCCACTGGGAATCCGCACAAAAGCTCCTCCACCAGTGGTACCATACCCCACAGAAGCTTGAAAGGATTTTTCCCTCAACCTCACTTTATTGCTGGTGGAACAATGGCAGTCAAGGATCAGCTACTCACAACTGGTGGGCATGCCCAGGTCTCACACCCTTCTGGGCATACATTCAGTCTATAATGAATGATATTGCTGGTACTAGAGAAGTACTGTTACCGCAATTGGCCTTGCTGAGCTTGAAATTAGAGAATTGGCCCAGACATTCCCATGCCATCCTAACACACATCCTTATTGCCGATCATCTAAGGATAGCCCGCAAATGGAAGAGCAGCACCCTACCAACTCTTCAACAGGTTATAGCCATTGTTAACAGCAATATGCACATTGGACATATGTTTAACCATGCCGAAATTCCTACTAGATTGGTTCATTTGGCTTGCTCATGCTAGGGCTGAGAAACTAGCCTCTTGATCGATCCTACGCTTCTACTCTTTGTACTAAGCTCCCCCGACATAACATAAGTCATGATACCGATCCCAGCAAGGGTGCCTGCATTAGTAGCTCAAGTAATCCTATTAATTTGCTACTGGGAACATACCATTAGGATTTCCCCTACCACTATAACCCCTCCTTTGCTTTTTTTTCTCTTTTCTTCCCTTCCTTTTCGCCCTTACGTATCTGATACCCGGAAAAGTTGCGGTAAGTAAGCATTCTGTTCATTGTTTGTGGCATGCCTATCTTTACAGCATTCTCAGCAACATATGATGTGTCTATACACATATTGTACTTGATTGTTAACACTTCTCAGAATGAGAAGCTTTTTTGTTTCCTGAAAACTTGATAAAATTTCAAGTAATAATAAAAAAATATGGATGTCCTAATGCAGTGGCTCTCAACCTTGGTCCTCAAGTACCCCCAACAGGCCATGTTTTGGGAATTTCTCTTGAATAAAATAGCTGTCCAAAATACCAAGCCCTTGATTCTGATTTAAAGCACCTGTGCAAGATAAATGAAAACCTGAAAACATGGCCTGCTGGGGGTACTTGAGGACTGAGGTTGAGAACCACTGTCCTAATGGATTAGGTACCTTATCCTTTAAGGTCGGAGCCCTCTTAAATTGGTTGTATACTCTTCTATCGTTTTCAGCTAAGGAAGCTGACATCTTAGCCTCTGTGTAATCTGCAACTGCCATGATGCTGCACATGTGATCTGTTATGACACCACCCATTGGATGGTTTGCTAGTTTGGTTGAGAGCACAATCAAGGAGACAGCTAGCATTTCCGGCATGCTGGAAATATTAACTCTTTTTGACACTATCAAATCAATGGGTAGACAACCGCTTTAAATATTATAGATGAAAAGTTGGGTAATCTGGAACCTAAAACTTAATCATTTCTGAGGACTGGACAATAGTTTTTAAAATTAGTTTTTAAAATTCTTTCAACTGCATTAGCATTGTGATAAATATGAGATTGTCATGGAGCAATCAAATGTAATGTTCCGCAGGTCCACTTTTAACTGTAGCAATAGTTCTTTGTCAATTGGACATACAAGTTACTTTATCCAATTCACCAGTTTAGTACACATTTTCCTTGAACCAACTCTTTAAGATCTTTGCTTGCATGTTCTAATCTTTCACTGAAATGCAGTTATGCCATAACAGAAGATGTGGACTTTAACCAAGCAGGAGAATAGCAACTGTCCACTGGGGTGTAGCTATTCCTGTTGGTACCCTTAAAAAAGATCTAGTACACATAACTCCATCTACCATATTTATAAAAAGGTCTAGAAAAAGAATTGACAATATACTGTATAGTATTATCATAGTTTTAATTGACCAGCATTTTTAGCTATCTCAGAATATTACCCTAATGAGCCTTCATGAAATTTCCATCATAATTAATTCCACTAATTAATTCCACAAGGATTACAATTGTTACTTACAAATGGGAGACAGTTTACTATAAAATGGTACAAAGTTTCTTGTGGAACATATAGTAGCTGAAAATGAGTGTTGCGTCTTCCAATATGTCACTATAGGAAATTTCTTTATGAGTGTATCCCAAGGTGCTGGTTTAAGTTTACCTCATAAGTTGTTTTTTTTTTAAAGACATTTTTAAATAAGACAGCCGAGACACATAATATATACAATTTTATTCTTTAATATTAGCATGGGCTGTGTGATGTACAACTTGAACTTTGGTAGAAATATTTACCTAACAGTATGATCAACAGAACATTAGTGAATGATTTTCTTCTTCTGGGTTTTGAGGCACATCAAAATATAAGAGCTCTCCTGTTTACACTCTTCTTCTTTGTGTATGTAATAATTATATTTGGCAATTTGCTAATAATTGGATTGGTTGGGACAAACCAAAGCCTCCATTCTCCAATGTATGTTTTTCTTAGTAACCTTTCTTTCTCTGAAATTATGATCACTACTAATATTGTTCCAAACATGCTTGCTGTCATTCTGGAAGGAAGTAAGACAATTTCTTTCAGTGGCTGTTTAACCCAGCTCTTCTTCCATGGCCTGTTTGGTTACATGGAGTGTCTTTTCTTAACTGTGATGTCTTATGATCGATACCTGGCTGTCTGCAACCCACTTCACTATACCTCTATTATGGAAGTTATGCTCAAAAGATACATTATTTTAGTGTGGATTTCCAGTTTTATCTTAGTCATTGTTCCTTCTATTCTTTTGCTCCAGTTATATTTTTGTGATTCCAATGTCATAGACCTCTTCTTTTGTGACCTTACTCCTCTTTTGGCTCTTTCATGTTCAGACACATTTAAGGTTAAAACTGATACTATCGTCTCTGCAGTCTTGGTGACTCTCTGTTTGTTCTTGATAGTCTCCTCATATGTTTGTATTCTTCTCACCATCTTCCGAATCCCTTCAGCTCTTGGTCGGCAGAAAACCTTCTCAACGTGCAGTTCCCACCTGCTTGCTGTTTTCATATTTTTTTTGACTATTATCATTGTTTACGGCAATCCAACAAAAGTTTATTCCTCCACCATCAGCAAGTTACAATCTTTATTATATATTTTGGTGACTCCATTTTTCAACCCAATCATATACACTCTAAGGAACAAAGAGATAAAGTCTGTACTTCACAAACTGAAGAATTCTCTGAAAAACAGAAATAATTTAATGCAAATGTACTGATTGAGAAATTACATTTAATGTAATGTAATTAAATTAACTAGTTCAACTTTTTGGATGTGCTATGTATGTCCAGTAGCAGCCATCAGCTTGTGGGAGTTTTGTTGAGCTGGCTTCTAGGGTGAAAGTGAAAGTGATGCAATGGCTCCATGGCTCCTGATCATTTTCACAAATTGGGCAGCAAGGTGTCATCTCCCCATCCAACAGTGCCCCCCTTTCCCTCATGGTTTTAGGGTTATCCCACTTTTACTGGAAGCCCAGGACCACATCCACCAACTTCAGGAGGGAGAGTGATGTGATAGCTAGGCACATCCATGCTTCAATATCACATGTAAACTGTAAAACCAGAAGCAACAATGATTTCAATATTCCAAGTTTCAGATCCACGGTTTCCTGGCTGGTACAGCCAAGGGACACATCTAACCTAGTCAATCTGTGCTTAGTTAGATGGTGTAAGGGGCAGGGGAGACATTGGGGTCTAGTAGACCCCTAATGTCTCCATAAAGAGTACCTGTCACTTGCCCAATGCTATCACATGGGCGTTAACTAACCCCTTGCGATAGCAATCTTGTAAAAATTAATATATAATTAACTAAATTAAAGAAAACTGTTTAAAAAAATCAAATTATAATAAAATGCATTTAAAAAAAAATGTGATTGCCATAGCCCCATTTTCCCTGCACACATGCGCAAATGAAAGTACAGTTTAGGGTGTGCACATGTATGTAAACCACAGTTGAACCACACGTGTGTCATATCGCCATGAACATAAGAGGGAGAGCAATAGTTACAGCACAAGAGTTCCTAGTTAACACTAAATCCATGAGCTGTAAAGGCTTTTAAAGCACCATTTATGCTATGTGAATTTTTGGGTACTGTAATTTTTTGCGCTATCACCTGCACACACAATTTTAAGACGTAGCATGTTAGGTATCTATTTACTCAATGCAACTTCATTTTTTAAATTAAAAAAAAATGGGTATTATATTCTGTATGTTTGCACTAAAATTAGTTTTATTTTTTCCTGAAAAATTTGGATTAATAAAAAGTTGAGCAAATGTCATGTGACAACTATCATCTTTTTATTCTACAGGGCCTCTGCTTTCAGAAAATATAAATATCATGTTTTGGGGATTAAATCATGTTATTAACAAAAATGAAGATATTTTAAACGTGGACAAAAGATAAATGTAATTTGCTGTTGAGAAGAGTTGAGCGGACACCTGGATGTTCGGGTTCAGTGGTCGTTTGGCCCCGAACTTGACCCGAACTTGACCCCGAACCCCATTGAAGTCAATGGTGACCTGAACTTTTGGGCACTAAAATGGCTCTAAAAAAGTCCTGGAAAGGGCTAGAGGGCTGCAAAAGGAAGCAAAATGGGGGTAAGAGTAAGACAAGTGCCCTGCAAACAAATGTGGATAGGGAAATAACTTAAAATCACATAAAAAAAAATAAAAAATGGAGGAGGAGGTGGATGTGGAGTAGGAGGTTGAGGAGGCGGTGACCATGGCGGTGTAGGTGGAAGTGGCGGTGGAGGAGGAGTAGCCCCCAAATATTGAGACATATTAAAAAAAAAAAGATCACTATCTGCAGACAAACCCAGAGATGTTCTAGCATGGGTTCACTTTTTCCATATAAAATGTACCATGGTTTATTTTTCATGTTTCTTCTGTTACAAATTTTAATAAAGACTTATGTTTAGAGTTGAGCGAACCCAAACTGTAAAGTTCAGGTCCGTACTGAACTTTGGGGTGTCCGTGACCCAGACCCGAACCCGTAAATTTGATAAAAAGCTTTAGTTCGGGTTCGGGGTTCGGGTATTTGATCCCGCCTGTTGAATAGCTGCAGGGCAGCCAATCAACAAGCGTTTCACTGGTTTGCCCTTAGAAACCATTACAGCGATGTGACCCAGCCTCTGTATAAGCTGGAGTCACGTAGTGCTGCATGTCAAATGCTCTCAGGCTAGTGTAGGGAGAGGATGCTCCTGGCGCTGTGAGGGACAGATTGCAGATATAATAACATCTCATCCTGCATTACAGAGTGATCTGATTCTGGACTAGGTAGAGATTACTACTACTGCATTGAGGGACAGATTGCAGATCTCATCCTGCATTACAGAACGATCTGATTGTGGACTAGGTAGAGTCTACTGCTTTGAGGGACAGATTATTGTTCTAAAATCATCTCCTAGTTCTATAGGGTCAGGTTACTGCTGTTGCTGTAAGGGACAGATTATTGTTCTAAAATCATCGCCTACTCCTATAGGGTCAGGTTCCTGCTGTTGCTGTAAGGGACAGATTATTGTTCTAAAATCATCGCTTACTCCTATTGGGTCAGGTTCCTGCTGTTGCTGTAAGTGACAGATTATTGTTCTAAAATCATCGCCTACTCCTATAGGGTCAGGTTCCTGCTGTTGCTGTAAGGGACAGATTATTGTCACAGCCTAGTCAACCTCTAGGCTCCTACTCCACATCCACCCCTTCCCATTTTTATTTTTTTTATTTTATTTTAAGTTATTATCTCTATCCCCATTTTTTTGTAGGGCACTTGTCCTACTCTTACCCCCCATTTTACTTCCTTTTGCAGCCCTCTAGCACTTGTCAGGCATTTTATTACAGCCATTTTTGTGCCGAAAAGTTCGGGTCCCCATTGACTTCAATGGGGTTCGGGGTCAAGCTCGGGTCAAGTTCGGTACCGAACCCGAACTTTTTTGCGAAGTTCGGCCGAACCCGCCGAACCCGAACATCCAGGTGTCCGCTCAGCTCAAAAAGTTTGCTTGTCCACGTTGGCTGTGGACAGGTGGCTGCGCTTGTCTGTGATAACGCCCCCCGCTGTGCTAAACACACGTTCAGACAATACACTGGCTGCAGGGCAGGCCAGCACCTCCAAGGCATAAAGGGCAAGCTCAGGCCATGTGCCCAATTTGGAGACCCAGAAGTTGAATGGGGCAGACCCATCAGTCAGTATGTGTAGTCGTGTGCACACATACTGTTCCACCATGTTGCTGAAATGTTGCCTCCCGCTAAAACGTTGCCTATCAGCAGGGGGTTCTGTTTGTTGTGGCGTGCTGCTAACAAAGCTTTTCCACATTTCGGCCATGCTAACCCTGCCTTCTGAGGTGCTTGTAGTCGCGCATCTTCCGATCATGCTCCAGTGAGGGAATTAAGGACGGCACGTTGTCCTTGTAACGGGGATCCAGCAGGGTGGCCATCCTGTAATCAGCACAAGTTACAATGTGGGCAACTCGGCTGTCCTTGCGCAGGCACTGCAGCATGTAGTCGCTCATTTGTGCCAGGCTTCCCAGAGGCAAAGACAAGCTGTCCTCTGTGGGAGGTGTATCATCTGTGTCCTCCATATCCCCCCAGCCACGCTCCAGTGATGCCCACAAGCTGCGTTGGGTGCCACCCTGCTGTAAACATGGTTCCTCCTCCTTCTCCTCATCATCCTCATCATCCTCATCCTCCAGAACTGTGCCCTGGCTTGAAAATTTTTTACCTGGCCTATGCTGGTGCAGGAACCCACCCTCTGAGCCACTTGTGAATGACTGGCCTGATAACCATGGAAATGACCCCTCTTCCTCCTCCTCTTCCTCCTGTGCCACATCCTCTTCCATCATGGCCCGAAGTGTTTTTTCAAGGAGACATAGAAGTGGGATAGTAACGCTGAGAACAGCGTCATCGGCACTGGCCATGTTGGTGGAGTACTTGAAACACCGCAATATGGTACACAGGTCTCGCATGGAGGCCCACTCGTTGGTGGTGAAATGGTGCTGTTCCGCAGAGTGACTGAGACGTGCGTGCTGCAGCTGAAACTCCACTATTGCCTGCTGCTGCTCGCACAGTCTCTCCAGCATGTGCAAGGTGGAGTTCCAACTTGTGGGCACGTCGCATAGGAGGCGGTGAGTGGGAAGGCTGAAGTTCCGCTGCAGCGCAGACAGGCGAGCAGCAGCAGGGTGAGAATGCCGAAAGCACGCACAGACGGCCCGCACTTTCTGCAGCAGCTCTGACATATCTGGGTAGTTTTTTAGAAATTTCTACACCACCAAATTCAGCACATGCGTCAGGCAAAGGATGTGCGTCAAACCGGCTAGGCCCAGAGCTGCTACGAGATTTCACCCATTATCGCACATCACCAGGCCAGGCTTGAGGCTCAGTGGCAACAACCACTCATCGGTCTGTTGTTCAATGCCCGTCCACAGCTTCTGTGCAGTGTGGGGTTTATCCCCCAAACATATCAGTTTTAAAACAGCCTGCTGTTGTTTCCCCCTGGATGTGCTGAAGTTGGTGGTGAAGGTGTTACGCTGACCGGATGAGGAGGTGGTAGAGGAGGAGGAAGCAGAGTAGGAGGAGGAGGCAACAGGAGGCAAAGAGAAATGCCCTGCTATCCTTGGTTGCGGAAGGACATGTGCCAAACTGCTACCCACCCGCCACTACATTTGCCCAGTGTGCAGTTAGCGAGAGCGTCCCTGCCCTGCCCGTCCCTGAGTTAGCAGGTGTCCCTGCCCGTGCTTACTGGTCCACGTGTCAGTGGTTATGTGGACCTTGCCACAGATGGCATTGCGCAGTGCACACTTGATCTTGTCCCCGACTTGTTTGTGCAGGGAAGGGATGGCTCACCTGGAAAAGTAGTGGCGGCTGGGAACCACGTACTGTGGGACAGCCACTGCCATCAGGTTTTTAAAACTGTCCATGTCCACCAGAAGGAATGACAGCATTTCAAAGGCCAGGAATTTTGAAATGCTGGCATTCAGGGCCAGGGGTCGCGAGTGGGTAGGGGGGTACTTCCTCTTTCTTTCCAGTGTTTGGGAGATGGACAGCTGTAAGCTTCCATGGGACCATGGTGTGGAAATGCTTGGGGACGGTGGCGGACATGGTGGCGTTGCTGTCACACCATCTGTTTGCTGGGTAGCAGGTGACACTGGCACTGTAGAGGTGGAGGAAGAGGCCGAGGCAGCAGCAGAAGAGGAAGCAGGAGGAGCCTGAGACCTTTCTTGGATTTTGAGGTGCTTATTCCACTGCAGCTCATGCTTTGCATGTAGATGCCTGGTCATGCAGGTTGTGCTTGGGTTTAGAACATTTATGCCTCGCCTCAGGCTCTGATTGCACAGCGTGCAAAACACTCGTGTCTTGTCGTCAGCACATTTTCTGAAGAACTGCCACGCCAGGGAACTCCTTTGAGCTGCCTTTGGTGTGCTAGGTCCCTGGGTGCGGTGGGTAGTAGCAGGCGTACTGTCTAGGGGATGGTCACTCCGCTTTTGCAACCTGCTTCCTCTTTTGCTGTGCTGGTGCCTCTGTGCGACCACCACCTCTTCCTTCAAACTGCACACGTCACTCGCAGGACCTTCATTCCATGTGGGGTCTAGGACCTCATCATCCTCCACATCATCTTCCACCCACTCTTCACCACTGCCCTCCTTGTCAGTCTGCACACTGTAGAAAGCCGCAGCAGTTGGCACCTGTGTTTTGTCATCATCATCACAGACATGCTGCGGTGGTGTTTCCATGTCCTCATCCTGACTTGGGGCTCAGACTGCTTGGCTGATTTACAATGGGCTGAGGTGAATGACAGATGGCCATGGGGTTCAGGTGCCAACTCTGAGCTTTCAGCAAGGGACCGGGTGGGAGACAATGTGAAGGAACTGGTGGCATTGTCAGCCACCCAATCTACTATCGCCGCACCACGACGACCACGACGACCTCAACCACCACAACCACTTCGAGAAAAACGTTCCTCTCCTGCACCAGTTAGAAAAAAAAACAAAAAACAAAAAAAACCTGCACCAGTTAGATACGGTCGATGTGCGTGTTCACTTTGTGGAAGGAGTCCACGCTCATCGACTGTCTTGGAAGTTGCAATATACCATCTGGGCTTACGGCGAGTTGTTTACCCCTCCGGTCTTGTTCATGTCCGCTATCATCTAACCCACCGACTGTTACGGTGGTCAAGGAAGTGTAACAGAGGGTGGGCCAGGGAACGACTTTCGAGTCTCAACCGTGGACTTGGGGTACCGGTAGACAGTAAGTGGAGTCGGGTAACATTTAGTCGGTTCGTCAGAC
>BLSH010003707.1:771910-783902 GCA_018402905.1 Glandirana rugosa
TTTTTTTGGGTTTAAAGAATGAAAAACGATCTTATGTTTAGTTTTTTTTTATATAAAAACGGTGAAAAAAAATGTTTTTTTATATATTTTTTTTTGATTTGTATTCTAGCAAAAAGTAAGAAATTTGGGTTTTTTTGCAAAATTGTCGCTCTTCTTTTGTTTATAGCGGCGATCAGAAATGACGCAGAGGTGATCAAATACCACCAAAAGAAAGCTCTGCTTGTGGGAAAAAAAGGACGCAAATTTCGTTTGGGTACAACGTCGCACGACCGCGCAATTTTCAGTTAAAGCGACGCAGTGCCGAATTGCAAAAAGGGCTCCGGTCCTAAAGCTGGAAATCCTTCCGGGGCTGAAGTGGTTAAAGGAACAGTGTTAAAAGAAAAAATATAATATAATAAATAAAAAATTAAAGCGCCACTGTCCCTGCAAGCTCGTGCAGCAAAGAAAACGCATACGTAAGTCATGCCCGCATATGATAAGGGTGTTCAAACCACACATGTGAGGTATCGCCGCAATCGCCAGAGTGTGAGCAATAATTCTAGTAAAAGACCTCCTCTGCACCTCTAACATGGTAACCGTTAAAAAAATTTAAAGTGTCGCCTATGGAGATTTTTAAGTACCGGAGTTTGTCGCCATTCCTCAAGTGTGCGCAATTTTAAACCGTGCCATGTATGGTATCTATTTACTCGGCGTAACATCCTCTTTTACAATATACAAAAAATTGGGCTAACTTTACTATTGTTTTATTTTTTAACTTGAAAAAGTGGGGTTTTTTTCTAAAAAAAAAGTGCTTGAAAGACCGCTGCCCAAATACCATGTAACAAAACGTATTGCAATGATTTCCATTTTATTCTCTAGGGTGTTTGAAAAAAATATATAATGTTTGGGGGTTCTAAGTCATTTTCTATAAAAATAAAACCTGATTTTAACTTGTAAACAACAAATGTAAAAAAAGGGCTCTGGGGGTTAAGGGGTTAAAAACTGTATATATTTTAATACACCACGTCAAGTGTACTATATACCATATGGACAGATACATAGTGCACACTCATTACACAATGTATATATATATATATATATATATATATATATATAACAACAAGGAATGGTGCCCTGAGTAAAAAGATGTTTGCCATAAGCCTATATGAGTTGCAGCCCCTTTAATAGTGGAAATCCACTGAACCTTGAATAATTAAATAGGAAAGGTATTGGCGTTGACTAGGTTATTTGTGAGTATGTGCTAGTTAAAAAAACGTGCCTGTAAGCATTCCACCCTGCACCAATCACGTACATACACAAATCATTCTACTTTTTACCGATCGTGCATATATACAAACAAAAAAATGTATAACAATAGATCCAAAATTGACATTTAAGTTATTGCACACACTTATATCATAACATTGGCATGTACATCATAAGAAAATGTCCATAAGTGTATCCCAACACCACGTGAGTCCTTTTCTTATTGCAAGTGAAAAGTCCACCAGTGCTCATCCAAATATAAGGATGGCAACTCACCTGAAATTTTTTACCCCTTTTTACAGGAAGGTAAACACAAGCCTATTCTGAAAGCCTTAAGTTTCCCGAGACTCCACTCCTCTCCAAATGGAAATGTAGACAGATTCTACAATAATGAAAATGACTCCATAGGAGACCATAAAGGAAGTCTTATAGTGTAGTAGGTTTATTAAAATGGTAATCAATAAAAGATGAAAAAGTTCCACTCACATTTCTCTGTGCCAGAGACTCGGCACTGGGTGTGTTCAGCAGGAGATATACGAGCAAGTAAGGTGCCTGAGCCAGTCGCCCTGATCTTTAGGCAGTCTCCCCTTTGTTTTGTATCGTGTTGCGATAGGGAGTACAAGGACCCGGAACAGCTGCTGTAAAGGAACATCCCCGAAGTACGTTTTGCCGTATAGGGCGTCTTCAGGAAGGATTTGAAAAAATGCTCTAAATTAAAGTGGTTCTAAGCCTAAAAAAGCATCCTCCTGTCCTTTTAAGGCACAATATTTAGCATAGTGCTTTTTAAGTGTCATTTATCCTTTTCCATGTTGTACAATACCTAGCTGATCCTGCCTGTTGCTGTGTTCCCCTCTGTAAACTGACCCCGCTAATCATGGCAGCTGATCCATAATAGTGTGGTCAGCTCAGATGTGTTGACCAAGGTGAAGGCACAGGAGAAATTAACCAGGCAGTTTAAATAGCCAGAAGGAACTGGCTGACGAGTAGGAAATGATCACCAGGTGAGCCACAGTGGAACGATGAGTACTGGCAATTAACCGACAGCTGAGCAACCTGAGTGCTGAGAAGGGAGGGATGAGAGCACAGTCCTGACACTTATGACTTTCCATCATCCTGCTGTGTCTTCAGTGTGACTGCATCCATTCTCTCCCCTCTCTCCATGTCATTTCTGTAGTCTGTGGGTGAAGCCAATCTCCTCCCCGCCCTTCCTGCCTTGATTGAGTTATAACTTTGCAGCTGCTCCTCCCCTCCTCTTTGGTAAGGATTCTGAGGAAAAGAAACTGAGACTAAAACAGAAGAATAATGTGAGCCTCTCCCACTGGATTCTCTCTGCTCAAGAATAAGACCCAATAAAACCATGTGACTGCACAGAAACACTGATGTGAAAGGGTATTTAGATATTACTTTGCTAAAGAAAAACACACTGCATTACTATTTCCCCATAAGAGAACCTAGAATGGGAGTTTATTATGGAGACTTTAGAACAATTTTGACAATGCTTTCAGAAACAGAAGTGTTAACGGTTTATTTTTATCAATTAACTACATGGTAAGGAAAGGAACAGAAGAGAAATCCAAATCAAGTCAATATTTGGTGTGACCACCCTTCGCCTTCACCAGCATCAAATCTTCTAGGAACACTTGCACACAGTTTTTGAAGGAATTCGGCTGGTAGGTTATTCCAAACATCTTGAAGAACTAAACACAGATCTCCTGTGGATGACGGATACCTGAAATCTTTTTGTTTCTTCACCTAATCTCAGACAGACATCACAATGTTGCGATCAGGGCTATGTGGGGACCAAACCATCACTTCCAGGACTCCTTGTTCTTCTTTACACTGATGATGGTTCTCAATGACATTGGCTGTATGTTTGGATTTGTGGTCCTGCTGCAGAATAAATGTGGGACCAATAACATGCCTCCCTGATGGAATGGCATGATGGATAAGTATCTGCCTGTATTTCTCAGCATTGAGGACACCACTGATTCTGACCAAATCTTAAACTCAATTTGCAGAAACACAGCCCCAAACCTGCAAGAAACTTCCAGCATGCTTCACTGTTGCCTGCCGACACTCATTATTGTACTGCTCTCCAGCCCTTCTGTGAACAAACTGCCTCCTGCTACAGCCAAATATTCCCCATTTTGACTCATCAGTTCAGAGCACTTGCTGCCATTTTTCTGCACCCCAGTATATATGGTTTTGTGCATAGTTGAGTCACCTAGCCTTGTTTCAATGTCCTGTGCATGAAAACAGGAACTGGGATGCAGGAAAATGGCAGCTGGTGCTCTGAGAAATGCGTTAACAATTTTGTTATTGTTTGCTTCGTTGACGCTATAGAATTTATAAATCTGATACTGTACTGTAACTCTTAAACTGCATGTGAATGTGTTTCTCATTTTTAAATTAATAACATAATTTATAAAAGAAAAGGTGTGTTACAATAAAAATAAATTAGTTTAGGCCTCATTTACAATGCTGCTGGTAAACGGACGTTTTGAGGCATTTGGCATTTTTTTCAGCTGCCCCTGAACTCTCGTCTATGTTATCTTATCAGTACATTTACACAGGGTCGATTACAGTCATTTCCAGGCAGTTGAGTTTAAAGGCTTTTTTTGGAACGCAAAAAAAAGTTGGGTTCAGACGCCAGTTCAGAGGCATTTGAAATGCCAAACAGCTTGTAAACGGAAATGGTAACTCGCGTCTAGAACCATTTCGTTTACAGACGTTTCCATTCTAAAAAAAAAAAAAAAAATGCTGCAAAACGGCCGTTCAGGGGAGGTTGATATAGCATCCCGTGTAAATGGAGCCTTAGACAACATTCACCTTTCACCATAGTTGTCAATCACTTCAGAATACTTTGTGTGGGACACTTTAGCTTAGCTTTCCCCAACCTACCCGGCACCATGAACTGATTTCAGGGACCAAAACTCCTCCATGGACCAGGGGGTGGGGGAAAGGTTGGCAGGTGGTTGGGAGGGAACTGGGGTGGTGTGTGCACTCCCTGTCACCTCAGGAGAGGGGGGCTGGGAGCTTAGGGGGCTGGAGTGATGTGTGTGTGCTGCCTGTCACGTCCCATGTATGAGTGCTGTCTGTCACCTCGGGGAGGGGGGGTGTTTGTGCAACCTGTCAGCTTCTAGTGGTTGCAGCTTGTCACCTCTCTTGTGTGTGCACCACCCCTGTCACTGGGGGGGGGATGTTGCCACAACCTCTCACCTCCAGGGGGTAAGAACGTGTGCAGCCTCTCATCTCTGGGCCGGTACGACTTCTTCTCCCCCTCCCCATTCTTCTCCCCCCTACTCTCCATAGGTAAGGTGACCACAGAGAGGGAAGGGAGTAGTGGTGCTGGGAGAAAGGGAGCAGATACCCTCTGGTGGTGGGAGGGTGGCAGTGTAGGTTATGCTGTCTTACTCACCTGCTACCCACCCACTGCTGCATGGTCAGGCCCCCAACAAGCCAGGGACTGGCACTGGTCTTCGGCCCCAGGTTTATGGAGCCCTGCTTTAGCTCACTGGAAACATTTCCCACCGTGAAAGATTGGATGGTTGTGTATACCTCCCATGTCAAATTTTCCAAGTCTTTCCCTGTCATATAAAACACTACTGCCACCTGGAGAAGTGAAGCTAGTTTTTCATTTTCCTGAAGATTTACTAACATTTACCCATAACCAGGGATCTTGCTAGGACCCTAAAGACCTGGGGTATGACTGGGCGCATAAACTGAAATGTTTGGGGTTTGTCTGATATGGTAAAAAGTGGATGGAATTTCATCTCTTGTGTTTCATGTGTTTTGCCTCTTTCCCTATTTTTGAATTGAGCAATAGTGCCCTGGCCTTTACTGACACCCAAAAGGACCTTGAAACTCCACTATTATGACCAACACATATACTGCATATGGTAGTCATTAGGAAATACTGCAAGCTTAACCCTTAGGACGTTTATATTTTCATTGTCTTTTTTTAATTAGATCTAAGACAAAGCTAATAATTTTCCCTAAAAAAATAGTTTATTCTAAACATCCATAACGGTAATTTTCATAAACGTGGTAACATGACCGGAATGAAAAAAAAAAAGTATTTTGATTGCCAAAAAAATAAGAAATAATACATTAACTTACAAAACTAATCGACACCTGGGCACATGCCTTGGGTGCCAAGGTCTAGTAACTCATCCCTGCTCATCACTACCTATATTACCTTCTGCTCAAAAGTTCTTCAACTTTTTTATGAAGCGCGTGTCTAATCTCATGGTTTTTCAGGCTATATATGATAGGATTCATCAATGGGTTCACTACAGTGTACAATAAAGAACTGTACTTGTTTACGGAAGGTACTTTCTCATTGGCTGGAGTCACATAAATAGTAATTATGGACCCATAATATGTACCCACAGAGATCAGGTGGGCACTACATGTAGAAAACGTTTTTTTCTTGCCAGCGGAGGATGACATTTTGAGAATGATAGCAAAAATGTAGAAGTATGTCCCAATGATAAATGTAAGAGAACAGAAAAACAAAAAGGCAGAGCATGTAACGTCTAACCATTGTACGATAGATGTGTCTGATGTAGACAATTTCACAATTGGACCTACATCACAAAAGAAGTAATCAATGTCTCTAAGACCACAAAAATCAAACTGAACTATGAAAATAATTTCACTTGTAGATAGAATCCAAGTTATTGCCCAAGAACCAAAACCCAACAGGAAGCAGATTCTTCGGTCCATAATTAAAATGTAATGTAAAGGATTACAAATAGCGACATATCGATCATAAGACATTATAGTGAGAATGAAACATTGCACAAAACCAAAATTCAAAAAGGAGTACAGCTGCATGATACAGTTGTCTATATACATTTCTCGCTTTGTCTTTAATATAACATCTGCCATCAGTGGTATGACACATGTGGCAAGGAGGACATCTGCAAGAGCTAGGTGTCGAAGAAAGATGAACATTGGAATTTTGAGATCACTATTGGTTGACACTAGAAGAATGATTAGAATGTTGCCAGTAACTATTGCAATGTAAATTAGAAGTAGGACAGCAAAGAATATAATTTTGAAGTTTTCTAGACCTTGAAATCCAAGAAGATAGATCTCTGTGACTTTTGTCTGATTGTCTTGACACATTTTAAGGAGCTTGACCCATCAGGAAAGATAGTAACCAAAATAAATCTATGGATAATATAAGTGAATGAGGTTGATTCACTAAAGTGCAAAATCAACTTCCAAGATTTTTTTGTCAAAGCTTAATTGAACAAGCTGGTTAGGCTGCATTCACACAGGGCCGACCCGACTTTGATGCGACTTTGCTAGGCAATTTCAGCGCGACTTCCAGCGCGACTTCCAGGGACTTGAGGCGACTTTACAACACGACTTTTTCCAGGTGACTTTGCCTTGACCAATCAGAAAAGGGAGGGAGGGGGTTGCCTAAAAATAAATTCTATTCTTTTCACTACAAAGTCGCTTTTATTTAGATGGGGATCCGACTTGGAGGCGACTTCTATTCAATTCTATGGGCACAAGTCGGATAGAAGTCGCCTAGAAGTAGTACAGGAACCTTTTCTGAAGTCGTTCCGACTTCAGTAGCGTACATTAAGACGGCTCCCATTCATTTCAATGGGATTTCAGATGTCAAGCGACCTGGAGCGACTTGAGGCTACCCAAGTCGGAGCGACAGTCGCCCCTGTGTGAATGGTGCCTTAGAATCTGAATGTCTACCATACACAGCTGCATCAGATTTTGCACTCTCTAATTTTACTGCATCAACCCCCAATGTCTAAGGCACAAGCTAAATGAATCAATGAACTTCTCCACACATTATACTAGAAGTATGTTTACCATGGAAGTATTTTTTAAATAGTCCACTCAACTATTCGACAAAGTTTTACATATAATGCATTGTAGCTCAATTAGCTGGCCCCTAACATATCTTCTTGGAGGGTCCTCTGCTCCTTCTGTGCTGTGTAGCCTGGATATCAATGGACTTCAGAGACACATGGAACCTTAAAACAGCTGATCTGATTTTTCTCTTGCTCAGATTCACTACAATTCAGAAAAAGGGGAGTTATCAAGAATTGCATTAAAAAGGTAAACCATTACCATTAACAAGGCAAAAACTATTAACACCCATCTGCCTGATGATAAAGTGGTTGTATACTGAAATAGAAAAATGAACAAAGCCTATCCCTCAATGTGTACTAGCCTCAATTCAAAACAAGCATGAGTATGAACGACTCTAAAAGGCTGCAGATAAACAGGTACCACTTACAGTATGTAGTAACATTTGTTTAATCTCTGTGGATCACGAGAGGCTTGTCACTTCAGTGGGTATATGTAAGAGTTGACAACCACTTTAAAATATAGTTTTAGCTTTACAAAAAAGTACACCGTTCTGTACCATATAAGGATAGAAGCATAGTCTATTAAACCTACCTACCAGCCAGGGCTCCCTTTCTGTTTAAACAATGAAGCCCACAATCACAGTTTCTTAAAATTCTCTGTAGCCAGTGATGACTCCATCTGGAGTTATTGTTGGGATGGAGCAGCCATTAGGACCAGCTATTTCTAGTACCACGGGAAGGAGAGCCATTGTGTTCTTTTGGGCCACACATGTACAGTGTGTACTCTCTCCTGACACCCATGATTAGCTCAGCAACTGAATCAGCAGAGAGGTCACACTGCCCATGTGTAGTCCAAAAGAACAGGATTGCACTCCCTCCCGTGGCATTTGAGCGCGCTGATCCCAATGGTTGCTCTGTCCCTATAATAACTTGGGATGAAGCCATCACTGGTTGCTGAGAATTTGTAAAAAATCTTCTTCTAAACATAGTTGAGACTTCAGTGTTTAAACAGAAAGGGAGTCCTGGCAGGTAGGTACACAATATTACCAAAAGTATTGGGACACCTGCCTTTATACACACAGGAATTTTAATGGCATCCCAGTCTTAGTATGTAGGGTTCAATATTGAGTTGGCCCACCTTTTGCATCTATGACAGCTTCAACTCTTCTGGAAAGGTGGTCCACAAGGTTTAGGAGTGTGTCTATGGGAATATTTGACCATTCTTACAGAAGCGCATTTGTGAGGTCAGGCACTGAAGTGGACTAGAAGGCCTGGCTTGCAGTCTCCAGTCTCCACTCTAATTCATCCCAAAGGTGTTCTAGCAGGTTGAGGTCAGGACTCTGTGGAGGCCAGTCAAGTTTCTCCACCCAAATTCCCTCATCCATGTCTTTATGGACCTTGGTTTGTGCACTGGTCCAAATCATTTGGTGGAGGGGGGATTATGGTGCGGGGTTGTGTTTCAGGGGTTGGGCTTGGCCCTTTTTTTTCCAGTGAAGGGAACTCTTAAAGCGTAAGCATACCAAGACATTTTGGACAATTTAATGCTCCCAACTTTGTGGGAACAGTTTGGGAATGTCCCCTTTCTGTTCCAACATCCAGTTCCACCAGTGCATAAAACAAGGTCCATAAAGACATGGATGAGCAAACTCGGGGTGGAAGAACTTGACTGGCCTGCACAAAGTCCTGACCTCAACCGGATAGAACACCTTTGGGATAAATTAGAGTGAAAACTGCAAGCCATTTTTTAAGTTATTCTAGTTTATGGTGAGCATAATGCAAATACATAAGATATTAAGGGGTTTATTTACTAAAGGCAAATCCACTTTGCTCCACAAGTGCACTGCTAGTGCTCCACAAGTGCACTTAGAAGTGCAGTCACTGTAGATCCGACATGCAAGGAAAATAAAAAACAGCATTTTTGCTTGTACATGATTGGATGATAAAATCAGCAGAGCTTGCCCTCATTTCAGATCTTCCCCTCAGATCTACAGAGACTGCACTTCCAAGTACACTTGTGGAACACTAGCAGTGCACTTGTGGAGCAAAGTGTATTTGCCTTTAGTAAATCAACCCCTTAGGGTCAGGAGCGCATAGCACTCCTGTTCTATGTTAGCTGATAATTCCAGCATCCTGATTTTGGCTGTGATGCATTCTCCCTGTCTTCCTGCCCCCCTGCAAGGTGATTGATGTAGCCAGTCGCTAGGTGGAGACCAAACCTGATTTAATCCAGCCAAGCCTGCAGTCTTATGCTTGTAATAGTGTTTGTAACACATGCTCCAAGCTCCCTGTTTGTATGCCCTGTCTGCTAGTTTGTATTCCCTTGTTGATGACCTTGGATCAGATATTGGCACAGGCACTATAGCATTACATATAAGATCTGAGGGCAACCAAGTACTGGTAGGCCTGCTTGCCTTATGGGAAAGAGGGCTATAGGCGAAGAACACAGAAGCCAGCTATACTGCCTGACCACCTATCCCAGGGGTAGGCATAACATTAGGCTGCCAGAGATGTTCAGGACCATGTGGAGGTAACAGAGCATTGGCTGTACCTGATATTTCTATTCAATAAATATCTAAATTAAGTGTTTAACCCCTTGCCGACCGCCGATCAGCAATTGACGGCGGCAAGGTGGCTCGTGAGCGCAAATCGCCGTCATATGACGGCGGCCGCGCTCACGAGCCTAGTGAGCGCGCGCTCACTGTGTTCGGGGAGGGCCAGGGAGCGGGTGCGGCGGCTTCGATTGCCGCCGGCTACCCGCGATGGCCCCCCCAAGCGGAGGAACGGAGGTCCGTGTAAGTAAACACGGACCTCCGCTCTGTGTGAGGGGGAAGGGCTGTGATCACAGCCTTCCTGTACGTGAAGGCTGTGACCACTTCCCTTCCCCAGCTAGGGCAGTCCCCCTACAGTTAGAACACGCCCAGGGAACATACTTAACCCTTAGAGCGCCCCCTGCAGGTTAACCCCTTCACTGCCAATGGCATTTACACAGTAATCAGTGCATTTTTATAGCACTGATCGCTGTATAAATGCCAATGGTCCCAAAAAAGTGTCAAAATAGTCCGACATGTCTGCTGAAATATCGCAGTACTGCAAAAAATCGCAGATCGCCGCCATTACTAGTAAAAAAAACAAAAAAACCCCAAAAATGAATTCTCATCATCTGTAAACGCGACCACTTTTGCGCAAACCAATCAATAAACGCAGATTGCGATTTTTTTATCGCAAATATGAGGAAGAATATAAATCGGCCAAAAACGGTGAAAAAAAATGTTTTTTTATATTTTTTTTTTGGATTTGTATTTTAGCAAAAAGTAAGAAATTTGTTTTTTTTTTGCAAAATTGTCGCTCTTCTTTTGTTTATAGCGGCGATCAGAAATGACGCAGAGGGGATAAAATACCACCAAAAGAAAGCTCTGTTTGTGGGAAAAAAAGGACGCAAGTTTCGTTTGGGTACAACGCCGCACGACCGCGCAATTGTCAGTTAAAGCGACGCAGTGCCGAATCGCAAAAAGGGTTCCGGCCTAAAGCAGGAAATCCTTCCGGGGCTGAAGTGGTTAAAAATGCATTTTGAACTAGGCGATCACAGCAATGCACTCAGTAACTGTCTTCTGTGGTGACTTTCAGGTTCAAGGCAGTTCCCTCAAGGCAGATCTCAGCACACAGGGGTTGGTTTACTAAAGACAAATACACTGTGCACTTTGCAAAGTGCAGTTGCACTCTGGAAGAGCAGTTGCTCCAGAAATTAGTAAACGAGCAGAAACTCTGCTGACTTCCATCATCCAATAAAGTGCAAGCTAAAATGCATTTTTTTTTTTCATTTTTCTTGCATGTTATTGGTTACTCTTTGCAAAGTGAAAATTCACCTCATTTACTAAGCTCTGGAGCAACTGCACTTGCAAAGTGCACAATCTCTTAGTCAATACATCCAGGGAATGATAGGTGCTCAAGGATGAAAACACACAGGAAGAAGAGTCTGGAGAACCCCCCGGGAAGGCCCATCATCAGTGGCATTAACTCTATCACCTCAAGAGTGGGACAATATATTGACTATTTCCTACAGCCACTGGTGATGGGCACACCCTCGTATCTTAGAGATTCAAAACAACTAATTAATATACTGGGGGATGTGAAGTGGAAGTCCGGATATCTGCTGGTCACAGCAGATGTCTCGGCGTTATACACTTCCATATCGCATACCCTAGGTTTGGAAGCTGTAGGACACTACCTCGGAAAAGATATGTCTATTCCTTGTTTGCAGAAGCAGTTTATTCTGGACCTATTGAGGTACGCAATGACACATAATTACTTTTGGTGCCAAGGTTCCTTTTACCTGCAGAGGAAGGGGGTTGCCATGGGGGCTAAGTTTGCCCCCAGTATGGCAAACCTCTTCATGGCAAGATGGGAGGAGGAAGAGGTCCTTGGAAAAGCAAGACCGGAACTAATAGTCTGGAAAAGGTTCATAGACGATATCTTTTTCATTTGGGATGGGGATGAAACATCGGCTAGAACATTCTTAGGGGTCTTGAATGACAACCGGAAGGGCATAATCTTAACATCTGAAATCAATCCCTCGGAGATTCACTTCCTAGATCTGACTATTAAAACCTCAGGTGATAGGTTGATCACCTCTACGTTTTTTAAAAAAACAGACAGGAATAGCTACATCCCTACAGACTCCTGTCACCATGCGTCATGGATCTCAGCAGTCCCTAAAGGACAATTTCTCCGTCTAAGACGCAATTGCTCAAGGTTGGAGGATTTCCGCAGAGAAGCTGAGATACTAAAGGGAAGATTTCTAGAAAAAGGCTATGAGGAAGCAAACCTGGAAAGAACTATCAGGGAGGTCGAATTACGAAACAGAGAGGATTTGATTAAAGATAAGCCTCCTAATTTGAATCAGA
>BLSH010003707.1:802512-817340 GCA_018402905.1 Glandirana rugosa
TTAAAAAGAAGTGTGAATAAAAGATGTGTAATGATTTCCGGCTTGCCTTAAAGTGATACACACATTTTGCAGAACAGTGATATGGGTTCTCCCGGCTTATTTATACATTTTTGACACAGTTTGAAGATGATTTTAGAACAGTTCTATGGCCTCTAATGTTAATTAATACTTTTCAGACCCATTTTGAAGATGATCTCCATTTTTGCATTTTTTATGTTTTTATTTTTTTAAAAATATTTAAAGTTATTTCCCTGTCCCCATTCCTTTGTAGGTCACTTGTCCCACCCTTACCCACATTTCCTTCCTTTTGCAGACCTCTAGGACCTTCCAGGACTATTTTACAGCACTTTTTGTACCTAAAAGTCCGGGTCTCCATTGATTTCAATGGGGTTCGGGGTCCGGGACAAAGTTCGGGTTCTGTCCGGACCCGAACCCGGACTTTGTCCCGAAGTTCTGCCGAACCAGCAGAACCCGGACTTCTAGAAGTTCGCTCAACTCTAATTATTATTATAATACAGGATTTATATAGCGCCGACAGTTTGCAGAGTGCTTTACAATGTTAGGGCAGACACTACAATTACAATACAATTCAATACAGGAGGAATCAGAGGGCCCTGCTCATTAGAGTTTACAATCTAGGAGGGAGGGTCAAATGATACGAAAAGGCAATAACTGTGGGGGATGAGCTGATTGAGAAAATAAGAAGTATAGTTGTTAGGTGGTGGCAGGATAGCTTTCCCTGAAGATAAAAGTTTTCAGGGATCGCCTCAAGGTGGATAGATTTGGGGAAAGTCTGACAGATTGGGGTAGGGAGTTCCAGAGGATGGCAGAGGCTTGGGAGAAGTCTTGGAGGCGATTATGAGAGGAGGTGATGAGGGAGTTGGAGAGCAGGAGATCTTGGGAGGAATGAAGAGGATGGTTAGGTTGGTATTTTGAGACTAGGCTGGTGATGTAGCTGGGAGCAGAGTTGTGGATGGCTTTGTAGCTCATTGTTAGCATTTTGAATTTAATTTGTTGAGTGAGTGGCAGCCAATGGAGGGATTGGCAGAGAGGGGTGGCAGATGCTGAACGGTTTGTAAGGTGGATGAGTCTGGCAGTGGCATTCATGATGGACTGTAGGGGGGAGTGAATCAGGAGCTTTGTGTTTCAGTTGCCTTAGGAAGGGACGTATTTTAGAGATGTTGCGGAGGTTGAGGCGGCAAACATTAGAAAGTGATTGGATGTGGGGCCAAAAGGAGAGTTCAGAATCCAGGATAACACCAAGCACCCTAACATGTGGGGATGGGTGGATGATTGTGCCATTGCTCTTGACAGAGAAGTTGGGGGAAACGGCACGTGGGGGAGGAAATATTATGAGTTCAGTTTTGGACAAGTTGAGTTTGAGGAAGTGGTGTGACATCCAGGCAGATGTCTGTTAATAAGTTAGTGATGCATGAGGAGATTGATGGAGTGAGTTGGGGGGTGGAGAGGTAGATTTGGATATCGTCAGCGTAGAAATTATATTGAAAGTTGTGGGAGGCTATCAGCCGGCCCAGGGAAGAGGTGTATATTGAAAATAAGAGAGGTCCAAGAACAGAACCTTGGGGGACCCCAACAGTGAAAGGAAGAGGAGGAGGTAGAATTGTACGTGACATTGAAGGTGCGATGGGATAGGTAGGATGAGAGCAACTGAAGAGCATAGCCACGGAGACCGAGGGAGTAAAGTTTTTTGAGAAGGAGGGGGTGGTCGACAGTATCGAAGGCAGCCGCAAGGTCCAGGAGTAGGAGTAAAGAGTAGTGTCCATTGGTTTTAGCGGTTGGTAGGTCATTTGTGAGTTTAAGAAGGGCAGTTTCTGTGGAGTGTTGAGGGCGAAATCCAGATTGAAGGGGGTCAAGAAGGTTATTCTTAACAAGGTTGGTTGTAGACCAGGCATTCGAATTTAGAGGAAAAGGTGAGCAAGGAGATAGGGCGTAGATTGTTAAGCTCGGTAGGATCCAGGGATGGCTTTTTGAGTATGGGGGTGACCAATGCATGTTTTAGAGCATTGGGGAAGATGCCAGAAGAGAGGGAGAGATTGAAGATGTGAGTTAGGGAGTGCAGGATAGAGTCAGAGGGTGAACGTAGTATTTGAGAGGGAATAGGGTCCAGGGGACAGGTGGTTAAGTGGGCGTTAGAAAGGGGTTTAGCAACCTCATTTATGGTAGCAGGTTTGAATAAGGATAGTGTCGATTGTGCTTGTTGACATGGGGTGTTAACTGGGGAAGATTCCTGTAGAGTGGAGATTTCATCACGAATTGTGTCAATCTTGCTTTTGAAGTGATTAGCAATCTCCTGGGCAGTGAGTGTGTTAGTGGGCAGAAGTGGTAGAGGACGAAGTAGGGAGTTGAAGGTAGAGAAGAGTTGACGGGGACTAGATAAGAAGGTGTTAATAAGAGTGGTGACATAGGTCTGCTTGGCAGTGTAGAGGCAACAATTGTATTTATGGAGGGCAGATTTGTATTGGTTGAAGTCTTTTAGAGACTTAGTCTTGTGCCACAGACGTTCAAGGGCACGGCTACATTTTTCGAGATTTCTGGTGTTGTCTGTTTGTCAGGGTTGTAGGGGTCGAGGCCTGATTTTGTGTGTGGTGAGGGGAGCTATCTCATCCAGGGTGGAGGACAGGGATTTATTGTAGATGGCAGTAGCTTGGTTGGAGCAGGACAGGGATGAGATTTTTTCATAGAGGTGGTTGGCAGCAGAATAGAGGAGAGAAGTATTGAGTTGGCAAAGGTTTCTATGGGTGACGGTAAGGCAATTGGAGGGGAAGGTGCTGCAAGACAGGGAGAGAGAAACTAATAAGGTGGTGGTCAGAGAGGGGAAAAGGATTGTTGGAGAAGTTGCATGGAGTGCATAGATAGGAGAAGACAAGGTCGAGGGTGTTTCCATCACTGTGAGTAGAAGCCTGTACCCATTGCTTCAGGCCAAATGAGGAAGTTACACTAAAAAGTTTAGAAGTAGCAGTAGTGTTCATGTTAACTGGGGTGTTGAAGTCACCAAGAAGGATTGTGGGAATTTCAGAAGAGAGAAAGTAGGGTAGCCAGGCAGAAAATGCATCAAGGAAAGCTGACAGTGGTCCAGGAGGCTGATAGATCACAGCAATTCTTAGGGAGGTTGGAGAGAATAGACGTATATAGTGGGCTTCAAATGATGAGAGGG
Source organism: Glandirana rugosa (assembly GCA_018402905.1). NCBI lineage: Eukaryota > Metazoa > Chordata > Amphibia > Anura > Ranidae > Glandirana > Glandirana rugosa. Next base: position 805,688 of record BLSH010003707.1, read on the forward strand.
AAAGAAAGGAAGGAGAGTGAAAAACCTGAAAGGTGCTCTGTGGGGATAGGAGGAATCCCACTCCACCTCCTTTGTGCTCATTAGGCCTAGGGGAGTGAGTCCAGAGAAAGCCACCATGGGAGAGGGAAGCAGGAGAAGGAGAATCGCATTTGTGGAGCCAGATTTCGGTGATAGCAAGTAGATGAAAGGAATTTGTGACAAATAGGTCATGAGCAGCAGTGAGCTTGTTGCAGATAGAGCAGGCGTTCCAGAGGGCACAGGAAAAGGGGAGGCTGGTTTTCGGAAGAAGGGGGATGGAAATTAAATTGCATAGATCACGACTACTGCCAGAGGGTGTGGGGTGGTGGTGATGTGTGTTGTTAACTGAGGGAGGTCCAGGGTTTGGGGAAATATCTCCAGAGGCTAGGAGAAGCAGAAGAGAAAGGGAATACAATTTATATGAGGGGGCATGCTTGAGCATCCTGGATGTTTTGTTAGCATGTGGGTATAGAGTTAGAAAAAGGTGGTGAATGCAGTAATAGGGAGAGGGGAGAAGTGAGGATGATATGTACAGATTGTGGGGTGGGGGAGAGAGGTGAAGAAAAGGTAGTTTGTGGAGAGACGCTGCTATTGTGAGAAGGAGAGGTAAGGAATGCATGTTTCAGAGGTGTGATGATTTGGAAATGAGGTTACCTGTAGTCTGGTGTTATGTAAAGCAGTTTGTTGATAGTGTGTGCTTTGTGCAAATCGCTGAAGTGCAAGAGCAGAAGTGCTCACTTATTTAACCACTTCAATACCATGCACTTAGAACACTTTCCTACCAGACCAATTTTCAGCTTTCAGTGCTGTTGAGTTTTGAATGAGAATTGCACGGACGTGCGGCGCTGTACCCAAACAAAGTTTTTATCATTTTGTTCCTCTCAAATAGAGCTTTCTTTTGGTGGTATTTAATCACCTCTGCGGTTTTTATTTTTTGCGCTATAAACAAAAGAAGACCGAAAATTTTGAAAAAAAAAATTCTCTATTTCTGTCAGAAAACTTTATAAATAAGTAAATTTTCTCCATCACTGATGGGCACTGATGAGGCTACACTGACGGGCACTGATCTGGCAGTATTGATTGGCACTGATGAGGAGGCACTGATGAGGTGGCACTGGTGATGAGGCACTTATATGCAGCAATGATGAGCACTGTTAGGCGGCACTGATAAGCAGCACTGACGGGCACTGATATGAAACACTGACTGGCACTGATATGCAGCACTGACGGACACTGATAAGCGACACTGACGGACACTGATAAGCGGCACTGATGGGCACTCATAGATGGCACTGATTGGCACTCATAGGCGGCAATGGGCACTGATAAGTGGCACTGGTGGGCACTGATATGTGGCACTGGTATGCACTGGTACACACTGATAGGGGCACTGGTGGGCACTGGTGGGCATATGTACAGAAAGGAGCCCATTCCCTGGTGGTCTAGGGTGGAATCTGAAGGTGGCACTAAGTGTCATTCATATTGGGCACTATGCCCCTTACCTGGTGGTCTTGGGTGGTCTCCCTGGTGGTGTAGATCGGCTCCCTGGTGGTCCCTGGTCGGCTCCCTGGTGGTCCTGGGTGGGGACATTGTTGGTGGTCCTTGGGCAGGCTCCCTGGTGGTCTAGTGTGACGATCAGAGGGGGGGCTGTGCTGATAAATCATCAGCACAAACCCTCCCTGTCAGGAATGCAGCCGATCGACTCTCCACTCCTCAGGTCTGCAGACCTGAGTACAGGAAAGCCGATAAACGGCTTTCCTGTGTTACACTGTGACCAGCTGTGATTGGTCACGGCTGATCACATGGTAAAGTGCTTCGGATGGAAGCACTTTACCGAGATCGGTATTGCGGAGGGTCAGACTGACCTCCCACATCACCGATCGCCACGATGCGCGCCCCCCGGGCGCGCGGCGGCTTGTTATCCTGAGGACGTCCAGTCAGGATAACTGAACCACTTCCCGGCCGTCATTCTGCATACTGCGGTCGGGAAGTGGTTAAAGACCCCCACTTTTTTGGAAGAACCCCTCTGCATGTGTAACCCCCTGAAATGTGTTCCCCCACAAGGAAAGCCTGGATTTATACTGTGATGGGTGTGGGTGGAATTGGACAATTCATCAATTAGGGGATGATATTAGGCACACAGCTATCACAGCAAACTTTTAACACTGCAATCAAAATGCAACAGGCCAAGAGGGCAAGATTATAAAGAATAGAGAAACCATAAGTTAGGTAAGGTTTAAAGGCTAAACAAACATCACAATGATATGAACATGGGTACAGATGTAGTTTAAACAGCAGTGACAAAAGCAGATTACCAAAGACACATTTAAGCAGTCATTCAGTGTTCAGTTTAAGGAAGATGAAGGTAGTATAAACAGACATACCAATGTTAGAAGGCATAAACAAAGGCAGATAGCAATAACTCAGTTTTTGGGTGGAGTGATCAGCAATTCACACATACCATTGTTAAAATGCATCACCCCAGTACTGTTTTTTTAGTGCTTGCGGTCGGCTTTCTGATGATAACAACCAATGCGGCTCAGCAGCCACTCGGCCGTTATCCCAAGGAGCGGGAGGGGATGTTCCCCTCCTTCCCGCCACCTTCTGACGCTCAGCCTGGGTCTCCCATTCCACCGTGCCTTCTGGCCAGAGTCCCGGCCAGAATCAGGTTTGTTTGGGTCCCTGATGTAGAACCCAGAAGCGTCGTCACAGCGTCACTTTTGGTTTACTCAGCTACCAATGGCGCCAATTTTAAAAAAATCCACAGTATTCCAAATCACCAATTTTGGTGTTCTGAATACTTTTACGTGCAAAGGAGGGATCTGGGATCTTTTAGATCCCAGATCCCTCCATAAAGAATACCTGTCACTGCCTATTACTGTCACAAGGGATGTTCACAATCCTTGAGACAGCAATAAAAGTGATGGGATTTTTTTTTTTAAAGAGACAGTGTCAAATAATAAATAAAAAAAAATTGAAAGCGCCCCCGTCCCCGCGAGCTCTCACACCAAAGAAAATGCATACGTAAGTCCCACCCGCAAATGTAAACGGTGTTCAAATCACACATGTGAGGTATCGCCGCAAGCGTCAGAGTGAGAGAAATAATTCTAGCAAAAGATCTCCCATGTAACTCTAACCTGGTAACCATTAAAAATTATTAAAGCATCACTTAAGGAGATTTTTAATTACTGTAGTTTGTCGCCATTCCACGAGTGTTTGCAATTTTATACGGTAACATGTTAGGTATCTATTTACTCGGCGTAACATCATCTTTTACATTATACAAAAAAATTGGGCTAACTTTACTGTTACCTTTTTTTTTAATTCAGTGAAGTATATTTTTTCCAAAAAAATTGCGCTTAAAAGACAGCTGCGCAAATACGGTGTGATATAAAATATTGCAACAACCATCATTTTATTCTTCAGAGTCTTTGCTAAAAATATATATATATATATATATATATATATATATATATATATATATATATATATGAATGATGTGTAGGGGTTCTAAGTAATTTTCTAGCAAAAAAATACAAAATTTAACTTGTAAACAAGTGTCAGAAAAATACCTGGTTCAGGAGTGGTTAATTAGTGTAGAATTGTGCACTTTGACCACTAGATGGAGCTGAAGACAAGTTTAACAGGTAAACAATATAAGGCTTCTTTGATACACAGTTTCACTGAAACATCTACTAAAAATAATAAATATTAAATATTATTAAAAATAATACACTAAAATGTAAAAATATATGTTTCATTTATATTTTATTTTTAAAGAATGTATTTGTATCTGACAAGTATTAAATATTAATTAGACAAACATTGCCACATTTAAGTGTACATCACAGATTAGCTACCAAGCTAATCTTTCACCTGTAGTTCTACAGACATGCAAGGCTTACCTTTACTAGTGACACAGAAATACAAGGCTGACTTTATATCTGTAGCTGACCTGTCCACAAGCTCGTAGCCCAGTCCTAGACAGTGAGATCAGCTGTCAAATGTCAAGGCTAAAAAAAAAGCACATTTATTCATATACTCTCTCTTTAACCACTTGCCCTCCGAAAGATTTACCCCTCTTCATGACCAGAGCACTTTTTCCTTTCTGGCACTGTGTTACTTTAACTGACAATTGTGCGGTCATGCAACACTGTACTTAAATTAACCACTTAATGACCAGGTCTATTTTTCAAACTTGGTGTTTACAAGTTAAAATCAGTTTTAAACATTATACATTTTTTTTCAAACACCCTAGAGAATAAAATGGCGGTCGTTGCAATCATTTATGTGACACCGTACTTGCGCAGCGGTCTTGCAAAGGCAATTTTTTATGAAAAAATTCAATTTTTTGAATAAAAAAATAAGAAAACAGTAAAGTTAGCCCAATTTTTTTCTATATTGAAAAAGATAACGTTACGCCAAGTAAATTGATACCCAGCATGTCATGCTTTAAAATTGCGCCCACTTGTGGAATGGCGACAAACTTTGGCACTTCAAAATCTCCATCGGCAACATTTAAACATTTCTGCAGGTTACCAGTTTTGAGTTACAGAGGAGGTCTAGTGCTAGAATTATTGATCTCCCTCTTACAATCATGGCAATACCCCACATTTGTGGTTTGAACACGCTAAGGTTCCTAAGCACACCGCTAAGGTAGTGAACCTATAGCTGACTGCTGCTAATGAGTTCCAGCTGGTACGGGAAGAGCGGCCCCTGGAGCATGGACACTGAAACACAGGGAGCTAGTGCATCGGTTTCCCCAGGGCACGCAGTCTAAGAGCCAGTAGGCATTCACCAGAGCCTCTGGTGGTGAGGATGGACTTGGCTGCAACAGGATCCAGGTCGCGGCCGCCGGAGTCCCCTAGCTCATGATCGGCTGGCTACAGGTGAAAGAGAGGAAGCAGCAGTGCAGGAGCAGCAAAGGATAGTCAGTGGCCAAGCAGAGGGTCAGGGCCACAAGCAGACAGGAGGAACAGAGAACAAAGCCAAAGGTCAGGGTATCAGACAGGCAGGGAAAAACAGAGAACAAGCTGAAGATCGGGACATCATGCAGGCAGGGATAGTCAGAACAAGCCATAAGTCAGTGAATGAAAATGGACACAGGGCATATGACAGGAACAACCGCACACAAAGCCAAACACAGACAACATTGATCGGCAAGGAGGCTTTGCAGCACATGGTCTAATATAGTTTTTGCTTAATTGGAGGCTGGGGTGGAGTTCACTGAGAGGAGATTACTTATCCCACAGGTGGTGATGTGAACGGCCTCTAAGCAAACAGACAGGACAGGAATGACTATGCGTTCGTGACAGGGTGTTACTTACATATGGGTTTGCTTCCGCACATGAGCTTGGCGGGATGGGGCACTTTCATTTTTTTTTTATTTATTTATTTATTTTACTTGTTATTTTTCATTTTTACACTGTCAATTTAATTAAAAAATTGGGTCACTTTTATTCCTATTACAAGGAATGTAAACATCCCTTGTAAAGAAAAAAAGCATGCCAGGACCTCTTAAATATGAGATCTGGGGGTAAAAAGACCTCAAATCTCATATTTACACTTACATGCAATAAGAAAACAATTTCCTCTTTAAGACCATTGGGCGGAAGTGACCTTTGACATTGCTTCCATCATCCAATGGTATGGAGCCGTGTAGGGGCCATCTATCCCTCACTCGACTCCATGCCTTGCAGGGGAAAGGACCCTATCGTCTCTGCCGAAACCAACGGCTCCAGTAAGCAGCGGAGACCACCAGGGAGCAGCGGGAGGGGGGTGGGCACCTCTCTCACCCCCGATAAAAGTGATCTTGCGGCGAATCTGCCACAGAGACCACTTTTAACCAGAAGCGGACCGCCCGCCGTTTAAGAAAATACCGGGGTTATGGCAGATATCAGCTTCCACAACAACGGTATTCAACGTCAAAGTGCGGACATATAACCACCGTAAGTGGTTAAATTTATGTGATATTTTTTCCCACAAATATCATTTTTTTTTTGGTGGTATTTTATCACCCCTGTTTTTTTTATTCTTTGTGGTATAAACATTAAAAGGCCAACAGTTTTGAAAAAAAAATACAAAACAATATTTTTTTTACTTTCTGCTATAAAATACATCTAATAAAAAAATCAAAAAAAAAAATCAAATTTCTTCATAAATTTAGGCCAATGTGTATTCTGCTACATATTTTTGGCAAAAAAAATCCCAATAAGTGTATATTGATTGGTTTATGCAAACGTTATAGATTATACAAACTGTAGGATATATATTGGGAATTTTATTTATTTATTGTTTTTTTCATACTAGTAATGGCGGCGATCAGTGACTTATAGTAGGACTGTGATATTGCGGTAAACATTCTGACACTAACTGACACGTTGCGGGAACCAGTGACACTAATACAGTGATCAGCGCTAAAAATATGCACTGTCACTGTACTAATGACACTGGCTGGGAAGGGGTCAAACATCAGGGGCGATCAAAGGGTTAACTGTGTGCCTAGCCAGTGTTTCTGTGTACTATGTGTGGTATGTTTACTAAAGGATGTGGTGAATTTTAAAACAAAACCCACCACATCCCTGCTGACAGAACAGAGCTCTGTTCTTGTTCTGTGTCTCTCTTTGCCAATCAGTGGGTGCTGGTGGACATCCATTGGCCGGCACCCACTGATTGGCTTGTGCTGTGTTTAATCACAGCACAGCCGCGGCTCCAGTGGTGGCACATGCGCGCCCCCCCGCCCCCCGGAAGTGCTGGATCTCTTCTTAGGTACGTGATCAAAGTTGCAAAATTGTGCTTAAGCATTAACATTTGTTTTACCCTTATGTCTGGTACACACGGAGTGAATATCAACCGGACATGAGGTCCATGTATACACCAGCTTGTCTGACAGAAGATGGGCAAATGACCAGCTTCTGTTGAACTGCCATAATTGAAACCAGCATTTAATCAGGGCTCTGACCAGGGTGCTCTGGTGCTGGGATGGCCCCGCTGTCAGAACACAAAATCTCAGAGGACAGATTACTGTACTAACATTGGATAGTTAGTACAGCAACTTCTCCCGAGCTCCTCCGTTTTTTTCGTTGTTCAGCTCGCTGGGTTGGTTGAACGAAAAAAAAAATGATAGTGTGTACTGGCAGTGGCAACTGGTGCTCCATTTTGGGAGGGGCATCAGACAATCCACCCACCACCCCTCCCCCCTGGTCGGTCGGTCCCCCCACCAAACCCCGCATCACTTGCTTGTCCATCTGCCCCACCAGCCCCGCACTTACCCCTGCGGCAAGCAGGACCAGAGACCAGGGGAGCCGAGCTGAGCCAAAGTGTCAAATTCTAGATGGACCCTCTGCACACTGCTACACCCTTCCCAGCAAACTATGCAATGAAAAACATGGATATTTAGATCACATACTGTATATTGCAATACCTGTTTAAGCTGACCAATTCCACCAAAGTAATCCCTCTTCAGGCTGGTACTAAACTGCCTTGCCACTTCAAATGCTATGGTGGACACCATGCAAACCTGGGGCAAAGTGTCAGGCATTCCTGGATGACGTGTAGCACACCAAGCCAGATGGGAGGAAAGAGAATGGAAGCCTTCTCTTCTCCACCAATCGGGTCTCAGGACCTGCTTCCTGATTGGCCTGGAGGAGAAGCAGATAAACAATAGTGAATATTAATTTGCTAATGTCACACAACTGGGTGGGCTCAGGGCGCAGTGCTCTGCTCCCCAAGCCCACCCTTTTTGAAGCCAATTGGAGCTTCCGGCTCTAATCACTTGCTTTGAAACAAAAAAATTGGAATCCATGAGTCTGGTGCCCTACGTGCAGATTAGTGAAAGAGAGCATGGATTAGGGGGGCAGCGCCTCTGCGCCCCATTTGGACCGGCCCCCACTGTGTAGGCGCAAAAGCCTATAAAACAGTCGTAAAGTGAATTTTTTCACTAAAAAATACAATAAAATGAAGTTTTCCTGCAGTAGAGCAATCTCCGAATGTGAACAAGAGTCCTCTATATCATATCATAGCTACCGCAGTACACATGGATGATACAACCGACAGGTCAGAAGTAGAAATAAAATGTCTCCTCTCACTCATAGACATCCTTGGGAGTAACATATAGCCAAGTTGTAAATTCCACAGAGTTAGGTTATCAGATAATGAGTCTTCTACAAGCCATTAACAACGTAAACTAAGTTTCCAGCACTAAAACTCTGACGGCAGCAAATCTGTTCTTGAAAGATAATTGAATCTCTTACGCATTCCTGATGTCACTTTCTACAAGGAGCACACTCGCCATAAAGATATGACCAAACAATAAAGCAAGGTCAGTATTTCCTTATGGAGTGATCCTTCAAGGCTCCATGCACACGAGCTTAAAGCGGTTGTCTACCCTAAAAAAAAAAAAAACCTGGAAGACAATAGCACAATGAGCTAGTATGCACCGCATACTAGCTCATTATGAAATACTCACCCTGAAACGAAGATCCGACGGGCTGCTCGGTCCCCTCTGTGGGAGCTGACATCTTCCCACGGATCTTCCGGGTGCGCGGCTCCGGCGCTGTGACTGGCCGGAGCCGCAAAACGTCACTCCCGCACATGTGCGCGGGACCCATTTTTCCCGGCACGATCCTGAATTAATGCCGGGCCTGCGCCAGGACATACACGGCGCATGCGCCGTCACAACACATTAACTTAGAAAGGGAATATCTTCTAAACCATACAGGTTTAGAAGATATTCATTTTACCTACAGGTAAGCCTTATTCTAGGCTTACCTGTAGGTAAAAGTAAACAAAATGGGTAGACAACCGCTTTAACCACTACAATACCGGGCACTTCCCCCCTTCCTGCCCAGACCACTTTTCAGCTTTCAGCGCTGTGGCATTTTGAATGACAATTACGTGGGCATACAACGCTGTACCCAAACCAAATTTTTATCATTTTGTTCCCACATACAGAGCTTTCTTTTAGTGTATTTGATCACCTCTGGGGTTTTTATTTTTTGCACTACAAATGAAAAAAAAACAAAAACTTTGAAAAAAAAAGTTTTTCTTTGTTTCTGTTACAAAACTATAAATAAGTAAGTTTTTTTCTCCTTCACTGATGGGCACTGATGAGGCAGTACTGATTGGCACTGAGGAGGCAGAACTGATAAGGTGGCACTGATGGGCACTAATGATGAGGCACTTATATGCAGCACTGATGGGCACTGATAGGGGGCACTGATAAGCAGCACTGATGAGGTGGCACTGATGGGCACTGATGATGAAGCACATATGCAGCACTGATGGGCACTGATAGGTGGCACTGATGGGCACTGATAGGGGGCACTGATAAGCAGCACTGATGAGGTGGCACTGATGGGCACTGCTGATGAAGCACATATGCAGCACTGATAGGTGGCACTGATGGGCACTCATAGGTGGCACTGATGGGTACTGATATGTGGCACTGATAGGTGGCACTGGTGGGCACTGACAGATGGCACTGTTAGGCAGCACTGATCAGGAGACACTAGCAGGCATGACTGATGGGCACTGAGTGCCATCCCTATTGGGCATTGATTGGAATACCCGGTGGTCCTGGATAGGCATCCCTGGTGATCCTGAGTGGGCATCCCTGGTGGTCCTGGGGGGGCATCCTAGGGCGGGGTGCACTGATAATCAGTCAGCACAGACCCACCCTGTCGCCTCTCCTCTACTCGCGTCTGGCAGTGTGAGTGGAGAAAAAGATGATATATGGCTCTTCCTATTTACAATGTGATCAGCTGTGATTGGACACAGCTGATCATGTGGTAAACAGCCTCCGTCAGAAGCTATTTACCTAGATCAGTGATTCGGTGTGTTCAACTGACCACACCACCGATCAGCGTGCTGCATGCCCCCACGGGCGCGCACCGGCTTGTTATCCTGCTGGAAATAATATGACGCCCAGTCAGGATAACAACCACTTCCCAGCCCTCATTTTGCTATAGGCTGACAGGAAGCTGTTAACCACTTAACCTATGGTAGATTTACACCCCTTCATGACCAGGCCATTTTTTGCGATACGGCACTGCGTTCCTTTATCTGGCAATTGCACACTCATGTACCCAAATGGAAATTATGTAAAATTTTCCCACAAATAGAGTTTTCATTTGGTGGTGTTTGATCACCTCTGCCTTTTTTTTTGTTTTTTTGCCCTTTAAAGCGGTTGTATCCCCAATTTTTTTACTTTTACCTACAGGTAAGCCTATAATAAGACTTAACTGTAGGTAAAATGAATATCTCCTAAACCTGCATGGCTTAGGAGATAATTGCCCTAAATGTAGTCGCTGAGGTCACGGCGCATGCACCGTAAGGTCCCGGTGCATGTGCCATGAGGTCCCACGAACGCCGGACCTTGCTGCAAAGACGGGCTCCAGCGCGCAGGTGCTGTGAGTGGCCGGAGCCGCATACCTGGAAGGATCCCCCAGGGGAACATGTCGGTTCCCTCTGCGGGGACCGAGCAACCCGTCGAAGCTTCGTTCTGAGGTGAGTATTTCATGATGAGCTAGTATGCAATGCATACTAGCTCATTATGCCTTTCCCTTACAGGTTTTCTTTTATTTTTATTTTTTTTACTGGCATACAACCACTTTAACCACTTAAGGACCGCCCCATGCACATTTACTGTGGCAGGGCGGCCCTTAAGCGCAAAATCACGTAACTATACGTGACTTCTTTTTAGGGCACTGGGGCGTCCGGGGTTGGACACAGCAGGAGCTAACCAGTGGGTCCGGCCGCCTGATGTCTGCCGGAAACCCCACGATCGTTCGGAGAGAATCAGAACGGCGGTCTGCCTATGTTAGTAAAGCAGATCGCCTTTCTGCTAGTAGGAAAGACAGAGATCTTGTGTTTTTGCTAAGCAGGAACACGGATCTCTGTCTTCCTACAGGGTAAACATCCCCCACACAGTAGAAAGCACGCACAGGGAACACAGTTAACCCTTTAAACGCCCCCTGATGTTAACCTCTTCCCTGCCAGTGCCATTTGTACAGTGACAGTGCATTTTTTTTAGCACTGATCACTGTATTGATGTGACTGGTCCCCAAAAAGTGTTATTAGTGTCATATTTGTCCACCGCAATGTCGCAGTCCCGCTAAAAATCGCTAATCGCTGCTATTACTAGTAAAACAATAAAAAATAAAGTAAAAAGTCCATAAATATATCCCATGGTTTGTAGACGTGATAACTTTTGCGCAAACCAATCAATATACACTTATTTTACCAAAAACATGCAGCAAAACACATATTGGCCTAAACTGATGAAGAAATTTGATTTTTTTTTTACATTTTTTTATTGGCTGTGTTTTATAGCTGAAAGTAAAAAATATATGTATATTTTTTCAAATTTGTTGCTATTTTTTTGTTTACAGTGCAAAAAATAAAAACCTCAGAGGTGATCAAATATCTCCAAAAGAAAGCTCTGTTGGTGGGAAAGAAAGGATATCAATTTTATGTGAGTAAAACGTCACACGACAAATGTGCAATTGTCAGTTAAAGCAACGCATTGCCGTAACGCAAAAAATGGCCTGGTCAGGAAGTGGGTAAAACCTTCTGAAGCTGAAGTGGTTAAACAGAAAAAGACCAAGAATTTTTGAAAAAAAAAAAAAAAAAAAAA
>BLSH010003707.1:830527-847812 GCA_018402905.1 Glandirana rugosa
GGGCCCAAGGGTCGATGGGCTGTGGCGGAAGGAAAGTGGGGCGTAGGAGGAGGAGGAGAGGCGTCCTACAGCGTCTTGGTTACGTCTAACCTGATGAAGCCGGTAGAGAGTCAGGACTCCTTTCTGTCGCGGCCAAGGTCGACTTGGAAACGGAGATGACACCTCTTGGGCCGGTGTACCAGTCCTGGACGGGGCGTTTCGCGTCATTCACGAACTGGTGCCAGAGGTTACTGGACTGGGTAAGCCTGCGGAAGGAGAGTCCGGATGTCGGGTTCAGCATCAGATTCCAGGCTGAGAAGAGAAGGGACAGTTCCATCCCTGGGACCCAGGCAGTTGTGCTGGCAGTAAAGTGACTGGAAGTGGACGACTCCGGTGGTCCAGTCAACGCTGGGGTTGTGTGCCTGGAACCAAGGTAGTCCCAGGATGATGGGGCAGAGAGGAGATGCGATGACATCCAACCGCAAACGTTCCTGGTGACCATCCCGTGTACAGGAGAGAAGAGGGACCGTCTCATGCGTGACAGTCCCGGATTTGATGGGCGACCCGTCGGCCAAGCGGATGACCAGCGGATGTGCCTTGGGTTGCAGGGGAACATGATGTTGTGTAGCAAAATCCACATCGATAAAACAACTACACGCCCCAGAGTCAAGGATTGCTGACACCGTAGTAGTCCCTCCGGGAAGCTGTAAAGACAGGGGAAGGGTGAGATGAGCAAGAGCCCTGGTCAGGTCATTGGAGACCGTGGTCAAGCACTTACTGCGCTTTGCGGGGCAGGTCCTGACCATGTGGCCGGGTTCTCCACAGTAGAGGCAAAGGTTCAGCTGGAACCGGCGCTGTCTTTCCTCAGGACTGAGAGATGGCCGAAGTAGTCCAATCTGCATTGGTTCTGCGACATCCTGCGGAGAGGAGGAGGAGGATGCGGGGTGAAAGGAAGGCGGTGTCGGGTAGCTGGGAACCCGGGGAAGCATCCAGGTAGGGCGAGATTGCCCGGTAGACCTTTCGGCGCGGCGCTCCCTGAGACGCCGGTCGATGGAAATGGCCAGGGTGATCAGCTCCTCCAATGTCTTAGGGATCCCCACTCGCGCCAGCTCATCCTTTAAAGGTTCCGAGAGTCCCATACAGAACTGAAACAGGAGAGCCGCGCTGCCCCAGGCCGTGTCCGAGCTCCAGCGCCGAAATTCGGCAGCATAGTCCTCCACAGGGCGGCGGCCCTGCTGGAGGTTGTGCAGAGTAGCTTCTGCGGTGGCAGCCAAGTGGGGGTCTTCGTACAGCTGCGCCATGGCTTGGAAGAAGGTCGCAGTGGTAGCCACTTCAGGGGCATTTTGCTCCCATAGTCGGAAGGCCCATGCCTGGGGCTCACCTTGAAGCAGAGAAATAATAAATCCGACCTTTGCGCTTTCCAGAGAGAACGTGCGTTGCTGCAGGCCCAGGTATAGATCGCACGCACTCCGAAAGACCCGGAAGTTGCGTTGGTCCCCGGGGGAATTTGTCCGGCAGCGGGACCTTGGGTTCCGACGGCAGGGCCACGATGGTACGGCCCGCAGGAGCACCGGTGGTCGGGGCAGAAAGTTCCTGTACCCGTTCTTCCAACCGTGTGTATCCTTCCTGTAGGTTCTTAACGGCTTGGGTCAGGCCGGCAAGATGTGCACATAGGTCATCCATGGCGGAGCGGGTTCCCTGCGCAGACTCAGTCATGGCTGCTCGCTTCTGTCACGTACCTGACGGTGGAGTCTGTCATGTGCAGGGAACAACCGCTCTTGCGCACCCGATTCAAGGACCCCTGGTAGTGGAGACAGAGGCCCAAAGAGTGCGGGATGGCACGAGGGCTGGAGGGTCACCGATGATGTAGCGATGCTCCAGGAGACGTGCAGGTAGAAGGATGGTCGTTCAGGCTGGGTCGGCAACAGGCAGGCAGGAAGGTACAAAGGATCAGGCAAAAGAGTAGTCAAAGTCCAAGCAAGGTTCGTTAACGGGCGGGCAGCAGAGGTACAAGGGAGCAGACAATCGGATGGTCGTGAGTAGTCGGGGTCGGTGCAGGTAGCAGACAGCAGGTCAGGACAAGCCGGGTCAACAGGAGGCAGAACAACACGGGAACAGGTATCAGGAGCCGAGGCTTACAGGTCGGGAACGCTGTAGAGCGAGCAGCACTTGTTCTCAGAAGTCTCCAGGTTTAAATAGGCCCATTTGGCGCCGTTTCCGGCGCGTGCGCGCGCACGGGCACGCGCGCACACGCGGGCACGCACGGGAGCGCGCAAACGCGCACGGGAGCGCGCCAACGCGCGCAAATGTGTGCACCACCGCGGAAATGCCAGAATTTGGCCAGAAATTGTTCCTTTTCCTAACAAATGGGATATAAGCCCGATGAATGATCTTCAGTTGAGTCTCCTTCCAATGTTCACATGGAATCAATTTTACTGTTTTTTGGAATCCCTGTAAGATTTTGTCCAGAAGGTTGTCGTCTTGAAAGTCCTTTCCCCAGTGTTTAGCTGAAGAGGATGCAAAAGGAGGAGAAGTCTTGGCCAGCAGTGGTTTGTATATGTCCGATATAGTATAGGAGTTAGTTTCCAGCAGGTCATCAATGAATGACACCTGAAATCTCTTGGAGCCATCTTTACAAAGACCCTTTAGGTGTTGGGCGCATTGCCAGTAGTGGAACTCATGGCTACGTGGTAGGGAGAAGTGCTTGGCTAGGGTGGAGAAGGGTTTCATGTGGCCTGTGTCTGGGTGGCAGAGAGAGGCAAAGGTTGATAGGCCCTTGTCCTGCCAGATAGAAAATGCCGGGTGGAGAGTGCCTGCAGGGAAGTTCGGGTTCCCTTGGATTGGGAGGCGAATAGATATTTGTGCTGGGAGGTTTAATAGTTTGTGTATTTCCCTCCACGCTATAGCTGTGTCTCGTAATAGCGGATTATGCTGAAGTTCAGAGGGTAGCTTTTTCCAGGGAGCGTGGAGAATAGCCCTCAGATTGAAGGGGTGAGTCATCTCTTGCTCTAGCGCCATATTTGCATATCTGGAGGCATTTCCTGACCAATCCAGCCCTATTCTTAATAAACAAGAGAGATTGTATAGTCTGATATTGGGGAGACTAATGCCTCCGTCAGTCCTGGGGAGATGTAATTTGGATAGAGCTATACGTGGTCTTTTTCGCTGCCATATGAATTTCGAGATTGTTTTGTTGAGGGATTGGATATCTTTATGCTTCAGTAGCAAGGGGATTGTTTGCAGGGGGTACAACAGGCGAGCGAAGCTGACCATTTTAAATAAGTGGCATCTCCCCAGAAAAGACAGAGGCAGGTCCATCCAGCTCTCCAGCTCATGGGTGATCTTAGCAAGTACAGGAGGAAAGTTCAGAGAATAGAGGGTAGAAGGAGTGTTCCCGATTTTTATGCCTAAATAGGTGATGTGGGATTTAGCTAGGGGGAAGATGGAATGTGGGATCCAAGCCCTTTTGGGGTTGAGACCTATGGGAAGAATTTCGCTCTTTTTATAGTTTATCCGTAGTCCTGAGATGAGTTTGAAATCGTTAAATATAAGTGTGATGGTATGCATGTCTTTTGCAGGATTCGACGAGAATATAAGGACATCATCCGCGAAGAAAGCCGAGCGGAGTTCTCGGCGTCCAATTTGAATGCCGTGTAGGGGGGCTGTGCTGTTGAGGCACCTGGACAGGGGTTCGATCACTAAATTAAATAGAAGGGGGGACAGTGGGCATCCCTGCCTCGTCCCTTTATGAAGTCTAAATTCTTCTGAGAGGAGACCAGCCACCACCAGCCTGGCCGCGGGTGCAGAATACATGGCCTGAATCAGGTGAACGAATGGGCCTGTGAATCCCATCCTTCCCAGGACCCGGAAAAGCCACCCGAAGCCGACATTATCAAAAGCTTTTTCCGCGTCCAGGGTGATGATGGCGTAGTCTCCCTCTTTATGTCTATCAGCATGGTTTAGGATCGTGAGCACCTTACGAATGTTCAGCGAGGCTGTTCTACCCCGGACAAAGCCTGATTGTGCGGGGTCTATCAGTGACGGGAGGATGTCTGCTAGCCTGGTGGCGATTATTTTAGACAATATCTTCATGTCCAGATTTAAGAGTGAGATAGGGCGGTAAGAGCCCGGATCCAGTGGGTCTTTACCTTTCTTAGATAGCAGTTTTATTAGTGCTTGACTACCCGAGGGAAGGTACTGGCCTCCCTCCCAGATGCCTCTGTAGACCTCGAGGAGTGTAGGCACTAGAGTATCACTAAGGGATTTATAAAATTCGCCCGTGAGACCGTCAGGGCCCGGGGCCTTGTTAGGGGATAGATGTTTGATAGCTAGTGAGATCTCTGGGCTCGTTATAGGGGCATTCAATTTATCAAGATCGGTTTGTGAGATCGTGGGAAGATGTATTTGGTCAAGAAATTTCTGCGTTAGGTCATCGTCAGTACGGTCTGGGGCATATAGGTTTCTGTAAAAATTTGTCATGACTTGATTTATAGTCTGGGGGGTAGTTGCGAGGTTACCCTGAGGGTCCTTCAAAGCAGTGATGTGCGTGGGGGTGTATGAGCCCCGGGCTAATCTAGCCGGGAGTCTGCCCGCCTTATTACCATATTTGTAAAGATGAGCTTCAAATTGGGATTTTTTGGTCAGTTCCATAGATTCTACCCAGGAGTCAAAATCGGTTTTGGCTGCTTTCCATTCTGCTCTGTGTTGGGGCGTATCGCTAGCGGATAGGTTCCTTTGGGCTAATTTTAGTCTAGAGCTGGTTGACTTCAGAATGGTCAGGGAGTGTTTTTTAAAAGTGGTCGCGTAGGCAATTATTTTTCCTCTGAGGAAAGCCTTCCCCGCGTCCCAAAATAGATTTGGATTGGTCTGGTGAGAGGAGTTTGCCTCGGAGTACTCTGACCAAGCCTTGACTAAATAGCTTTGGAAATCAGCATTATTGTGGAGATAACGTGGAAAGCGCCAACTATTGAGTCGAGGATGGGACATGTTATCCTGGAAGGAGAGGGAAATAGGAGCGTGGTCTGAGATGCCAATCTCATGGATTTCCGCGTTGGAAATTGAGGGTACTAGGGAGTCTGTAATGAAAAAGTAGTCTATTCTTGTAAATATGTGATTAGGGTTGGAGTAAAAAGTAAATTCCCTATCGAGTGGGTGAAGTAGACGCCAGGGATCGGACATACCTAAGGAGTCCATAGTGGATGCTAGTAGAGTGGGTTCCAATAACCGTGGGTTACCATTGTTTTTCGGGGGGAGGGACCTATCTTCTATTTCGTGGTATGTAGAGTTAAAGTCACCCCCAATTATGTGAGGGATATGGGGATCTTTAGTTAGGCTGGATGTCAAGCTGGTGAAAAAGGGGGTGCTAGGACTGTTGGGTGCATATACATTCGATATTCGCAGGTCTTTGTCGTAGATGCGGATGTGAATGGTCAAGAGACGGCCCTGAATGTCAGAATGTTCGGAAATTAGTTTGTATGGGAGATTTTTATGGATCAAAATTATGACCCCTGCTTTGCGGTCGAGAGCCTCTGAGCCATAGACCGTACCCACCCAAAGCTTCTTTAAACGGTGAAAGTCTGATTGTGACAGGTGGGTTTCCTGGAGGAGTGCAATATCTGCTTTCAACCTCTTAAGGTGACGCAGGATTTTCATCCTTTTAATAGGGGACCTAAATCCTTTTACGTTCCAGGAGACGCATCTCATGTGGGTAGGACAGTGGGAAACGTTTGAGCTTGGTTTGAAGATTGTGGGCAAATTTTCTGTGACATTGACTGCGGTTGGAATAAAGGAAATTTATGATTATCGTCTGCAGGTAGGAGGGCTGTGGTGTGCGTGTGCAGGTTTTGGTCTTGGGAGAGGAGTGGATAAGGAGGGAATGGTGAAAAGAGGGGGAGAAAATGTATTAGAGCAACGAAAATGAAGCAGATTCTAACAGAAAGTGTATCTAACTTCGCTTTTTTCCGCATGGGTTCGCAGGCCGGGGAGCTCCTCACCATCAGCCATTTGTCACCTATGTGGGATAGCCCATGTAAGAAATTTGGGCAGGCCCCCAAGGTAGAAAAAGAAGGAGGTTACTACTTGGTGATGGAGGGGAGAAGTGCCGCTTGTAGCTGAACCCAAGTGGAAAGAAGGTCGACAATGCAGATAATACAACTCAGGCGGACATAGCATGTCCAAACAATACATTTACCAACCGTGTCCCGGCATAACCAGTAGCAAGGGCTTTGGGCCCGAGTATGTGCCTGGGAAAGTATCTCGAGAGTGACCAAAGTTCTTCAGAATAGGAAAGACTTCGGACGTGGAAAGTAATGAACCAAGTACAAGGTAGTCTTTTTCAGCGAGGTTCTTCTGGTTGTTGAGATCCAGATGGCTTGTGACGTTTGGGAGAATCTTTTCTGGGGCTACGCTGATCCAGGGGCCTGCTAAGTGGAGAGGCTTTAGTGTGCATTGGTGATCGTTGAGCACTGGTAATGGTGCGCAGGTATTTCTCTGCCTCCTGGGGGTCCTGGAAGGAGAGTTGTTCTCCGCTGCGTGATTTTAGCTTTAGAACAGCCGGAAAGGCCAGAGTGAATTTGATTTGATTCTGGTAGAGGGCAGAGCAAACTTGTTGAAACGCTTTTCTCTTTTTGGAGACTTCAAGCGAATAGTCTGCAAAGATGAGGACCTTAACCCCGTCGATATTTAGGGATTTTGACTGACGGTATCTTTGCATGATGTCTGCTTTATCAGCATAGTTCAGATATTTGGCGATAATGGTCCGCGGCGCCTTACGGTTGGGTTGTAAGTCCCCGATGCGATGGGCTCTCTCTACCGTGGTGGGTCTTGGTAGGCCCAGGGCTTCCGGAATGCGTTTAGTGCAAAAATCCATGAGAGCGGATTGCGGAAGGGATTCAGGGACCCCTATGAATCTTAGATTGCATCGCCTGGACCTATTTTCAAGGTCGTCCAGTTTCTGGAGGATGTATTGATTCGTTTTCAATTGCTCTTGCTCGGCTCCCTGTAGTTGGTAAAGTTCGTCTTCCATGCTGGCTATCCTGCTCTCAGCTTCATTTAGACGAGATTTATGGTCGCTCAGTTCGCTTCTCAGGAGCTGCATCCCTTCATTGACAGCCCTTTCTACTGTAGCAGTAATTGTAGGAGCGAGAATGGCTGCGACTGCCTGAGCTATGCGTGCATGGGATTCCATGTCCGTTTGTGTGGGAGGGGAAGGGTGAGTGCCACTCACTTCCATTTCGTTCGTTTCCGGAACGAACGTTTTCTGCACTGAGTTCGTTACCGCTGCGTGGTTTTCCGGAACTAACGTTTTGAAGGCCGCATCCCCGGGCTCGATTTGCGGCGCGGCCGGCGGACCGCGCGGGCCGGGTTTTTCCAGGAAACGATCCATTCGCTGGTGGGAGTCTGCCTTATTGAAAGTGTTCAGACGGCGGGGTTGCCTGATGGATGTCTCGGGCTGGCTTTTCAGGCAGATTTGTGGCTGTGGATGGAGGAGCTAGCTAGAGGTGCTGCTACTCCATGCGGCGCTGGAACCGGAAGTATTGTTTCACTTTAAAGTGGAGTTCCAGTGTTTCCTAAGTTTATTAAAAGTCAGCAGCTACAAAAAGTGTAGCTGCTGACTTAATAAACAGACACTTACCTGTCTCCAGGTCCAGCGATGCGGGCACCCTGAGCCTCAGATCTCTCTCCCTCCTATCTGCGGTGCTGGCATTGCTACTGTGGGCCGTGACAACCTACCAGCTTCATGGCCAGGTTTGCACTGCGCATGTGCGAGCGGCGCTGTGCTCCGTGATTGGTCCCAAAGGACGGAAGGAGGGAAGGAGACCTTGCTTTTCCGATCACCTAAGGCGACTGGAACGGAAGTGCTTCTAAAAATCGGATACCCGCACCCCCCTCATCCCCAAAAGCTCAGTTTCACCATCAGAAACTGGGGAGGAGGTCTTAAAGTGGAAGTTCCACTTTTGAGTGGAACTCCGCTTTAAGCAACATAAAATGACTGCTCCTTTAAAAACAATATTTTTTAAAAGATTTTTTTTTGCATTGATTCATGTCCCCCAGGGCAGAACCCAGGCCCTCATACCCTTTTCTGGCCAATAACTTGAAAATAAGCCTTAAAAATAGCCTTAAAAATAGGGAATTTTGATTTTTCGAGTGCTGGTACCATAGACTTTAATAGTGTTCTGGGCTATGGTCAGAACTTTTTCCCTGTTCTGGAGTTCTGGTGTAGAACAGAACCCAGGGGGTGCCCTGCCCATCACTAACCAGGAGCCAGGCCAAGGTCAGGATCCCACAGACGGCAAATTAGTCAAAGGGATAAGCAAGGTAAGCAAGGTGCAGAGGAAGCAAGCCAAAGGTCAGGTACCCAAGGGATTCAGGTTCAGATCCAGGTCCAGGCAGTAGGCAAAACTAGATATAGCACAGGAACAAGCAGGATCTGATCACAGGTCACAGAACCCGATGACCACTTAGCAATGATCCTGTCATTTGCAGTGCTTTAACTAGGCCACTGGGAGCAAAAGTCCATTCAAACATACAGGCTCACACTCACAGGCGTGTGCAGGGGGTGTACCAGGTGTGCCTGGGCACACCCTAATCACTATGTGCATTACCGATTCTTTCTACTTCCTGGGCTCCCCCCCTGCAGTGCTGCTGGATTCCCTCCCCCCCCCCTCCCCCCGGGAAATGTTTCAAGATGGAGAGCTGGGGAAGTGGTTAGTAAATAGTGCCTTTTAAAAATGAACACCATGTTTATTAACTTACATAGTTAAGTTAATAGTGTAATTCTGTTATACCAAAAACAACAAACATGTAAATAAATGTCCTCATAAATGCAAAATGTGCTCAAATGTGTTAAAAAATGTCACTGCATGCACTGCCATCCTCATGCACCATGATTTATAGCCTGCCCTATGTCCTATGATGCACTCCAAGAAATGGATAGTTAGTTAGTACAGGTTAGTATATGATGTATACAACCGTCCAAAAAAGTGGCAACCACCTCAACCTACAACTGGCCTCAGCAGCAAGGTGCATATGGAAGGGCAGCCTGCAAACAACTGAATTGTCCTAACTGTTTACGTTAAAATCAGAAGCTTTTGTTTGGACACATTTGCACTTGCCCATGCCAAGGGACCTAACTCTAAAATTCCAGAGCCTCCATAGTAGGAGCATATATAAGAATGGATAAAGTAAATGCAAGTATGCACGGGGGTGGGGGGGGGGGGGGTCAGGAATACATGTGACACCCAGCAAGAGCACAATGGGAGCGAAGGCATCCAGTGTGTCCCTACACCCAATTCATCCAACTGTCCAAAAAAGTGGCAACCACCTCAACCTACAACTGGCCTTTGTAGAAAGGTGCACATAGAAGATCAATGCACAGTACAAAAACAAAAAGACTTCCCACTACACTTACCAGCCAGCCTGCAAAACAACCAAATTGGCCCTGTCTAAGGGTTTATGTTAAAAACGGAGGGTTTTGTTTGCACATATGTGCAAATATATGCGTAAGCTGAAGTGCTCATGCAAAGGGATCTCTGTATATACCGCAGTCCTAATTCTAAATTTCCACTGGCCTCCGCAGCGAAGTGCACATGGAAGAACAATGCACATCACAAACGAACAAAAGATTTCCCGGCACACTTACCAGCCAGCCTGAAAAACAACAAAATTGCCACTGTCTAAAGTTAAACATGCAAAAGCCACAGTGCACATGCCAAGAGACCTCTGTATATACTGCGGTCCTAAAAAAAAATTTTCCGAGCCTCCATAGTAGGAGCTCATATAAGGATGGGTAGATTAAGGGCAGGCATGCCCGGAGGAAGCCTATTTCTCCTTAAATGCACAGGGATGCACAGGACACCCAGCAAGAGCAAAGTCATCCAGTGTGTCCCTACACCCAATTCATCCAACTTTACAAAAAAGTGGCAACCACTCCAACCTATAACTGCCCTTTGCAGCAAGGTGCACATAGAAGGCCAATACACATCACAAAGAAACACAATATTTACCAGAGCACTTACCAGCCAGCCTGCAAAACAACCAAATTGACCACGTCTAACAGTTTACGCTAAAAACGGAGGGTTTTGTTTGCACATATTTGCAAATATATGCATAGGTGCCCACGCCAAGGGACCTCTGTATATACTGCGCATCCCTGTGCCTTTACAGAGGGATAGGCTTCCTCCAGGAATACCAGCCCTTAATCTATCCATTCTTATATATGCTCCTAGTATGAAAACTCTAAATTTCCAGAGCTTCCATACTAGGAGCATATATAAGAATGGATAGATTAAGGGCTGGTATTCCTGGAGGAAGCCTATCCCTCTGTAAAGGCACAGGGATGCACATGACACCCAGCAAGAGCACAATGGGAGCAAAGTCATCCAGTTCCCTACACCCAATTTATCCAACTTTACAAAAAAGTGGCAACCACTCCAACCTATAACTGGCCTTTGCAGCAAGATGCACATAGGAGGCCAATACACATCACAAACAAACACAAGATTTCCCAGAGCACTTACCAGCCAGCCTGCAAAACAACCAAATTGGCCCTGTCTAACAGTTTACGCTAAAAACAGAAGGTTTTGTTTGTACACATTTGCACATGCCCATGCCAAGGGGCCTCTGTATATACTGTGGTCCTATCTCTAAATTTCCAGAGCCTCCATAGTAGGAGGACATATAAGAATGGATAGATTAAGGGCAGGTATGCCTGGAGGGAGTCCACCACTCCTAATGCAGGCCATACACTGGTCAAATTTCAAACAAAATTTCTTTAGAAAATCAGACATTTTTTGAGTTCCGATGGTGCCACCACTGATTTAGAAATTCAACCAACCAAGCCTTCAATTTCATCTCATGTTGCTCAACAAATACATAAGTGGTCCATATAGTGAACTTGGTGTTGAGTTATTTAGTTTAAGGTCATCACAGAGGACAAGGGGGCACTCTTTACATCTAGAGGAAAAAAGATTTCATCTCCAAATACGGAAAGGTTTCTTCACAGTAAGAGCTGTGAAAATGTGGAACAGACTCCCTCCAGAGGTGGTATTGGCCAGCACGGTTGATTGCTTTAACCCCTTCCTTACCGGGCACTTAAACCCCCCTCCTGCCCAGACCAATTTTTGGCTTTCAGCGCTGTCGCATTTTGAATGACAATTGGGCGGTCGTGCGACGTTGTACCCAAATAAAATTTGCGTCCTTTTTTTCCCACAAATAGAGCTTTCTTTTGGTGGTATTTGATCCCCTCTGCGTCATTTCTGATCGCCGCTATAAACAAAAAATGAGCGACAATTTTGCAAAAAAGAACAATATTTTTTACTTTTTGCTAAAGTACAAATCCATTAAAAAAATTATTCATCAGTTTTGGCCGATATATATTCTTCTACATATTTTTGGTAAAAAAAAAAATCGCAATCGGCGTATATTGATTGGTTTGCGCAAAAGTTATCGCGTCTGCAAACTGGGAATTGATTTCTGGCGTTTTTATTATTATTTTTTTTTTTACTAGTAATGGCGGCGATCTGCGATTTTTATCGGGACTTTGATATTGGGGGGGACATGTCGGACATTTTTGACACATTTTTGGTACCAATGACATTTATTCAGCGATCAGAAATTTAAATGTCCACTGATTACTGTATAAATGTCATTGGCAGTGAAGGGGTTAAATATGTTCCCTGGCTGTGTTCTAACTGTGGGGGGCGGGACTGGTCGGGACATAACAGATCTAACTGATCCCAGTGACAGGGATCAGTAGATCTGCTTGTCCCCTGTCACAGAACGGGGAACCGCCGTGTTTACAACGGCGGTTCCCCGTTCTGAGGCTCCTAAAAGTGATCGGCGGGTCTCGGGCGGACATCGAGTCCGCCCGACCCACGGGCACGCTCGCGCAGCGTGCGGCGCGTGCGCCGCCGCTGCCGCCAGGGGGCGCGCTGGGGCATGCGCAGTGGAGGACGTCCATGGACGTCCTCCCGGCATTTCAGATCCGCGCTGGAGCCGTATTTTGGCAATAGCGCGGATCTGAAGTGCTTAAAATAGGCCTGGATTCTTTCCTTAATGTAAATAATATAACTGGGTACTAACATTATCAGGTAAAGTTGATCCAGGGTGAATCCGATTGCCTCTCGGGGAATCAGGAAGGAATTTTTCCCCCTTATAGCAAATTGGATCATTGGCTTTGCTGGAGTTATTTGCCTTCCTATGGATCAATTGTGGGTGAAGGATTGTATATGGGATTATTTGGTTATATATATAATTTTTTTTTTTTTTGGTTGAACTAGATGGACTTTTTTTCAACCTTTTTTCAACCTGACTAACTATGTAACTATGTAACACCGAAATTAAGGCATTTGTTTTACAATATATTATTTATTTCAGGTACTTATATAGCGCCGTCTGTTTATGCAGTGCTTTAAATATACATTTACGTGAGTCCCTACCCTCAAGGAGCTTACAATCTAAGGTCCCTAACTCACATTCATACATATACTAGGGTCAATTTTAGACAGGATCTAATCAACCTACCAGCATGTCTTTGGAGTGTGGGAGGAAACCGGAGTACCCACACAGGCACAGAAAGAACATGCAAACTCCAGTCAGGTCATGGTTGGGATTCGAACCAGTGACCCTTTTGCTGCTAGGCGAAAGTGCTATCCCCATATCACTGTATTTTACAGAGATTTTAATGCCATCATTTTATAATAAAAATGTTTGTATTTTAGTTTTTATGGTGTGAATTATGCCTGAAAAATTCTACCAAAAAAAACTTTTTTTGTATTTTGAATATTTTATGTTAGGGAGGTAGCATCCTTTCAAGTCAATTTTTACATGTCTTACTTTTAACTTATTCATATTATAAGGGGTTAGAATTACAAAATCTTTGGCAGGTAAAACAAGTCCCATGTATGCATTTACCTACCTGTTGGAGTTTGGCTTTAAATGACTGTTCTACTCACCGCTTATGACGAGATATCTTAATAACAAATATTATCTATTTTATGTACTTGCAATTTATTATTCCCACAAGGAATTTGGTTCACATTTGTTTTTCTTTTGGGAATAGCTCTAATCACGCTATACATGCTATAAATATCTCTGAGATTTGATTATTTGATCATTGATGCTCAAGTCTGCAGATAATAAACATTCTTGGTCTGCACAGCCAGTATTGTCAAGGAGATGCTTTGGAACATTTGTTAAAGGTATGGTCATGATTTCATTTTTCCATTAATCTTTTTTGTTATTAATTGCACACAAGATTAAATGATATAATAATATAATATAATATAATATAATAGGACAATAATATGATATAATAGGACATAATTCATTAGTCTGCAAGAGTTCTAAAGTTTGGGTGAGGAACATCCTTGGGTCTGAAGTGGATCTCACAATTTCATGGTTCAGGGAAACTCCAAATTCATGGCCAAAAATTTGCACCTGAATCCACGATTTGACGGATAACCCTCTCTGACCTCACAAATGCCATTCTGGAAGAATGGTCAAACATTCCCATAGACACTCCTAAACCTTGTGGACAGCCTTCCCAGAAGAGTTGAAGCTCTTATAGCTGCAAAGGGAGGGCCAACTCAATATTGAACCCTACAGACTAAGACTGGGATGCCATTAACCTCCCTGGCGGTAATCCCGAGTGTGGCTCGGGGTGGAATTTCAGTACTATTAGCGGTAACCCAGAGCCACACTCGGGATTGCATTGCTGGATCCAGGCAATGTTACTCTCCTTGTCCCCTGGATCCAGCGATGTCCCCCGCCGTGTCTGTGAGCTGCATCCACCGCCAGATGCCTCTGTGTGCCGGGCTCCGTTCCCTGGGAGCGTCGCGTCGCACGGGGACGGAGACCGGCGGGAAATTCAAAAAGTGAAACACACACAGCATACATACAGTACACTGTCATCTGTAAGATTACATTACTGTATGAAAACATTTCACATCCCTTTTGTCCCTAGTGGTTTGCCCAGAGCCCTGCATGCACTTTTATATTATAAATGTCATTCTTTCTGCCTGGAAACAAGAGAATGTCCATAGAAACCAAAAAGTGTCCCTTTACGTCAAAAGTGGTTTTTTATCAGCTAGAAAACACCGATAGTAAATAAGAATCATTTGCAGAATTGAGTGATACTGATTTTTGGGGAAATTTATCATCAGAAACTGAAAGTGACGACAGCAACAATTCTGCAACTGAGCAAATTTCTGCGTTTTTGATTTGATTACATTATTGAATACATTTTATTACTATTACATTATTATTTTTGATAATTATTTTTAGTTATTTATTATATTATAATTTATGATTTCATTTTTCAAACTTTATCATACCTGGGATGTCTACTAGACTCTTGTTTGGACAGATTTAAGTGAGTTATTGCTAAGAATTACAGGCCTACAATATAAAATGCCAAATTTTTATGCAAAATAATTGTACCGCTTTCAGCACCAAAAATCTGAAATAATCATACCGCCAGAGAGGTTAAAGGTCATGTGCGTGCAAAGGCAGGTGTCCCAATACTTTTGGTAATATAATGTAGAAAGCAGTATGTGCCCCTGCATTGTTAATATTAATAAAAGGTAATGTTTAATGTAATTGTGGTTGATAAGCCAGTTTAGTTTTACTTTCACAGCTCTGTCAATAGATTGTAAGTATATGAGATAAGATTAAAGCCTTGCTAATATATGCTGTTGTTACAGCAACTTAGGGCTTTGCACAGACAAAGCTATCCTGGGCGCAGTAAAAGGATGGTATGGCACTTTATTAGGTTTGCCAATCTCCAATGTCACTGTCAATGAGAGTCTGTGCACTTGCTATTATTTGCAACAGAGACACTCTCCCCTCATTTCCAGCTCTTTTTAAGCTTCTACTGTTTAAAGCTGACCATCAAAAAAATGCAGAGGTCCCTTTAGTTATGTCCCCCTACCCTCCAAATAAAGTACAAGGGGATTTAAAAAGTGACAGTGAGCTTTCCACTATACAGAACACTAAAGGGTTGATTTACTAAAGGCAACTAGACTGTGCACTTTGGAAATGCAATTGCTCCAGAGCTTAGTAAATGAGCTAAAAACTTTACTTTAACCACTTCCTGACCAGGCCATTTTTTGCGATTCGGCACTGTGTCGCTTTAACCACTTCCTTACTGGGCACTTAAACCCCCCTCCTGCCCAGACCAATTTTAGGCTTTCAGCGCTGTCGCATTTTGAATGACAATTGCGCAGTCGTGCGACGTTGTACCCAAACAACATTTTTATAATTTTTTTCCCACAAATAGAGCTCTCTTTTGGTGGTATTTGATCACCTCTGCGTTTTTTATTTTTTGCGCCATAAACAAACAAAGAGCGATGATTTTGAAAAAAGAACAATATTTTTTACTTTTTTGCTATAATAAATATCCAAAAAAAAATATAAAAAAGAAAATTATTCATCAGTTTTGGCCGATATATATTCTTCTACATATTTTTGGTAAAAAAAATCCCAATCGGCGTATTTTGATTGGTTTGCGCAAACGCAATTGCGTCTACAAACCATGGGAATAGATTTATGGCATTTTTACAATTTTTTTTTTTTACTAGTAATGACGGCGATTTGCGATTTTTATCGGGACTGCGATATTGCAGCGGACATGTCGGACGTTTTTGACACATTTTTGAGACCAATGACATTTATACAGCGATCAGAAATTTAAATGTCCACTGATTACTGTATAAATGTCATTGGCAGTGAAGGGGTTAACCTGCAGGGGCCAGTGAAGGGGTTAACAGTGTTCCCTGGGTGTGTTCTAACTGTGGGGGGGGGGGGGGGGGCGGGGCTGGTCGGGACAGAACAGATCTAACTGATCCCAGTGACAGGGATCAGTAGATCTGTCTTGTCCCATTCACAGAACGGAGAACCGCCGTGTTTACATTGGCGTTTCCCCGTTCTGAGGCTGCTACAAGTGATCGTCGGGTCTTGAGCGGACATCGAGTCTGCCCGACCCGCGGGCATGACCACGCAGCATGCGGCGGCAGTGAGACCGTGCTGCCACAGGCTGCGAGTGTGCGCGGGGAGCGTGCACAAGGCAGGACGTCCATGGACGTCCTCCCGGATTTTCAGAGCAGCGATGTAGCCGTCTTTCGGCTATAGCGCGGTTCTGTACTGGTTAATTGACAATTGCGCGGTCGTGCCACGTTGTGCCCAAATAAAATTGACGTCCTTTTTTCCCACAATAAGAGCTTTCTTTTGGTGGTAATTGATTGCCTCTGCGTTTTCAATTTTTTTCGCTCTAAACAAAAAAGAGCGACAATTTAGAAAAAAATATATATTTTTTACTTCCTGCTATAAAACATATCCAATAAAATTTTTGAAAAAAATCAAATTTCTTCACCAGTTTAGGCTAATGTGTATTCTTCTACATATTTTTGGTAAACAAAAAACCCAATAAACGTATATTGATTGGTTTACGTATATTGATTGGTATAGCGTCTACAAAATAGGGGATAGATTTATGGCATTTTTTATTTTTTTACTAGTATTGGCGGCGATCAGTGATTTTTAGCAGGTCTGCAGACAGATCGGACACCTAACTGACATTTTTGACACTTTTTTGGTAACCATTACAGTGATCACTGATAAAAATATGCACTGTTATTGTGCTAATGGCACTGGCAGGGAGAGGGTTAACATCAGGGGTGATCTAAGGGTTAAATGTGTTCCCCAATTGTGTTTCTAACTGTGTGGGGGGATGGGCTGCTTGGTACAACACGCAGATCCGTCTTCCTGCATAGCAGAAAAACAGGGTCTGCGTGATCTCCCCTGTCAGAACAGAGATCTGCCTTGTTTACACAGGCAGATCCCCGTTCTGTCACTGCAGGGAGCGATCACGGAAAGGCCGGCGGAAATCGAGTACCCTGGACCCGCTGATTGGCTCTCCCACTGGCCAGTGGGAGTGCATGCACGCCTCCAGCAGTGCGTGCGCGGCCACAAATCGCAGTGTACGAGCGCGACCTACACCCACGCCGATTAGAGCAGCCTAGCCAACCTGCCGCAGTATAACTGCGGCGGCTGGTTGGCAAGCGGTTAAATAGAATACCCAATCACATACAAGGGAAATAAAAAAGAAAAGCATTTTTGCTTGTACATGGTTGGATGATGGAAGCGCGTCTGCTCATTTACTAAGGTCTGGGACAACTGCTCTTTCTAAGTCTATTTGCCTTTAGTAAATCAACTCCCAAGTGTAGCCTCTGATGTCACCAAACCCAGGGCTGGCCCAAGACATTTTGCTGTCTGGGTCCAAGAATGAAATGCTGCCCCCCCCCCCCCCA
>BLSH010003707.1:868643-882278 GCA_018402905.1 Glandirana rugosa
ATTAAGATCGGGATCTGGAGGAGACATTGTGTTTTTACGATTGGACATCTTAAAAAATTTACAGCGGTTACCTCTAAAAATACAACGTTTCAAACAGCGGTAAGGCGCTCGCCTGCGTTAAAACTTCGTACTGTACAACCCATAGTAAAATGAGCCGCATTGTAATAGAAAGTGTTATACTTTTTTTTTAACTGGATTGAAATGACAACAGAATAAAAAATTGAGTTTTTTGACTTAAAAAAATATATTTTTTTTTCTAAGACCCTAGAGAATAAAATGGCGGCCATTGCAAAACTTTATGTCACACCGTATTTGCGCAGCGGTCTTAAAAGCGCGATTTTTTTTGAAAAAATTCAGTTTTTTGAGTTAAAAAATAAGACAACAGTAAAGTTAGGTCAATTTTTTTTTCATATTGTGAAAGATAATGTTACGCCGAGTAAAATGATACCCAACATGTCATACTTCAAAATTGCGTCCGCTCGCGGAATGGCGACAAACTTTGCAACATAAAAATCTCCATTGGCGACATTTAAAAAATTCTACAGGTTAGCATTTTTGTGTTACAGAGGAGGTCTAGGGCTAGAATTATTGTTCTCGCTCTAATGATCGCGGCGATACCTCACATGTGTGGTTTGCACACCGTTTTCATATGTGGGCGGGACTTACGTATGCGTTTGCTTCTGCGCGCGAGCTCGCAAGGACGGTGCGCTTTAAAATTTTTTTTTTTTAATTATGTATTTTACTTTTTAATTTTTATTTTTACAACTTTTTAAAAAAAAAAAATTTTTGATCACTTTTTTTCCTATTACAAGAAATGTAAACATTCCTTGTAATAGAAAAAAGCATGCCAGGACCTCCAAAATATGAGATCTGGGGTCAAAAAGACCTCAGATCTCATTTTTAGACTAAAATGCATTAAAAAAAAAAAAAAAATTTTGAAAAAAGTAGCAGGGGAAAAAAAAAAAAATGTCCCCTTTAAGAGCATTGGGCCCAGCCTTGTTATGGAGCCGGGTGAGCGGCTTCAGCCGCTCACTCGGCACACGGACACTAGAGGGAAAGGACCCGATCATCTCCGCCGCTGCCGGCGGGTCCGGTAAGCGGCGGAGATGATCGGAAAGCGGCAGGAGGGGGGGCACCTCTCCTGCCGCTGATAAAAGTGATCTTGCGGCGAATCCGCCGCTAAGATCACTTTTATCTTACGCAGAATCGCCTGCAGAAAAAAATGATACCGGGTTATGGTAGCTATCTGCTACCATAACAACGGTATTCCACTTCAAAGTACCGCCGTCAAACGACGTACGGCGGTCCGGAAGTGGATAAAGACAAAAATATTAAATTCATGTTGAGGACATGTGGCCTGGTATGGTTCAGAGGGGGTACTCGCTTGTCCCCACCCCCTCCTGCCATGCCAGGGCTGCGTGCTCAGATAAGGCTCTGGTTTGGATTGGGGGGACCCATACACCATTTTTTTAATTTGGCGTGGGGTTCCCCTTAAAATCCATACCAGACCTGAAGGATCTGTTACGGACTTTGAGGGGGAATCCTATGCATTTTTGTAAATTATTTTCAAAATTGTGATGACATGCCCCAGTCAAACAGGTACCAAAAAAATGGGCCTTGGGTGTTGGCAATGCCAGAACACTGTAACCCCTTGCAGTTACTCTTGTTGGGGGAAGGAACGGGCCCTGCTGTTGTAAATTAGTTTAAAAATTGTGATGACATGCCCCAGTCAAACAGGTGAAACAGGTGCTGAAAAATTGGACCTTGGGTGTTGTTGGTGCCAGAACACTGTAACCCCTTGCAGTTACTCTTGTTGGGTGCAGGAACGGGCCCTGTTGTTGTAAATTCGTTTAAAAATTGTTATGGCATGTCCCTGTAATTCAGGTCCAGAAAAATTGGGCCTTGGGTGTTGGTGGTGCCCTAAACACAAAATATCGTTCTGGATAATGGACAGGAGGGATAGGAGCAGTGGTAGTCTTAAAGTGATCCCAGATCCCTAGCAAATTTAATCAGTCGCATCAGCATCAGGGGCTTGATAGCTGGACTGATTCACTTTTATAAAAGTTAGCCTATCAACCGAGTCTGTGGACAAGTGCACTCTTTTATCGGTTATGAACCCTCCAGCAGCACTGAATGTCGCATCGCATTCGGACCAAACTCACACAGGACCCTTTTTTTGGTCCGCACCAGAATCGGATTGCATATCCGATTCATATCCAAACTGCCAGATCGCACTGCGATATGCAAGGTGAAAAGGGGGTGTCATTAACAATGTATTGACACTTCCCTTCAGTTTCCATAGGGCAATGTGAACTGCTGTGCGAGTCGGGTGTGATGCTGGAACCTGCAGTGGATTCGCAGGGTTCCCGCATCGCACTAATGTGAACCGAGGTTCAAAAAATGATTTGAGCCCTGAAGATTATGTAAAACCCCCAAACATTACATATTTTCTGAAAGCAGACACCATAGAAAATAAAATAGTGGTAGTTCCAATGTTTTATGTTACGCCATACTAACGCAAAGGTCTAGGAAAGACAAAATTTCAGTAAAAAACATACTAAAGTGAATTTTACTGCCGACAAATGCAAAAAACGACACATTTTTTGGTAAAATATAAAAGATGAGGCTATATCAAGTAAATAGATACCCAACCATGTCAAACTTTAAATTTGTGTGCGCCTGTAAAATGGCAACAAATTTGAGTAATCTGTATTTTCTATAGGTGACGCTTCAAAAGCCCCTTATAGGTCATCAGTTTAGCAGTGGCGGCTTGTGAGTTTCTTTTGGGGGGTGAGCAAACAACCAGCAACCCCACCCCTTGTGGCACGGCACTCAGTCATCGGGAGGGGGGTGCTGTCGCGGGCTGCTCCCTCCCCTTCCTAAGCCTTTGGCCAATCAGGAAACAGGTCTCTGCGCCCAGAGCCCACCCTTTTTTGAAGCCTATTAGAGCCTCTGGTTCTAATCAGATGCTTAAAAAAAAAAAAAAACACCCCCGTCCACCCCACCATAGGAATCCATGCACCCGCCATCCTGAAAGGGGCTGGGCCCATGGATCAGGGGACGGTGGCAGGGATAGTAGGGCGGCGCCCGTGCGCCCTGAATGCATGGGCCGCCATTGCAGTTTAGTGTTGCGGAGGGGGCAATTTTGAAAAAAAAAAAAACAATATTTTTTACTTTCTGCTATTATTCATACATTTAGGCCAATATGTATTCTGCTACATATTTTTGGTAAAAAAAAAAAAATACCAATAAGTGTATATTGATTAAATTGTGCAAACGTTATAGCGGCTACAAACAATGGGATATTTTTATGACATTTTTATTTATTTAATTTTTTACTAGTAATGGCGGCGATCAGCAATTTTTAGCGGGACTGCAACATTGCGGTGGACAAATCGGACACCTAACTGACACTTTTTTGGGAACCAGTGAAATTATTACAGTAATAAGTGCTAAAAATATGTACTGTTACTGTAATAATAACACTGGAAAGGGGTTAACATCAGGGGCGATGAAAGGTTTAAGTGTGCTCCTATGAGGTGCTTGCTAACTGCGGGGGATGGACTGACTGGGGGAACACAGAGGTCCGTGTTCCTGCTTAGCACAGGTACATGATTTTGTGCAATAGAGCCGCTGTGCCACGGTATATATGCAGTAGCCGGTCTTTAAGTGGTTAAAGATGCATGGTGCGCTGGTATAATGAGAAAATGTTCACAATTGAATATAAACAACTTTGCCATGTTTTCCACCAGAAATATCATTTTATTTTAATGGAACAGTTATAGATTTTTTTTTTTTTAATTATCTTTATTTAATTATTTTTCATCTGAATTCCACAACATTAAAAGAGAAACAAGGAAAAATAAAATGTATCCTTTTCTGCATTTTTTTTTCTAATCATTAATACAAAAATATTCAGTTTTACATATATTGCATATGTTATCTATAATCCTGAAAAAACACCACAATTTAAGACACAAAAAGAATAGGGGGAAGAAAAAAAAAATGAAATGGAGAGTACTCAAAAGTATCTTTGTTGATGACATTTCCAATGGGGTCTCTTTCCTTTAATATCCATATTCAAATCGCCAACTCCCCTCACATATATGAAGAAAGAAGGGAAAAAGGAAGAGAAGAAGGAAGAGAGAAAAAAAACGATATCATTATTTATAATAATATAATTAGTTAAAATTAGAACAGTTATAGAATTTAATGTAAACTTTAAGTACAGTAAAACTACTTAAAAAAACGTAAACACTTAAAAACTAAAGCTGGGTACACACTATAAAAAAAACTTCTGTACAGGAAACGATTGGTCGATGGAAATAAACAACCTAGAAAATGTTCATCATACATGAACACCAGGTCTGATTTTCGCTCAATGTGTATGGTAATTGTACGGAAATACTCAAATAGAAATAAATATGCATGATCAGAAGCAAGGAATGACCGTGAAGAATGAAACCAGGCAAAAGCCCTGGACCGGATTGTCTGTCCACCCAATATTATAAAAGTTTACCTGAGATCCTGGTACCTCATTTCCTAGAAGCATTTAATTCCCTTCCGCAATGCAAAACACCCCCAGCACAATTAAAAGCACACATCCCGGTAATCCATAAAAAAGGAAAAGATGCCACAAAAGTGCAAAACGTTCCCCTATATCACTTCTAAACGTAGATGTGAAAATATTAGCAAAGATTCTAACCAATAGACTTTTGCCCCTCCTTCCCAATCTAGTGTCCCAAGACCAGGCTAGCTTTGTCTCGGGCAGAGAGGCTCGCAACAACACTATAAAAGCGCTCAGTATCCATCACTGGCTCACAAGCTCATCAACAGCAGGCTTCTATCAACTGATGCTGAGAAGATGTTCGATAGGGTGGCCTAGGACTACATGGCTGCAGTCCTATCCTCTATAGGTCTGGGCACCTTGCAAACTAGCATCTTGAGTCTCTATTCTAACCCACAGGCCAGAGTAAGGGTCAACAGCTACCTATCAGATGCCTCTCATTCGCAACCGAACCTGGCAGGGTTGTCCTACTATCCCCAATTATTTTTGTCTTGACGCTGGAACCCTTCTTGAGATGCAGTCAGTCACATCCCAACATATCAGGAGTGAAAATAGCTGACAGAGTATAAAATTGCGGCCTTCGCCGAAGACATCCTGCTTTTCCTCACCAATCCAAAGATCAACCTACCTAACTTACTCCAGGAATTTAAGCATTACGGTGAACTGTCTAATTGTAAATTAACCTCAATAAATAATGCACTCTAAATGTAACCCTCCCTCAAGCCCTAGCCCAAAGCTGCCAAGTATCCTCTTTTTCCTGACACTTGGAAGCCATTGCATACCTGGGAATCCAACTTCCCTCAAAATTATCAGCTCTCTACCCATTGAACTTTCACCCCCTTTTACAAGCAATCTAAAAAAGATATGATCACATGGGACAAATCCAATTTGTTGTGGTTTGGACGAGCCGCTACAATTAAAATGTCTATTCTTCCCTGTTTTATCTATATTTCCCAAGAAATTCCCATCAGACTACCAAAGGAAAGGATGTACACCTAGACTTGGCGAGACTCTAATCCCCTAAACATCTGGGAGGAATTGGGTTACCTGATTTTAAAAAATATCATAGAGCTTCCCTCTTAACCAGAATAATAGATTGGCATATATACGTAACCTCTAAAGACTGGATCACGCTGGAACAATCTTGGACAGGGGGATCCCTTCAGGATCTGGCCTGGCTTCCTTCAAATGAGCTTTCCAAAACCCTCAAAAACCACCCACTCATTCACCCTACCTTACAATGCTTTGATGAAACAGTCAAAATGACTTCACTAGCTTCTATCCCTGGCCCTATGACCCCTATCAGGAAGAACCCGAGTGTTACGTACCAGGTTTGGTGCCTGATGGCAGGGGACGGCCTGTCCTACGACCCCGGTTTGAGAGACCGCTGGGGTTGAGACAGCAGCCACAAGAGCACGGTGAGGTATGAGTGCCTGCGATAGTCCAATGATGTTCGCCAGCAGGTGGTCCGTGGGATTTCTGGAGGTAGAGCTGACCTGCGGGTGGAAGGTGTAGTTAAATAGGAGAGACCCAGTTGAGCTGGGAAGCTATTGAGCTGGAAGCCACTGAGGTCTGGATAGCAACAGGCACCGGAGCGGAGTCAGGTGAAGGCAGGTTCGGCAACAAGCTGGTGGTGTGGTACAAGAGGAGCAGGCAGGTGGGTAGTCGGGTCTAGGCAGGGTCGTCAACAGGCAGGCAGCGAGGTAGCAGAGGGTCAGGCAGGAACGTAGTCGTATGCAAGCCGGGATCGGGTACAGGTAGACAGCAGGAGGGTCGTAGACAAGCCGCTTCGGTAACGGGTTCAGAACAGGTTATCAGGTTGCAGGTTAGTACAGGCAATGCTGTAGATTAGACAGCACTTGCTGTCCCATTGAAAATAGAGCCATCTAGCGCCTTTCCCGGGGCACGCGTGAACACGGACGGGCGTGAATGCATGCGGGCGCGCGAATAGCGCTAAAAAAGTCCATTAAAAGGCAGGATTTCTCCTAACACCGAAGTTCCCCCCAGGATCTACAATTGGCTTCTTACCCTCTATACTTGATCCCCACCTGAGAGCACACCAGTTTTTCAAACGCAGCATATTTCATACCAGAGAAGTCCTTCTTTCCACAGCTCCGACTCTCCTGCTGCCCACTTGGTCATATCTACAAACTAGACACTTTCTCAACAACCCTAAAACATGAGAAATATACAGACGTACTCTGACCACATTTGAGAAATGATGCACTTCCACTCCACCTCAGAGGCACCTAATCTCAACTATATATTCACTTCTCACATCTTCAGATCCTGACAATCTATCCCCTATTATTAAACTGTGGGAAATGGGACAAGCAGACCCTCTTAACACGAAAGACTGAACAATGTGACAGCACATATAGTAAGGGCTCTCTAAACGTCACCACACAGAAATACAACTTCAAAGTACTAACACACTGGTACAGAACTCCTTCAACTCTAGTCACAAGATATGTCCTCAGGTACCTGATATTTGCTGGAAATGCGGTGCTCTGGCTAGTACAATGGCCCATATATGGTGGGAATGCCCCCGAATGCCAAAATTTTGAATGCAAGTTCATAAAACCATACACGCTGTATCTTCTTATCCTATTGAATTCTCAGCACGCCAATACCTCCTACATTACTCTACAGTAATGAAACACTCATAACAAAAGTCACTAGTAATACACATAGTCAACACAGCCAGGACGTGCATCCTGGTGCTGTGGAGATAACCACGAATCCCTAAAAGATTGGTATGCTCCGCTCAATAAAACAATGGAGATGGAGGAACTAATTGCTACCTCAACAGATTATTTAGACAACTACCTCAAAATTTGGTCTTGCTGGGTCCATTTCCAATGCACAGATGACTACTACATAGTTATGAATACTTAACCTCTTGCGCGTAATTGCTACTTATCTTCTACCCTTCCTAGAAAATGAAGGAACGCCGCCTGTGCAGACTCAGACATTACTTTTCAAATATAAATTATAATAAAAAGGAAATAGTAATCGAAAAGAAAAGCTGGGCATACAGATAACTCATTCTGAACTGAACGTTAACCTCTTCTACATTTACTCCTTCCCCTCTTCTTTTCTCTTCCTCTCCCCTCACCCTTATCCCTCTCTTCCCGCCCCCCGCCTCACTATCCCCCCCTCCTGCTGTATACCTACTATTTCTTCTTTCCTTTCCTTTATCCCCTCATCTAATGTTACAATGGAGACTCATTCACAAAAGCAAAGAACCTAAGGATTTGCTGCCAGGAATTTTCCCCCTTCATTTTATGATAGGAATATATTGACTACATCGATTCACCTATCACAAGCAAGCAGACTAACCATTACCATTGATTCTGTCTCACAAACCTCATATCTATCTACAAATCATAAGCTATAGTTGTAAATAGGGATGGACCGAACACTCCCCAGTTCGATTCGCACCAGAACATGCAAACAGGCAAAAAATTGGTGCCGACATTCGAACACAGTTAAAGTCTATGGGACTCTAATTTTAAAGGCTTATATGCAATGTAAAAAGTGTATGAGGACCCGAGTCCTGCCCTAGGGGACATGTATCAATGCAAAAAAAAGTTTTTAATCAATCATTTTCTCAGGAGCAGCGATTTTAATAATGCTTAAAGTGAAACAATAAAAATGAAATATTCCTTTAAATATCGTGCCTGGGAGGTCCCATTAGTCTGCCTATAAAAGGGCGCATCTCTGATGTTTAGAACATACCAGAGCAAAATTACATTTGTACAGGAAAAAATTGTCATTTATTATTGCGGCTCTAATGTATTGCCGGCTCCTGGCAATATACAAAAAAAAACACTGAAAAAAATTGCGTGGGGTCCCCCCCCCAGTCCAAACCAGGCCCTTTGGGTCTGGTTTGGATTTTAAGGGGAGCCCCGCGCCAAAATTTAAAAAAAATTGACATGGGGCCCCACCTAAAATCAAAACCAGACCCTTATCCGGGCATGCAACCTGGCCGGCCAAGATATGGAGGGCAAGTAAGCCCTCCCCCAAACCATACCAGGCTACATGCGCCCCCCCACCCCAAAGCACCTTGTCCCCATGTTGATGGAGACAAGAAGGACAAGAGCCTCTTCCCCACAACCCACACTGTGGTTGTGGGGGTGTGCAGGCGGGGGGGGCTTATCGAAATCTGGGGGCCCCAGATCCCGAACCCCCCATATGAATTAGCATCAGGTACATCGTACCCCTACTACTTCACCAAAGGGTCAAAATAAGAAAAAAACTCAGGAGACAATTAGAGACAAGTCCTTTATTAATAAAGAAAACAAAAAGTATCCCAGTTGCAATCCATCATCAATCATGGTGCGGCAGACCCAAAAAAAATATGAACAGCTCTTCCTCCATGGTAGGGCTCCCGCCGACTGAGCTCTCTTTGTTTTGACGTTTTATTTATAGTGAAGGGCGGGGCCACCCAGTGACGTAATTGAGTGACCCGCCCCTCTGACGTCACATGAAGCCAGAAGGGGGCGAGGTCACCCGTACGTCACTCATTGGCTCCACCCTGCACTATAAATAAACTGTCAAAACAAAGCCAGCGGCAATGCATTGTGGGGCGCTCGCTGGCGCGAAGTCGCTTCAAACGCCCCATCATGTTCTAAGTTTGACGAACGGGCAAATGCCCCCTAGTTGTAAACTGCTTTGTTAGTCTGTTGACTTTCAAAAAAAGTGTTTTGCAGTTTTGAAATGCTAGCTACAGCTCTTACTGATGTGTTCTGTGATATGATTTTCCAAATTGAATTATTGTTCAATAAACTTTATGGCACTAAAAATATCATAGCCATATATAAATAGAATTTGCGTTGTGCAATATTCGAGAAAGATATACACCTATATAGTATTAGCCTCAATCCCTCCTCTATCTGTATTAAAACAATCGCAAACAATTATTTTATAAATGACTATGGTATTTTGCGACACGTTTAACTACCTGCTGTCTTTAGCATTTGTTTAATTTTTAAATCACCTTCGTTCAAAAATCCCTTTTGCTAATTTTAAAACACTTTGTGCTAGAAAATTACTTAGAACACCCAAATAGTATATACTGTATATTCTAAAAGCAGAGCTTATGGAGAATTAAATGGTGACTGTTGCAATTTTTATGTCACATGATATTTATGCAAATATTTATCAAATGCATATTTTTAGGAAAAAAATGCTAAAATTAATTGTATTGTACACAAACACAAAAGGAAATTCATTTTTTTAGCTGTAATAAAAGATAATGTTGCATCGAGTAAATAGATACCAAACATGTCAGCATTTAAAACTGCACTCACCTGTAAAATGACAATAATCTACAATACCTAAATTAATCATAGACACTGCTTTAAAAGCTTTTACAGGTTAATCATTTGGAGTTAATCCCTAGAATTACTGCTCTCACTCTGACATTTGTGGTGATACACATGTGTGTATGCTGTTCACATATACATACTTGTATGCGTAGGTCAATAGTGGTACTTTTAACTTTCAAAAATTATTGTTATTTCTTTATTTTTTTTTTGTAATTTTTTCCTTTTTTTTGTAGCCATCTCTGCAAGGATCGCCAAACCTCCAGCTGTTGCAGAACTACACATCCCATGATGCATTGTAAAACTCTGACATTCACAGATATGACTAGTCATGATGAGGATTTTAGTTTGTGAACTGGAGGGCCATAGTTTGGAGACCCCTGCATCTAGTGTGTACTAGAAGTAATGTTAAAGTAGTTGTTAGTGTAGAAACATTTTAGCTTGCCTGAGGGCCAAGCTTGAGCTGTCAATCTGGGTTAGGGTTCAGTGGCTTAGGGGCTAGATGACTCATCTATTTGGAACTTCTCTCTGGTCTGGAAGTTTGTAGAAACTTTCAGAGCTGGACAGTGGGAGTAAAGCTGGATACACACTATACAATTTTCTGTAGATTTTTTTGATTCAGATTTACCAAAACCATATAATATGAGGTCAAACCTTAAGAGTTTCAATTTATATGCAATTAGGCAGGCCCTTACTCTACATGGTTTTGGTAAATCTAAAGGAAATCTGACAACAAAAGTTGTATAGTGTGTATGGGGTCTTAGTAGGTGCTGCCATGCATATTTATGAGGTCCTCTACCAATCCCCAGCAAAAAGGGTCTGGAAGAGGTCAGGCCACCTCATAGACATGATCCATGCCAGCAGAGGCAGTTGGTGGAAGATTGAGTTAGAATGCTGAGGAGGCTGTTGGTGGCCCTTGAGTGCACCCCCTAGTCTGGGGGGGATGACCTCAAGCCTGGGGCTCGGGTGCTGGAAGATTCCCCCTAAAACTCACAGAGGTAACCCTTCTTGGAGGTACAGGAGCAATGAGAGAGGACAGCGGGAGAAGGTCAGCACTTCTGGGAGATCTCCTGAGAGTCAGCCAGGTGGGCTGGTGAGTGTCAGTCTGGAAGATTATGGGGAAAAGTTAGCTTGAAGGGCTAGAGAAAGGGGCAGCTGCAGCCAGGTGGGTTGGCAGTGCCTGAAGAAGTGGTGCTGGAATCAATAGCCACAGGAGTGAAAGAAGCTGGACACTGAACCTTTGCTACACAACCAAGCGACCTTGGGTCCCTGCCTATAATAGGCTATTGCTTCATCTGACTGAGTGACTGTTGCACAATTCACAGTGTTCCAGCTGGGTCCTGTAAGCAAGTGAGTGCTGGAAGTAGAAGAAAAGGTGTATATAACAGTTTGTTCTGAAGTCAAGTGGGCATCCCATAATCTCCAACCCCTATCCAAGTTATTATCCCTCAATGAACAAAACAATAAAAAAACAACAAGGCCACAGACTGTTCTCTGCCTCAAGTGTGCCTGTGAAGATTTGATGTGCAGGGTGAGGATCCCAGTTTACTTGCGACTCCTAACCTAAGATGGAGTGCTACATTTGCATTCAACTTTATTGCTATCATAAGAGGGCTAACATGCCCCTTTATGATTGCTTTGGGCAGGTGACAGATACTCTTAATGGAGGCATCGGGGGTCTAGACCATTGATGTCTCCCTTGCCCTCAAGTGCAGCTAACCAAGCACAGATCATGTGAGGTTACCTGGACTTTTCATGTGCATGATAGCATTAATGATCTTCTGATTGCCACATCTTAATTGATGTTCCATCATTGGGCAACAACTTTTAGCAAATGCCTCTCTTATGATTCACCTTGGGGTACACACCTTGCATGACAAGGGTATTTCAGTGGGAGTCTGAGACTTTTAACACTAGGCTATATCTATCCCTTACTACCTGTGTTCTTCCAGAACAAACTGAGACCACACAAAAGTTGGATTTAACGGCCATAGCTGCACCATACACAAAAAACAGTCCAATAAATAATAATTAGCAATAAATAGGGAGAAGGATGGCTTGGTCGCCCTTGAAGGCACCAGAAAAAGAGAACCCAACCAAAGCATTGTATCTGCGGCATAAATTCTGTAACTTGCTAGGCCCCCAGTTGCAAAACACAACCAGGACCTCTATCCCCAGCCTCAACAACTGGACCAAACTAAAATGGAATATTATATCTGTCAGGAATGGGTTCATCTGCTGGTGGCACTGTGGCTCCCAGACCTATAAGGTGTAGTTACAGTGTCCACCAGTGGGTGTCTGAGCAGCCAGCAGTTCCTATCAATTAATCATCACCTGTTGCTGACTACTGGGAGTATATTTAGCCCCTTCTCTGCTACTCCACCTTGCCTTGGTGTTTTCCGTGTGCCCCTGATCTGTGTGCCCCATGACCTGCTACCCTGTTCCTGTTTCAGATCCTTTAACCACCAACTTGTTCCTGTTTCTGTGTACCCTTTCCCTGTCCTGGCTTGTTCCCTGATCCTTCTGCCTGATCTATCGTATGACCTTGGCTCTGATACGGACCACTCCTTAAGTCTTACCCTACCATCTGTATATCGATAGCTCAGTTATCAGGTTTATTTATCTATTGTGTTCACTCTCAGCCATTAATCTTCACTGGTTTAGGTTTTTGGGGTTTTTAGTGACCTTGGTGTATGTGTGTTATATTGTTATACTGGCAATATCCAACCACTTCACATGAAATGACGTACCTGTACGTTTCTTTGAGAAAGTGGTTTTAACAGGGTGATGCCTGCAGCTGCAGGCATCACCCCAGTATAATTCTTTAGAGCCGGCAGTCGGCATTCTAGTGATAACAACCGATGTGGCCCAGCAGCCACTTGGCTGTTATCCCAAGGAATGGGAGGGGACGTTCGCCGCCCCAGTCTCTGACCTGAGTGACCAGCCAACATGTCCACCAGCTGGCCGGAGACCCAAACAAGGCCAGAGTCAGCTTCCATTGGTCTCCGATGTAAAAATCCGGAAGCGATATTACAACATCACTTCCAGTTTACTCGGCTTCCATTAGCGTCAATTTAACCAGTTCCACACTGCCTACCGCATATTTACGGCGGCAGTGTGGATGCTGGCCGCGAATCGCCGTAAAAACACGGCGATCTGTGAATGGCAGCTAGGGGGAGTGAGGAGTGTGCACGTGGCTCGGGCGGACCTGATGTCCGCCGGCGAGCCACGATTAGCGGCCTCAGTCAAAGAACGGGGAACCGCCGATGTAAACACGGCGGCCCCCCATTCTGACAGTGCAGGCATGGGAGATCTACTGATCCCTGTCACTGGGATCAGTTAGATCTCTCATGTGCATGGTAGCCCAACCCCCCCACAGTAAGAACACACCCAGGGAACATAGTTAACCCCTAGCTTCCCCCCCCCAGGTTAACCCCTTCACTGCCAATGACATTTATACAGTAATCAGTGGACATTTAAATTTCTGATCACTGAATAAATGTCATTGGTCCCAAAAAAGTGTAAAAGTCCCTAGTCATCTAGAGGGTACGGACGTGACAGTCTTACCCCCCGGCGGCACAAATGTAGCCGCCAAGGGGCAAGAAACTGACTCCGGCGATTAGCACCGAGCGGCCGCCTGTAGTCCAGGCGGGCTCGGTGCACGTGTGAGGAGTGAGGGGGATCGACGGTAAGTGTCTAGCGGCACAAAAATGCCGCTAAGCGCCGGT
Source organism: Glandirana rugosa (assembly GCA_018402905.1). Taxonomy (NCBI): domain Eukaryota; kingdom Metazoa; phylum Chordata; class Amphibia; order Anura; family Ranidae; genus Glandirana; species Glandirana rugosa. Next base: position 882,269 of record BLSH010003707.1, read on the forward strand.
CGTAGGTGTG
>BLSH010003707.1:928658-939979 GCA_018402905.1 Glandirana rugosa
GTGGCTCGGAGGGTAAGTAAGTCTTTGACTTCATATCATTTTTGTCAAATGATACGAAGGCAATACTTACTTGGTTAACCATGGTTAGTGACTGAGACAAGTAAGTCTTTTCCTTCCTCATTTACTGTTTAAATGGCTGGGCAAGAGGAGAGAGGTAGTACTGAGTAGAAGATGTCGTCGACCGTCCTCTCTCCTCCCCCCCTCCTTGTACACCTTGATAGGAAGATGGCAGGGGTGGTATTTAGAGGAACCAATCTCCTCCATTTTTCTCCTAATGGAGGAGATTGGTTCCTCTATATGCTGCCCCCGCCGCCCCTCCTATCCAGTTTACTTGTTTTCTGCTGTTCCCGGGGTCCCTGTGTCCCCCCACAGAGCTGCTGTCTCCCCCCCTCCTCTCTCCTGCCAGCTGCTGTAGAAGATGAGTCATGATGGAGAGAGGAGAACGGGTCGGTAAATTTGTCATTTACTCCTTCCTTTTCTGAATGAACAGAGTCAGTGATTGGTACCAATTGGTTCATTCATAACGGAAGCATAGTAAACTGTTTTTACTATACTTCAGTTTCTGAATGAATGGGAGGCTCGGTGCACAGCTATTCCTGTCCATTCATTCTGTGCAGCTGAGGCTACACAGATGGAGATTGAGAGCTGAGATTTGTTTACACCCCTGATATCTCATCAAAGCCCCCAACAGAGCTCCTAAAAAAAAATTGTAAAAATAAAATTGTAAGAGAAATAAAATGAAATGGTAATAAAATAATAAAATTAAAAACTACTGACACCAGTGAGGGAACTATCAGGTTTGCAAAGGTTGCAATTGTGACTGGGCCCTGGCATTTCACCACCATGAGGAGGCTGAAGATGGCAGAAAGGGGGCCCCGCTGCAGAACTTGTGAATGAGGCCCCACTGCAGTACCGTAATACAGGGACCCGCAATGGGAGTAAAGGGCCCCAGGATCAGTTAGAAGAGGGAAGGGCCCTGGCCAGGGGTCAGGGGGGCCCTTCATAATTTCTTGCACCGGGGCCCTGAAGGTTCTAGTTACACCTCTGGGCGGTAGTGTGTTTAAATACCGCTGGATGCGTGTAAAGTTCCGGGTCACATGACGCTGTGATGGGATGCAATGCATTTCGCCCACCTGACGTGAACTTTGTCAAGTGTTCCTGTGAACTGTGCCTATATCATCTGCCTGTAGTTTTTAACATGATGCTGCATATGAGGGCTTTATTGACATTGTCAGCAATACTGTGAACCTGATTCTTGATTGTGAAACAGCCCCTCAGTTAGGGTTGCCACCTGTCCGGGATTCACCCGGACAGTCCGGGTTTGGAATCATGTGTCCAGGTTTCAGACCACCTGAATTGAGAATGGACTGCAAGTTCCCAAGTACCACAACCACAGCCACCAAGTACATAACTGTGCACACAATCTCCCACCCCCATACATGAACAGGAAAGGGTTTGATTTCTTCTTGCTCCTCCCTCCCTTACCCCTCTGTCTGCCCACCCACACTGCCTACCAACCCAAACCTTTGCGTTCTGTGATTGGGAAAGGGATGCATGGGCTGGAAATTTGAAGCTCAGCAGCCAGCAGATACATTGTGGACGAAAGGTGTCAATAGCCTCCATCCTCAGTGAGCTCACCATCCAATATCTGAACTCTCCCCCTACCTCTCTTCTCTTTCCTGCCTCTTAATGAGTGTGTATTCTAAGATAAGGGGGGCTCAGATATAAGGGGTGCCCTGTGCACTCTGATGTAAGGGGGGGGGGGCTTTGGGAACCCTGATTTAACCACGTCACCACCAGGCCAATTGTGACATTTCTCTCCTACAATTAATAATCATGGTTTTTTTGCTAGAAAATTACTCAGAACCCCCAAACAATATATATATATATATATATATATATATATATTTTTAGCAGAGATCTTAGGGGATAAAATGGCGGTCATTGCAACTTTTTATGTTATGTGGTATTTGCGCAGCAATTTTTTAAACGCGTTTTTTTTGGGAAAAAAAGTTTCATGAATTAAAAAGAAAACAGAACAGTAAAGTTAGCCCAATTTTTTTGTATATTGTGAAAGATGATGTTACGCCGAGTAAATAGATACCCAACATGTCACACTTTAAAATTGCGCCCACTCAGGAAATGGCGCCACACTTTGGTACTTAAAAATCTCCATAGGTGATGCTTTAAACATTTTTACTGGTTACATGTTTAAAGTTACAGAGAAGGTTTTGGGCTAGAATTATTGCTCTCACTCTAACGCACGCGGCGATACCTCACATGTGTGATTTGAACGACGTTTACATATGCGGGCGCGACTTACGTGTGCGTTCGCTTCTGTGCGCGAGCTTGCGGGGACGGGGCACTTTAATTTTTTTTTTTTTTTATTACTTATTTTACTTTTATTTTTGTTATTTTTACACTTTCTCTTTAAATTTTTTTTTGATCACTTTTATTCCTATTACAAGGAATGTAAACATCCCCTGTAATAGGAATATTGCGTGACAGATACTTTTTATGGAGAGGTATGGGGTCAATAAGACCCCACATCTCTCCTCTAGGCTAGAAAGACCGACATCAGAAAAAAAAAACAGCGATCTCGGTCTTTTCAGCCGAGTTCACTGGCATTGTTTACATCATGTGACCCGGACGTGACGTCATACGTCACGCCCGGGCCTCCAAGGCGCATAGAGATGACTGGTGACCATCTGGTCATCAGTCATCTCTACGCTTAACTTCTGCCGGCGATGGATCTGAAGCACCAGAGGGCGGAGGGAGGGGTGGACGTCCCCTCCCGTTGCCGATAAGAACGACCAAGCGGCTGAACTGCCGCTATGATCATTCTTATGGTGCAGAGAATCGCTGGCGGATAAAAATTATATCTGAATGATGCCTGTAGGTGCTGGCATCATTCAGATATTACCACTTGAAGGCAAGGACGTCTTTGAACGTCCGGCAGTCGGCAAGAGGTTTTAAGGGGAAATGCTGGGAACTCTAAAGTAAGTGGGAGCTTTGGTGAGCAGAAACTCCCTTACATCACAGTTCCCTGTTACACCAGAGTCATCAGCGTTCCCCCTTAAAATTAATTGCCACTAAAGTGTTTGGGTTTGGATTGAAGAAAAGGTGGCAACCCTACCCTCAGTGGCCACGTCGAATGCACGTTACATCACCTCAGCTGGTTCACCCCTCACTTTGCCCATTTCCATCACCTGGAACACTGCACTCACCTGCACCCATCTCCAACCTCTGGAATTCAGTCCCCTCCGAGTATACCCAGGAGGTTTCTACAGAATCCCTGGTGCTCCCCCTCCCAGCAGTGACTGGCTCTACAGCCCCCCTAGTGGTCTTTGCACATGTACTGTATGTGTGGCTGCTGCGACTTTACCCGGGTTGTTTGTTGTTCTATGGCAACGTTGTCTTGAACATTTTAACTGTGTGATGAGATCCCTTGCTATATGGAATTTTGTAAATTGCTTCTATTGCACCAATACATTTTTTTGCATTTTTGTAAGCTGCAGTGAGTTCCTTGAGAAGGCGGTTCTACTGTGGGAGTCTCCACATCCCAGGATATCTAGTTATTGGTATATTTGGCTTCAGGAACCCCATCCCATGACGCTGGGATGAGTCAGCAAATTGAATGCAACCATTGACGTTATCCTTGATTTCCCTTCTTTTATGTTTGACTTGGTAGACACTAGATATCAATGTATAACTAACTTTTGAAGTAACGTGCACACGGAAGGGCTTTGCATATCACAAACAAACAAAAGATTTCCCAGCATACTTACCAGCTAGTCTGCATAAAAAAAAATAAATACCCTGTCTAACAATTTACATTAAAAACAGAGGGTTTAGTTGCACACATTTGCAAACGTATGTGGAAGACAGTGGCGGCTGGTGAAGTTTTAGGATGGGGGCTCCAGACCACGCCCTTCCTTTTTGACCCTTCCCACTTCTCATAAGCCCCACCCCTTATAGTTTCCACCCCTTGTGTCAGGAGTATACAGCCCAGAATCACCAGATAGGGTATACAGCATCAACAGATAGGGTATACAGCATTACGAGATAGAGGTATACAGAGTCACCAGATAGGAGTATTTGGAGTCACCATATCACAGTATACAGAGCCCAGATAGCAGTATACAGAGTCACCAGATAGGGGTATACCGAGCCACCATATAGCAGTATACAGAGTCACCATATAGCAGTATACAGAGTCACCATATCGCAGTATACAGAGCCCAGATAGCAGTATACAGAGTCACCAGATAGGGGTATGCAGAGTCACCATATAGCAGTATACAGAGTCACCATATTGCAGTATACAGAGCCCCAGATAGGGTATACAGTCACCAGATAGGGTATACAGAGTCACCATATAGCACTGACAGACCCACCCCCCCCCCCCCCCCCCCGTTCAGCGCACATACATAGTCTTTTATGACTGACCAATCGGCTCACTACTTGCAAGGAGCCGAGAAAGGAAAAAAAAAAGTCAATATACCGGTGCCTCCTGTAGGGGGTCGGGCTGACTTTTTCTTTTTTTATTGTCAGCGGCGGTAAGGCGGCACCCAAGAGCCCCTTATTGACCGGCCACCGCTGGTGGAAAATGAACTGCCGAGCCAAGGCTCCTCTATAAAGGGTGCCTCCTAACTCTTAAATGTGAGAGTTTCCAAGTTGAAGCATATGTAACAGTGAATAAATTAACACTTGCCAGCCGCCCAGACTATATATACGTCAATACTTTGATGTACAATACCGGTATTATAACCTCAGAATTATTTTTTACTGTAGGCGATTCGGAGTCTGATAAAAGTGGTCCCATGGGCTCATTCACCATTGGATCACTTTTAGAGGCGGCAGGAGAGGTGCTCCCCACCGCTTCCCGGTCATTACTGGGTTTACTGGAGACGTCGGTAAACCCGGAAGTGATCTGATGCAGCCAATGGCTAGGAAGGAAGTCGAGTGAGGGCAAGATGGCCCCACTCGGCTCTATGCCCTTGGGGGACCGAAACAACCTCTGATGTCACTTCAGGTTCTCAGGCATGAAGATTTTTTTTTTTTTAATTAAATGTCAATATGTCCGCCGGCCACCCCCAATAGCTTCACAGAGAGGCAGAATGGGGATCTGCCTATGTAAACAAAGTAGATCCCCGTTCTGTCAGGGCAGTTCCTAGTAATCAGGAACAGCAATCTCTCTGTTCACCCAGTCAGCCCATGCCCTCACAGTTAGAAAGCACCTCCCTAGGGAACACTTAATCCTTTAAAGCGGAGTTCCACCCAAAAGTGGAACTTCTGGTTTAAGTCCTCCTCCCCAGCCCCGGATGCTGAAACTGAGCTTTTGGGGAGGAGCGGGGTGGGGATACCCGGTTTTTTCGGGTACATCCGACCCGGTCGCCTTAGGCGATTGGAAGTGGAAGATCTCCTTCCCCCTCCCTCCCGAAGTCTTCTGGGACACAGGGCAGGTCCTAAAAGACTTCGGGACCAATCACAATGCACACCGCCGCTCGCACATGCGCACTGTGAGCCTGGCCGTGAAGCCGCGGCCGGGTGTCCACAGTAGCAATGCTGGCGACGTGGAGGGGAGGGGGAGAGGAGCAGCTACATCGCTGGACCGGGAGACAGGTGAGTGTCTGTTTAATAAAAGTCAGCAGCTACACTTTTTGTAGCTGCTGACTTTTAATAAACATAAGGAAAGGGTGGAACTCCGCTTTAATCACCACTAGTGTTAACCCCTTCCCTGCCAGTGTCCATTTATATATTAATCATTGCATTTTTATAGCACTGAACACTGTATAAATGTCATTGATCTCAAAAAGTGTCAAAAGTGTCCGATCTGTCTGCCGCAATGTCGCAGTCCCGGTAAAAATCGCAGATCACCGCCATTACTAGTAAAAAAAAACTCAAAATAATAAAAATGCCATAAATCTATTCCCAAAGTTTGTAGACGCTATAACTTTTGTGCAAACCAATTAATATACGCTTATTGGGATTTTTTTTTTTTTTACCAAAAAATATGTAGAAGAATACATATTGGCCTAAACTGAGGAAGAAATTAGTTGTTTTACATTTTTTGGGGATATTTATTATAGCAAAAAGTAAAAAATATTGTTTTTTTTTCAAAATTGTTGCTCTTTTTTTGTTTACAGTGCAAAAAAATACACACAGAGGTGATCAAATACCACCAAAAGAAAGCTCTATTTGTGGGGAAAAAAGGACGTCAATTTTATTTGGGTACAGCGTCGCACGGCCGCAATTGTCAATTAAAGCAACGCAGTGCCATTTCAGAAAAAATAGCCTGGTCAGGAAGGGGGTAAATCCTTCCGGGGCTGAAATGGTTAAAGGTAAATGAGAGATGTGAGGTCTTTTTGACCCCAGATATCTCAATAAAGAGGTTCTGTCATGCTTATTTTTATTACAAGGGATGTTTACATTTAGGATTGCCACCTTTTCTTCAAGCCAAACCCAAACACTTTAGCGGCGCACAGCAAGTTTTATTTTTTAGTATACAATATAGGATTGTATCAGACCTGGGACACCTTTGGGCACTCCAAAGAGAATAATTATGCGGCACACATAGTGCCCCCTCACCCTCCTGCCAGGCCCTGCTCCGAGCCACATTCCTGTCTGAATAATGTGCCCAGGTTTCAGGGGGACTGAAACCCGGACACATGATTCAAAACCCGGACTGTCTGGGTGAATCCTGGACAGGTGGCAACCCTATTTACATTCCTTGTAATAGGAATAAAAGTGATACAAATAAAAAAAAAAAAAAAAAGGGACAGTGTAAAAATAAAAAAAGTTAAATAAATAAGAAAAAAAATTTAAAGCGCCCCATCCCGCCGAGCTCGCACGCAGAAGCGAACGCATATGCAATCGCGCCCGGATAAGCCCACAAACAGTGCTCAAACCACACATGTGAGGTATCGCTGCGATCGTTAGAGCGAGAGCAATAATTCTAGTGCAAGACCTCCTCTGTAACTCTAAACAGGTAACCTGTAAAAAAAATTTAAGAATTCACCTATGGAGATTTTTAAGTATCGTAGTTTGTCATTATTCCACAAGCGTGTGTAAATTTAAAGCATGACATGTTAGATATCTATTTACTCAATGTAACATCATCTTTCACATTATACAAAAACACATTGGTAAAACTTTACAGTTTTTTTTTTTGTTAAATTCATTGAAATGTATTTTTTCCAAAAATATTACGTTTGAAAGACCGCTGCTCAAATGCCATGTGATATAAAATATTGCAACGATCACCATTTTATGCTCTAGGGCAGGGATATGTAATTAGCGGACCTAAAGCTGTTGCAGAACTACAAGTCCCATGAGGCATAGCAAGACTCTGACATTCACAAGCATGACACCCAGAGGCAGAGGCATGATGGGACTTGTAGTTTTGCAACAGCTGGAGGTCCGCTAATTGCTTATCCCTGCTCTAGGGTCTCTGCTAATATATATATAATATGTTTTGGAGTTCGAAGTAATTTTCTAGCGAAAAATACTAATTTAAACTTGTAAACAACAATTTCCAGAAAAGGCCTGGTCAGCAAGTAGTTATGGGCGGGTGTGCCTGGAGGGAGCCCACTCCTCCCTAATGACACAGGGACAGATTAGACGCTCAGCAAGAGCACAATGGCAGCTGAAGACATCTAATGTGTCCCCACACCAAATCCAGCCAACAAGCTATACAAGAATGGCAACTACACTGATTTAAACCTAACTTTATAAATAAGGTGCACACCTAAGGGCATTGCATGTTGCCCATCACAAAGAAAAGGTTTCTCAGCACAGTTACCAATACCAGCTAATCTTTGTTTTTTTTGTGTTATTTTTTTTTTTTTTTTGCAGGCTAGAAGGTAAGTTTGTTTGTGATGTCCAATGCCATTCTGTTTATATGTAAGTACAGTAATCCCTGCGCGAGGACTTTAAATGTGTAAAGACTGCAGCCTTCCGATAACTCCCTACTGGAGGAAGCAGTAAACAGGTAAAACAAACGGGAATGGCGCTGTCTTTGAACCAATAAAGTGCTAATGTTCTATATAAATAATATATTTTGTGCAAAAGTGCATTAAAGTGTGAAAACAATTTTTTCAAAAAAATCATAAACAGTGTTTTCTGTAACCTGTGCTGAAATGTCCGTAAAGGGCATGTGCAATATATATCAAACAATATCAAAATCAATCCAACATACGTTGATTCAATGTTCAATTGACCACGATTTCATAATAAATCATTGAAACATAAAAAATCATTAAAATTGAAAATGTCCGTAAAAAGTCCGTAAAATATGTATAAAGTGGATGTCAAGCAAATGGTGAATTTTTTAACAATCTTCAGGTTTTAAATTCTACTGGGTGTGCAGATATATATATAAGAGTACTTAAAATTATGTAAGGAGCATTTAATTATGTAAACATCTATCTGCGGTGAGGAGAAAAAAATATAAAGTGGATGTAAAGTCGCATAAACACTACTATAAGGATTTAGACCATATTCCTACTATTATGGTTTAAAATGAAAAAAAAAAACAGGCTGTTAAATATCAAATGTCCGTAGGGAGTCCGTAAAAACACACAAAGTGGATGTAAAGACCAATATGTATGATGCAAAATACTCTATTTCTTAGTGCAGGAATCCAGTGCCTATGAGTAACGTGATGATAAGTGCTCTTCCAGAAGTATAACAAGTAGGTGTGGAAACACTCGTGCTCTCCCCTGATGTGCCCCCACTTACCAGATCCTTCCCACCCCTCCAGGGGTATCTCACATGTGGCAAATGGGGTCTTTTTGGTTCTTCAGGGCTCGGTTACTTCTCCACTTCTCCCAGGTGGATTCCTCTCCAATCCTCCTTCGGCCGTTCCCAGCTATACTTCTCACAGGTGGGTTCCAATCTTCCTCCAACCATTCACGTCTCGCCCAGGTGTTTGCAAGATGATATGTGGAAAAACAGATTGACTTGATAGTGCAGTAGTCCCCAATAAAATTGTTTATTTGAAAGAGGGGATTATTTGTAAAAAGTTCCAGGTAATTGAAACTGTACACACACAAAACCCCAACAGGGTTTGTATAACGAGCAGGCTACACCTGCTTGAGGAAGGTGAGATCGCCTTCCTTCCTCTCTGTTGAATTGCGCTCCAAGTGTTGGTATACCAGAAACCGGAAATGACGTATTACGTGGGCCGCACGTAATACGTCATTTCCGGTTTCTGGTATACCAACGCTTGGAGCGCAATTCAACAGAGAGGAAGGAAGGCGATCTCACCTTCCTCAAGCAGGTGTAGCCTGCTCGTTATACAAACCCTGTTGGGGTTTTGTGTGTGTACAGTTTCAATTACCTGGAACTTTTTACAAATAATCCCCTCTAAGATATTTAAAGTTATTTCCCTGTCCCCATTTCTTTGTAGGGCACTTGTCCCACCCTTACGCCCATTTTCCTTCCTTTTGCAGACCTCTAGGACCTTCCTGGGCTTTTTTACAGCATTTTTAAGATTTTTCATTAAAATTACCAGAACCCCGGACCCGAACCCGGACTTTTTTTGAAAAGTCCGGGTCCCGGACACCCCAAAGTTCGGTACGGACCCGAACTTTACAGTCCGGGTTCGCTCAACTCTACTTATCACGTTACTCATAGGCACTGGATTCCTGCACTAAGAAATAGAGTATTTTGCATCATACATATTGGTCTTTACATCCACTTTGTGTGTTTTTACGGACTCCCTACGGACATTTGATATTTAACAGCCTGTTTTTTTTTTTTTTCATTTTAAACCATAATAGTAGGAATATGGTCTAAATCCTTATAGTAGTGTTTATGCGACTTTACATCCACTTTATATTTTTTTCTCCTCACCGCAGATAGAGGTTTACATAATTAAATGTTCCTTACATAATTTTAAGTACTCTTATATATATCTGCACACCCAGTAGAATTTAAAACCTGAAGATTGTTAAAAAATTCACCATTTGCTTGACATCCACTTTATACATATTTTACGGACTTTTTACGGACGTTTTCAATTTTATATTTCAATAGTTTTATTGGTTTATTCGATACATACAAGAGTCCAGATAAACCGGAAAATTGCAAACTTTGAACAAAAATACTTAACAACCATAAGTCAGAAACCAGGATTGAAACATTACAAAATGGAATATGGGGTCCTCCCTATAGAAGGGAATCCCGAGTCCGGGGCGGGTGCGCTTCGTAAAGAGATGGAACCGTCCCAGTCACCCAAAAAACTACAGAAGTTGGCAATTTCATGGTGATTCCCGGATTCGACGGGAGCACTGTGTTCCGGCCCGCCCGAAGCGCCCCACCTTCGGAGATTTCCACCCCGCAGGTGAAAATAATGAAATTGATATTGAATGAACCTACTGTTTAGGCACAGAAGGCCTCAGATGAATCACAAATAGACTACGGCAGAGTGAGCTCCTCAAACAGCCAAAGAGGATAGATATGAGTCACCTTAGAGAAATTCTTGATGGTGGGGGGGGGGGCTGTGGGTCAAAGACCCCAGTGACGAGGGGCCGGGGAGAAGACACCCCAAACGGGGACAAGCTGTGCCCTCTGCCCTACCCCTCCTGCCGCCCGCCCCCACCTAGTGAGTGTGAAAGTGACACCGGTATACAAGGCTGTCATATATATCACAGGTAGAATGAGGGAGCACTCCATTGCTGATAAGCTAGGTGACCAGGCGTCTAGGCTCAAACCTGGAATACTGATTGAAAGAGAGTGAGAAAAAGATGAAGGGAGATAAAGAGGGGAAGAAGAGAAGAGATACCGAGAAAGAAAGGAGGAAAAGTGGAAGAGAGATCAGGCTCTGCTCAGGAGAACCCTTCCCGAGAGAATTATAGTATGGGCACCTATTAAGTATCTTGATACCTATTCCGAGGGGGAGGTATTAATAGGGAAAATCCCATTTTCCTTCCCCGAGGCCCCAACATAGCTCACCCAGGGATCCCAGATTTTATCGAATTGTTGCCGAAGGGAATAGGCCAAATATGAGTATCCTCGATTCCAATGATAGCGATTCCGGACCTTCTGGTCGTGCCAAAGTAAGGTCCGACGGTTCGCCTTTTATAGGACCTAATACTGGGTTCTCTTCTAGAGTTTGCGCTATGATTTATGAAGTGGAGTTAAGCTATTTTAGACCCTAGGGACCCACTCGATACAACCCCGGAGCCCCTTCCTTTTACCCTAAAAGGGATAATTATGGAGGGGGAGCCTTATCCATAGTTCTATGAATTATCCACGGGTATGATATTAAGAGAGCCCTTCCCAAGAGGACTCGTCTCGGACTAGAGAGAAGGTGA
>BLSH010003707.1:951266-967564 GCA_018402905.1 Glandirana rugosa
GTATATATAGCGTCACCAGAGGAGTATATACAGCATCACCAGAGGAGTATATAGTATCACCAGAGGAGTATATAAAGCATCACCAGAGGGGTATATGCCAGAGGGCTATATCCTCCTATATATAGGGCTATATCATCACCAGAGGGCTATATCCTCCTCTGGTGATGCTATATATACTCCTCTGGTGATGCTGCATATATTTATTTGGTGATGCTGTATATACCCCTCTGGTGATGCTGTATATACCCCTCTGGTGATGCTATATACTCCTCTGGTGATGCTGTATATACCCCTCTGGTGATGCTGTATATATACCTCTGGTGATGCTGTATATACCCCTCTGGTGATGCTGTATATACACCTCTGGTGATGCTGTATATACCCCTCTGGTGATGCTGTATATACACCTCTGGTGATGCTGTATATACTCCTCTGGTGATACTATATACCTCTCTGGTGATACTGTATATACCCCTCTGGTAATGCTGTATATACTCCTCTGGTAACACTATATACTCCTCTGGTGATGCAGTATATACTTCTGTATATACCCCTCTGGTGATGCTGTATATATCCCTCTGGGGATGCTATATACTCCTCTGGTGATGCTGTGTATATACTCATCTGGTGATTCTGTTTATACTTCTCTGGTGATGCTGTATATACTCCTCTGGTAATGCTGCATATACCCCTCTGGTGATGCTGTATATACCCCTCTGGTGATGCTATATACTCCTCTGGTGATGTTGTATATACTCCTGTGGTGATGCTATGTATACACCTCTGGTGATGCTGTATATGCCCCTCTGGTGATGCTGTATATACTCCTCTGGTGATGCTGTATATACTCCTCTGGTGATGCTGTATATACCCCTCTGGTGATGCTGTATATACTCCTCTGGTTGATGCTGTATATACTCCTCTAGTGAAGCTGTATATACTCCTCTGGGGATGCTATATATTCCTCTGTTGCTGCTGTATATACCCCTCTGGTGATGCTGTATATACCTCTCTGGTGATGCTATATACTTCTCTGGTAATGCTGTATATACCCCTCTGGTGATGCTGTATATACTCCTCTGGTGATGCTATATACTCCTTTGGTGATGCTGTATATACTCCCCTGGTGATGCTGTATATACTTCTCTAGTGATTCTGTATATATCCCTCTGGTGATGCTGTATATACCCCTCTGGTGATGCTGTATATACCCCTCTGGTGATGCTGTATATATCCCTCTGGTGATGCTATATACTCCTCTGGTGATGCTATATACCCCTCTGGTGATGCTGTATATACCCCTCTGGTGATGCTGTATATACCCCTCTGGTGATGCTGTATATATCCCTCTGGTGATACTATATACTCCTCTGGTAATGCTGTATATAGCCCTCTGGTGATGCTGTATATACCCCTCTGGTGATGCTGTATATATGTCTCTGGTGATGCTATATACTCCTCTGGTGATACTATATACTCCTCTGGTAATGCTGTATATACCCCTATGGTGATGCTGCATATACCCCTCTGGTGATGCTGTATATACTCCTCTGGTGATACTATATACTCCTCTGGTGATGCTGTATATACTCCTCTGGTGACGCTGTATATACCCATCTGGTGATGCTGTATATACCCCTCTGGTGATGCTATATATACCCCTCTGGTGATGCTGTATATATCCCTCTGGTGATGCTATATCCTCCTCTGGTGATGCTATATATACTCCTCTGGTGATGCTGCATATATTTATTTGGTGATGCTGTATATACTCCTCTGGTGATGTTATATACTCCTCTAGTGATGCTGCATATAACCCTCTTGTGATGCTGGATATACCCCTATCTCTTGATGCTGTATATACCCCTCTGGTGATGCTGTATATACCCCTCTGGTGATGCTATATACCCCTCTGGTGATGCTGTATATACCCCTCTGGTGATGCTGTATATACCCCTCTGGTGATGCTGTATATATCCCTCTGGTGATACTATAAACCCCTCTGGTGATGCTGTATATACCCCTCTGGTGATGCTGTATATACCCCTCTGGTGATGCTGTATATACCCCTCAGGTGATGCTGTATATACCCCTCTGGTGATGCTGTATATACACCTCTGGTGATGCTGTATATACTCCTCTGGTGATACCATATACCTCTCTGGTGATACTGTATATACCCCTCTGGTAATGCTGTATATACTCCTCTGGTAATACTATATACTCCTCTGGTGATGCAGTATATACTTCTGTATATACCCCTCTGGTGATGCTGTATATATCCCTCTGGGGATGCTATATACTCCTCTGGTGATGCTGTATATACTCATCTGGTGATTCTGTTTATACTTCTCTGGTGATGCTGTATATATTCCTCTGGTGATGCTGTATATACTCCTCTGGTAATGCTGCATATACCCCTCTGGTGAAGCTGTATATACTCCTCTGGTGATGCTATATACTCCTCTGGTGATGTTGTATATACTCCTCTGGTGATGCTATGTATACACCTCTGGTGATGCTGTATATGCCCCTCTGGTGATGCTGTATATACTCCTCTGGTGATGCTGCATATACCCCTCTGGTGATGCTGCATATACCCCTCTGGTGATGCTGTATATACTCCTCTGGGTGATGCTGTATATACTCCTCTAGTGAAGCTGTATATACTCCTCTGGGGATGCTATATATTCCTCTGTTGCTGCTGTATATACCCCTCTGGTGATGCTGTATATACCTCTCTGGTGATGCTATATACTTCTCTGGTAATGCTGTATATACCCCTCTGGTGATGCTGTATATACTCCTTTGGTGATGCTGTATATACTCCCCTGGTGATGCTGTATATACTTCTCTAGTGATGCTGTATATATCCCTCTGGTGATGCTATATACTGCTCTGGTGATGCTGTATATACCCCTCTGGTGATGCTGTATATACCCCTCTGGTGATTCTGTGTACACCCTACTACTCTACTGGCATCTTCCCCAACCCTCTAAAACATGCACTAGTCACTCCCATACCAAAACAGGCCACACTGGACTCCACCAATCCTAACAACCTAAGACCCATCTCCTTACTCCCTTTTGCCTCCAAAATCCTTGAACGTTTAGTTTACAACCGACTGAGTGACCACCTCACTGAAAACAACCTTCTTGAGCCCCTTCAGTCTGGATTTCGTCCACACCACTCCACAGAAACTGCCCTCCTAAAACTCACAAACGACTTACTAACAACAAAAACCAATGGTCATTATTCCGTACTCTTACTCTTGGACCTCTCCGCTGCCTTTGATACAGTTGATCACCCCCTCCTCCTCAAAAAACTCAATTTGCTTGGTCTCCATGGCTGTGCTCTCCGTTGGTTCGAATCTTACCTATCTCACAGCACCTTTAGTGTCACTTACAACTCCACTTCTTCCTCTCCAACTCCTCTCACCGTTGGGGTCCCCCAAGGTTCTGTCCTTGGACCCCTACTATTCTCGATCTACACGTCCTCCCTGGGTCAGCTGATCACCTCCCATGGCTTCCGCTATCATTTATATGCCGATGACACCCAAATCTATCTCTCTACCCCTCAACTCACCCCATCAGTCTCCTCACGGATCACTGCCTTACTAACAGACATATCAGCCTGGATGTCACAGCACTTCCTCAAACTGAATCTATCTAAAACTGAGCTCATGATATTTCCTCCCCCACGTTCCCCTTCCCCTGACTTCTCTGTTAAGATCAATAGCACAACTATCAGTGCGTCCCCACATGCCAGGGTGCTAGGGGTAACCCTAGACTCTAAACTGTCCTTTCAAGACCACATCCAATCCCTGTCCAAATCATGCCGCCTCAGCCTATGCAACATCGCTAGAATACACCCCTTTATAACCAATGAGACCACTAAGCTTCTAGTTCACTCTCTGGTTATCTCTCGCCTTGACTACTGTAACTCTCTCCTCATTGGATTACCTTTGCATACATTATCCCCCCTTCAGTCAATAATGAGTGCTGCTGCAAGACTTATCTACCTTGCCAACCGCTCAGTGTCCTCCGCCCCACTCTGCCAATCTCTCCACTGGCTACCACTCACCCAACGTATAAAATTCAAAGTAATAACAATAATTTACAAAGCCATCCACAACTCTGCCCCCAGCTACATCTCTAACCTGGTCTCAAAATACCAACCAAGCCGCCCTCTTCGGTCCTCCCAAGACCTCCTGCTCTCTAGCTCCCTTGTCACCTCCACTCATGCTCGCCTCCAGGATTTCTCAAGAGCTTCTCCTTTCCTTTGGAACTCCCTACCCCAATCAGTCCGACTGTCTTCTAATCTATCCATCTTTAGACGATCCCTGAAAACTTTACTCTTTAAAGAAGCCTATCCTGCTTCTACCTAATACTCTTTCATTCTACATGAGCTCATCCCCCACAGCTTTTACCTTTTGTATCAATTGACCCTCCCTCTTAGATTGTAAGCTTTAACGAGCAGGGCCCTCTGATTCCTCTTGTACCAAATTGTGATGTAACTGTACTGTCTGCCTTCATTTTTGTAAAGCGCTGCGCAAACTGCTGGCGCTATATAAATCCTGTATAATAATAATAATAGTAATAATAATAATAATACCCCTATCTGGCAATGCTGTATATACCCCTATCTGGTGATGCTGCATATACCCCTTTCTGATGGATGCTGTATATACCCCTATCTGGTGATGCTGTATACCCAATCTGGCCATGCTGTATACCCTATCTGGCAATGCTGTACACCCTATCTGGCGATGCTGGGCTGTATACTCCTGACACAATGGGTGGAATCTGTAAGGTATGGGGCTTATGAGAAGTGGGAGGGGTCAGAAAGGAAGGGCGGGGTCTGGTGCCCCCATCCTAAAATTTCACCAGCTGCCACCAATTTACCTCCTAATTCACCAGGCGATACGGCACTGCATCGCTTTAACTGACAACTGCACAGTTGTGCGACGTTGTACCCAAACAAAATTGATGTACTTTTTTCCCCACAAATAGAGTTTTCTTTTGGTGGTATTTGATCACGGTTTTATTTTTTGCACTATAAACAAAAAAAGACCGAAAATTTTGGAAAAAAAACCCCAATATTTTTTAGTTTTTGCTATAATAAATATCCCAAAGAAATATAAAAAAAAACACATTTCTTTCTCAGTTTAGGCCAATATGTACTCTTCTACATATCTTTGGTAAAGAAAATTGCAATAAGCGTATATTGATTGGTTTGCACAAAAGTTATAGCGTCTGCAAAATATGGAATAGATTTATGACATTTTCATTATTATTTTTTTTTTTTTTTTACTAGTAATGGTGGTGATCTGCGATTTTTAGCAGGACTGTGATATTATGGCAGACAGATCGGACATTTTTGACACTTTTTTGGGACCACTGACATACAGCGATCAGAGCTATAAATAGCCACTGATTACTGTATAAATGTCACTGGCAGGGAAGGGGTTAACACTAGGGGGCGGTCAAGGGGTTAACTGTGTTGACTGGGAAGTGTTTCTAACTATATGGAGGCTGAGCTGAGTGGGGGAGGAGAGAGATCGCTGTTCCTCATCACGGGGAACAGACAATCACTCTTAGCTCCTCTGTCAGAATGGGGATCCGTCGTGTTTACAATGACAGATCCCCGTCCTGCCTCTGCGTGGGGCGATCGCGGGTGGTCAGCGGGCATTGCCCCCACTGGCCACATGCATGGGCTCTGGGGCCGCACCGCAGGTGCCTACTAGATGCATTACACAAAGTGACGTACAATGACGACGATTCGCATAATAGAGCCAACCTGCCACAGTAAAACTGCGGCGGCTGATCTTTAGGTAGTTAAAGTGATTGTAAAGTCTTTTTTTTTTTTTTTTATATATCAAACATGTTATACTTACTTCCTCTGTGCAGTTGGTTTTGCACAGGGCAGCCCGGATCCTCCTCTTCTCGGGTCCCTCCTCTGCGCTATTGCCCCTCCCTCCTGTCGAGTGCCCCCACAGCAAGCAGCTTACTATGGGGGCACCCGAGCCGAGTCACAGCTCTGTATATCCATTTAGACATGGAGCACCGCCCCCTCTCTTCCCTAATTGGCTAACTAACTTTGATTGACAGCCACGGGAGCCAATGGTGCCACTGCTGTGTCTCGGCCAATCAGGAGGAGAGTCCCGGGTGGCTGAGACACTCATGAACATTGCTGGAGAGAGATGGGGCTCAGGTAAGTATTAGGGGTGCTGAGGGGGGCTGCTGCACACAGTTTTTTTATCTTAATGCACAATTCCTTTAACCACTTCCCGTCCGCCATATAGCAAAATGACGGCCGGAAAGTGGTTTCATTATTCTGACTGGGCATCCTATGACGTCCAGCAGGATAAACTGTGAGGGGGCACGCATCCATCGGTGGTGTGGTGGGTCAGTCTGACACACTGCCTCTCCGATCTCGCTAATGAGCCTCTGACAGAGGCTGTTTACCACATGATCAGCAGTGTCCAATCACAGCTGATCACAGTGAAAACAGGAAAAGCTGTGTATTGGTTTTTCCCCTACGCTGACAGATGCGAGTAAAGGAGAGCCGATCGGCTGCTCTCCTGACAGGGGGAGTCTGAACTGATTTATTATCAGTGCAGCCCCCCTGAGGATGCCAACCCATGGCCACCAGGGAAGCCCACTCATGGCCACCCATGCCCAGCAAGGATGCCCACCCATGGCCAGCAAGGATGCCCACCCATGACCACCAGGTAAGCCCACTAGAGCCCACCAGGGATGGCAAACATTGCCCATTAGGGACGACACTCCATGCCTATCAGTGATGCGTGCCAGCGCCTCTGATGCATACTGGCTCATTATGCCTTTGTTTTGCAGGTTTTTTTTTTTTTTTGAGAGTTGACAACCACTTTAACCCTGAAAAGAGGGTGTATGGCTACAGGCCAAAAGTGGTATAAGAATGACTAGACTTCCATCAGACCTCTCCCTATAACCCTTGACACCACAACCCCAGTAAACTTGGAATTCACATAAAGCAAACAACCCTTCATCCGTATTCACTAGTTAGTAAAGTCCTTGGACGCTGTGTGGGCCTAGGTAGGCACAAACTGTTCTTATCCCTTGTGGGGAGGGATATTCTGTAGTCCTTTAAAGTGGAAGACTTGAGTCAACTAGCTCTTTAAGATGGGCACAATGTATCCTGGCAAGTAAGATGAACACTAGATTCTCTCAGTGTGGAATAAAGTGTAGCAAGGGTCCCCTTATAGGCTTTCTGGAGTGAGTAAGGTAACAGTGTCTGCATGCAGTGTCCTTTGTTGTAAAGAGAATGGGCAGGTACCTTCTGTTTGGAGAGTGTCGTAGAGGCTCCGCAGCAGGCCTCTGCAAAGTCTGACTCAAGGGACAGTGCTCGATCCCGTGTTGCACCAAGCTACCATCCAGCGGGATCTGGAGTGGATGTGAGGAGGGTGGCTTTCAAGCTGCCACCAAATGATCACATGTTGCTGGCAGCTGATGCACCCACTGTCACTTGTGATGACTCTCTTTCTCTGTAGGACAGGCGGCAACCAGTACGCAGCATAAGCTACAGTCCGAGTCACTGCTTGCAGATCCAGGCCATGGTCCCAAGAGACCGATCCCGTCCCCTCACAAGCTTTATATTACCTCTCCCAGCATTCTGTTCTCCTTCTTGGCTGGTACTTATAGTCCATAGCAGTCAGACCTCAGTGTAAAACCGGATCTTCAAACTACATGTCCCAAAATCCTTTGCTCTACTCTGCCTTCAGGACATGACAACATAGGATGCTGGCTGAACACTAGAGTGCCCTGCAGGCAACCTGAACCAGCTCCTGGCTACATGTGTATGCATACATGTGAGTTGGGGACCTTAGATTGTAAGCTCCTTGACAGGAGGGACTGATGTGAATGTACAATATATACAACTTTCAGAAAATGAACTCTAGTTCATCCCACTCTATGTGCTAAATGTTTTAAAAGTGCTAAACCATAGTTTTATATACAGTATCTCACAAAAGTGAGTACACGCTTCACATTTTTGTAAATATTTTATTATATATTATTATATGTGTTGTCACATGAAAAGATAAAATAAAATATTTACAAAAATGTGAGGGGTGTACTCACTTTTGTGAGGTACTGTATATCCCATAGTTTGTAGAAGCTATAACTTTTGCATAAACCAATCAGTTTACGTTTATTGGGAATTTTTTTTGGCCTAAATTTTTGAAGAAATTAGATTTTTTTTTTTTTACGTTTATTATTGGATATGTTTTATAGCAGTAGTATAACGGTGTAAATTTGCTGTCCCCTCACAATAACTCAACACACAGCCATTAATGTCTAAACCAATGGCAACAGAAGTGAGTACACCCCTAATTGAAAATGTCCAAATTGGGCCCAATTAACCATTTTCCCTCCCCAGTGTCATGTGACTCATTAGTGTTATAAGGTCTCAGGTGTGAATGAGGGAGCAGGCGTGTTAAATTTGGTGTTATCGCTCTCACTCTCTCATACTGGCCACTGTAAGTTCGACATGGCAGCTCATGACAATGAACTTTCTGAGGATCTGAAAAAAATAATTGTTGCTCTACATCAAGATGGTCTAGGGTATAAGAAGATTGCCAAGATCCTGAAACTGAGTTGCAGCATGGTGGCCAAGACCATACAGCAGTTTAACAGGACAGGTTCCACTCAGAACAGGCCTTGCCATGGTTGACCAAAAAAGTTGAGTGCACATGCTCAGCATCATATCCAGAGTTTGTCTTTGGGAAATAGATGTATGAGTGCTGTCAACATTTCTGCAGAGGTTGAAGGGGTGGGGGATCAGCCTGTCAGTGCTCAGACCATACGCCGCACACTACATCAAATTGGACTGCATGGCTGTCACCCTAGAAGGAAGCCTCTTCTAAAGATGATGCACAAGAAAGCCAAACAGTTTGCTGAAGACAAGCAGACTAAGGGCATGGATTACTGGAACCATGTTCTGTGGTCTAAAGAGACCAATATAAACCTATTTGGTTCAGATGGTCACAAGCATGTGTGATGGCAAACAGGTGAGAAGTACAAAGACAAGTGTGTCTTGCCTACAATCAAGCATGGTGGTGGGAATGTCATGGTCTGGGGCTGCATGAGTGCTGTTGGCACTTGGGAGCTACAGTTCATTGAGGGAACCATGAATGACAACATGTACTGTGACATACTGAAGCAGAGCATGATCCCCTCCCTTCAGAGACTGGGCCCTAGGGCAGTATTCCAACATGATAACGACCCCAAACACACCTCCAAGATGACCACTGCCTTGCTAAAGAAGCTGAGGGTAAAGGTGATGGACTGGCCAAGCATGTCTCCAGACCTAAACCCTATTGAGAATCTGTGGGGCATCCTCAAATATAAGGAGGAGGGGCGCAAGGTCTCTAACATCCACCAGCTCTGTGATGTCAACATGGAGGAGTGGAAGAGGACTCTAGTGGCAACCTGTAAAGCTCTGCTGAACTCCATGCCCAAGAGGGTTAAGGCAGTGCTGGAAAATAATGGTGGCAACACAAAATATTGACACTTTGGGTCCAATTTGGACATTTTAAGTTAGGGGTGTACTCACTTTTGTTGCCAGTGGTTTAGACATTAATGGCTGTGTGTTGTTATTTTGAGGGGACAGCAAATTTACACTGTTATACAAGCTGTACACTCACTACTTTACATTGTAGCAAAGTGTCATTTCTTCAGTGTTGTCACATGAAAAGATAGAATAAAATATTTACAAAAATGTGAGGGGTGTACTCACTTTTGTGAGATACTGTATTTTTTATTAGCAGAGACCCTAGAATAAAACGGTTGGTGTTGAAATTCTTTATGTGACACAGTATTTGCGCAGCGTTTTTTCAAATGCATTTTTTTTTTTGGAAAAAAACACTTTCATGAATTAAAAAAAACAAAACACATTTACAGGTTACCAGTTTAGAGTTGCACAGGAGGTCTGGTGCTAGAATTATTGCTCCCGCTCTGATGTTCGCAACAATACCTCCCATGTTTGGTGCGATTAGCGTTTACATGCGTGCGGGAGTAACGAGTGCTTTCGCATTTGCGCGTAAGCGTGGTGGGTCGGCTCTTTACATTTTTTTTTAGTTATTTTATACAATTTTTTTTTTTTACACACTTTTTTTTGTACTAACTTTACTGCTATCACAAGGGATGAAAACATCCCCTGTGACAGCATGGGCAATGAAAGCTCCTATTTATGGAGAGATTTGGGGTCTGTTAGACCCCAAATCTCTCCTCTGGCCTCCCATGCTGCGATCAGACAAAAATCAGCTACACATCAGTGTCTGACCTCACAAATGCGCTTCTGCAATGATGGTCAAACATTCCCATAAACACACTCCTAAACCTTGTGGACAGCCTTCCCAGAAGAGTTGAAGTTCTTATAGCTGTAAAGGGTGGGCCAACTCAATATTGAACCCTACAGACTAAGACTGGGATGCCATTAAAGATCATGTGCGTTTAAAGGCAGGTGTCCCAATACTTTTGGTAATATACTATGTGTGTGTTGTGACGTTATGTGAGGTGCGATAGTAGACGGGCAATATTTGTCACCTCTCATGCGTTCACTTGGAGTGGACTGGTGAAAGTCCAACCCGGGTTTTGCCAGCCACAGTGGCACAGCTGGTTCCGGCCCGGAGTTTCTGGTCCACCCAAATCCCTCTCCAGCTGCTTGAAATAACCAGGAAGAGAAATTTGATATATGTGATCGCATGCTTTCAGCAATTCTAGCACTCTACACAAAACCAACAGCTAGAGTTTACACCTCTAATGTCCACTCAGATAAATTTAAAATCACTAACGGCATTCGCCAGGGATGCCCTCTCTCCCCCTTAATTTTTTCACTACTAATGGAGCCCCTGGCGGAGGCCCTTAGATCCCACAAGGGAATCTCTGGAATCCAAGTAGGAAGCAAATCTCATAAGATAGGACTTTTTGCAGATGATGTAGTACTGACTCTCACAGATCCGGCGTCTTCTTTGGAAAAAGTTATGGAGATATTAGAAATGTTTGGATTATTGTCATTCTATAAATTGAACGTAGTCAAGTCATGTATTCTACCTATAGGAATATCTAACAAAGCATTGTCTAATCTCAGGCGGAAATTCTCGTTCCAGTGGGAGGACAGCTTGCTGTCATACTTAGGTGTGAAGGTGCCGGCTAATCCTTCCCTCATCTATGAGGCCAACTTCCCTAATTTATTACACACTATAAAAGCAGACATTCAACACATACTTCAACATGAGATATCATGGATGGGCAGAATTGCAGCTCTAAAAATGGTAACATTACCTAAAATCCTATATTACTTTAGAACTATATCGATACAGATTCCAGAAAAGTTCTTTATAGACACAGAGAAACATTTTAGAAGGCTCCTGTGGCAATCAGGAAGAGCCAAATTATCCTTCCCAATACTTTTAAAGCCTAAACTTAATGGAGGAGGAGGCCTCCCAAACCTGAGGAAATATCACTATGCTGCTCTACTTGATCAAGCAAAAGCGTGGTTTGACTCCGAATCGGACAAATAATGGGTACAAATAGAGAGGCATATAGAGGGAAATAGACACCTTCCTTATATCCTGCTGGCGTCCCTAACAGGGGCAAAGCTATATTTTAACCCCTTGCCGACCGCCAACCGCAGGTTGACGGCGACAAGGTGGTTCGTTATCGCAAATTGCCGTCATACGACGGCGGCTGCGATAATGCGCACTGTGTGCACGCGCGCCGCCGGAGGCGCGCCCACGCGCTCACTGTGTTCGGGGAGGGCCAGGGAGCGGGTGCGGCAGCTTCGATTGCCGCCGGCTACCCGCGATGGCCCTCCCGGAGTGAAGGAACGGAGGTCCGTGTATGTAAACACGGACCTCCGTTCTGTGAAGGGGGAAGGGCTGTCTCCTGTATACGGAGGCTGTGACCACTTCCCTTCCCCAGCTAGGGCAGTCCCCGTACAGTTAGAACACGCCCAGGGAACACAGTTAACCCTTAGAGCGCCCCCTGCAGGTTAACCCCTTCACTGCCAATGGCATTTACACAGTAATCAGTGCATTTTTATAGCACTGATCGCTGTATAAATGCCAATGGTCCCAAAAAAGTGTCAAAATGTTCCGACATGTCCGCTGAAATATCGCAGTACCGCTAAAAATCGCAGATCGCCGCCATTACTAGTAAAAAATAAAAAAAAAATAAAAACCCCAAAAATTATTTCTCATCATCCGTAAACGCAACCACTTTTGCGCAAACCAATCAATAAACGCCGATTGCGATTTTTTTTTTTACCGCAAATATGAGGAAGAATATAAATCGGCCAAAAACGGTAAAAAAAAATTTTTTTTATATTTTTTTTTTTTTGGATTTGTATTTTAGCAAAAAGTAAGAAATTCGTTTTTTTTTTTGCAAAATTGTCGCTCTTCTTTTGTTTATAGCGGCGATCAGAAATGATGCAGAGGGGATTAAATACCAAAAAAAGAAAGCTCTGTTTGTGGGAAAAATAGGACGCACATTTCGTTTGGGTACAACGTCACACGACCGCGCAATTTTCAGTTAAAGCGACACAGCGCCGAATCGCAAAAAGGGCTCCGGTCCTAAAGCTGGAAATCCTTCCGGGGCTGAAGTGGTTAACCAGACCCCAGCAATAGAGGCCACAGTACAGGCATGGAAATCCTTACACGCTTTAACCCCAATGTCAGAACACCACAAATGCTCGGACTTTAACTTACAAATATATGAGTTCCTGATCCCAAAT
The DNA here is from genome assembly GCA_018402905.1 of Glandirana rugosa. NCBI lineage: Eukaryota > Metazoa > Chordata > Amphibia > Anura > Ranidae > Glandirana > Glandirana rugosa. The sequence goes on from BLSH010003707.1 coordinate 964,041, forward strand.
TTTAAAATTCCAAAACTACTTCTTAAAGAGGCTGACACATACACAGGATTGATTTCTCAGCAACTCACATCTCTCTCATACACCGTACACCAAATATCGCACCTCCACAACGCCCATTCAGATCTACAATACAGGGTACATAAAGAGGCCTGGGATTACCTGAATACTAAAAAGAAAATGAAAACTAAAGGGCTATCATGGTTTTATAATAGGCTCCATTCCCCCGTAGCATTAACTAAAACAGCCAGCATGCTGAATTGGGAAAAGGAATTAGGGACCCAAATCACTGAACAAGAATGGCGAAAAGCATTATACACCCAACAAAAATACACCCACTGCGTAAACCACTGGGAACTAGCTGTGAAAATATTATATAGAACATATTTAACTCGAGTAAGAATCTCTCAAATATTCAAGACCGACTCCAACTTATGCTGGAGAGAATGTGGAGGGACAGGAAGCATTTTACACATACTATGGGGATGTAAAGCCATAAAAAGTTTTTGGAAAGGCGTCTTTGAATTGATAGCAAAAGTTACAGGCCTAATTTTTAAACCAAAGCCCAAACTAGCGCTCTTGAACGTGGGCATACACTTAATCACCCCGCAGTTTAGACCACTAATAACCCATATCCTGATTGCAGCAAAACTGACAATTACCTCCAAATGGAAAACCAAAAATGCCTCAAACATTTCTGAAGTGATTTATAGAACGCAAACTCAATATACGTATGAAAGATTTTTCGCAAAGAATTCTCAAAAACTACCCCTTTTTACTTGGTTGTGGGGAGCTTGGGAAGATAGCTATCCACTGGAATGAGAAATTCTTCTGAAATAATGGGTTACAAGAGGCTTCTAACCTAAATTATATAATGGCACTCTCTTTCTTTCTCTCCTTCTTTTCTTGTTGTTTCATCCCTCTCCTAGCTCTCATCTATCCTTTCATTTCTATCCCTCTTTCTATGCCTAATTTAACCGAACTATGTTATTTACTCTATATAGCCGAATATTTTAATGAAAGGGTTAACGGCTCATTCTCATAATAACTATGCACTTACAAGATAGTGGAATAATATAGCTTATGCTGATGGTCTGGTGCGTCGGGCTCTCCCCTGGGGTTTTGTCTACAGGGCCTGCCCAGTCCCTGGGGACAGTATGTTCCCAAGGGGGTCCCCGGAGACATGGGCGACCCAGGTACTCGCACTCTAGATGAGATGTGACCCCTCAGGTGGAGAGCCAGAGTCGTCCTACCGGAAATTATGCTCCTTTATTCCTTGCCCTTCAATCTAAACTAGAGTCACTTACTGAGTTTAAGTATCTAGCGAGAAATATGCATCGTATGATCAACAGTGAAGTTGAAAATTGTCGACTTGGTAAAGGCATATTGGATAAGAAAAAAATAGTGTTTGTATCTGCATCTTCAAGTATTTATTACAAATTTGTACTGCTGAGCATATATACCCAATAAAAACTATTTGAAAGAAATAACCAGGAAGAGATCTCAGTGGAGCTCACCCTGGGACTCAGTATGCTTACATTGGTTGCTCTAAGGACTGCTAAAAGAAAAAAGTTTGCACTTGTTTGTTTGAAGGTGTCAGGGACAAGCCCGACATTCTATAGAGGGGTATCCTGTATGTATTAGTTTAGAGCCGGATGGCAAGGTTTTGTTTTTGCTATTTTTGTTTGTTTTATGACCTGCAACCTTTACCAAAAAAACTGGCAACCAGACAGTTTTTAAGAAAGTTTGCCTAAAAGTTGCCTTCTTCCCAGGAAAGGTGATCCACACTAGCTAATCTCCCACACGTAGTGGAGTTCAGCCGGCAACTTTCCAAGATGGAGGGAATGTTTTAGGCCCTGCTGCAGGCCAATGCAGCTCAGCAGGAAACCAACCGCCAGGTTGCAGAGGCCACTGCAGCACAACAGGCAGCTCAGCGGGAAACCAACCTCTGGGTCGCACAGGCTGCTGCAGCTCAGCGGGAGGAAATTCGCCAGGCTACACAGAGGCCATTGCAGCACAACAGGAGATACCAGGTTTCAAAGGCCCTGCTGGAGTTAAAGAAGGGGTCCGCACCTCCCATGAAAGTGAAACCAAAGTTGGTACGCGCCTCTTATTACCTGCAGAGCATGACACCTGCAGATGATGCAGAGGCGTATCTCACGTTTTTCGAAAGAGTCACTTTTCGCGAAGGATGGCCAAAAGAACAGTGGGCAGGATTGTTAGCACCCTTCTTGACCGGTGAACCCCAAAAAGCCTATGTTGATCTGGAACCAGATAAGGCCCAGGACTATGAGACTCTAAAAGAAGAGATACTCACACACCTAGGGGTCACCATGGCAGTCCGGGCCCAACAGGTGCATCAGTGGACTTACTGCACCGACAAGCCACCCTGCTTGCAGATGTTCAACCTGGTCCACCTCACCAGGAAGTGGCTACAGCTGGAGACTTTGCCAGGTCCCCAGACTGTGGATAATATAAAGCCCCTTTTACACTGGTGGAGTCTACCCAGTGGATCTGCCTGCTCAGCGGGGAATCTCTCCACTGATCCCGCTGAGCAGGCGGAAGACAGGTCTGTGTCCACTATGCTGATGCAGAGGGGACATGGACACAGCCCGCTTTCCTCTATGGTTGGTTGAATGGAAACAGACCAACTGTCCAATCTGCCAGATGAATGGGGAACATATCCCCATTTGTCTGTTTTTAACGGATAGGGCCGGATGTCGGTGGATGTCCGTTGATATCCACTGCTCCATAAAGAGCTAAGGATGGTCTGATCAGGTCCTCCTAAAAAAAATTGACCACCGATTGGTCTGCTCATGTGAAAGGGGCCTAAGTTTCTAAAGACTAATAACTAGAGTTGAGCGAACCCGGACTGTTCTGGTAATTTTAATGAAAAATTTTAAAAATGCTGTAAAAAAGCCCAGGAAGGTCCTAGAGGTCTGCAAAAAGAAGGAAAATGTGGGTAAGGGTGGGACAAGTGACCTACAAGGAAATGGGGACAGTGAAATAACTTTAAATATTTTTAAAAAAATAAAAACATAAAAATGCAAAAATGGAGATCATCTTCAAAATGGGTCTGAAAAGTATTAATTAACATTAGAGGCCATAGAACTGTTCTAAAATCATCTTCAAACTATGTCCAAAAAGTATAAATAAGCCCAGAGTACCCATATCACTGTTCTGCAAAATGTGTGTATCACTTTAAATCAAACCGGAAATCAGTGAACATCTTTTATTCGCACTTCTTTTTAAAATGTGTGTATCACTTTAATTGAAACTGTCAAACATTGCACATCTCTTCTGCACAATTATTTCAAGTGTGTGTGTCACTTTAAATCAAACCGGAAATCAGTGAACATCTTTTAATCACACTTCTTTTTAAAATGTGTGTATCACTTTAATTGAAACTGTCAAACATTGCACATCTCTTCTGCACAACAAACTGTCAAAGTTAATTTCACTATGTGTGTAAAATTTTTCTTCACACTAATTTTCTACAAGTGACTAAAGGCCAAACTAAATTTCAC
>BLSH010003707.1:971580-987918 GCA_018402905.1 Glandirana rugosa
AAAAATAATAAAAACGCCATAAATCAATGTCCATAGTTTGTAGGCGCTATAACTTTTGCGCAACCCAATCAATAAACGCCGATTGCGATTTTTTTAACCAAAAATATGTAGAAGAATATATATCGGCCAAAACTGATGAATAAATTTGTTTTTTTATTTTTTATTTTTGGATATTTATTATAGCAAAAAGTAAAAAAATATTGTTTTTTTTCAAAATTGTTGCTCTTTTTTTGTTTATAGCGGCGATCAGAAATGACACAGAGGCGATCAAATACCACCAAAAGAAAGCTCTATTTGTGGGAAAAAAAGGACGCAAATTTTGTTTGGGTACAACGTCGCACGACCGCGCAGTTGTCATTCAAAGAGCGACAGCGCTGAAAACTGAAAATTGGTCCGGGCAGGAGGGGGGTTTAAGTGCCCAGTAAGGAAGTGGTTAAATTGCATTGATACATGTCCCCAGGGCAGTACCTGGACCCCCATACCCCTTTTACGGCCAATTATTTGCATATAAGCCTTCAAAATGGGCACTTTTGATTTTTCCTGTTCGGCTCCCATAGACTTTAATAGGGTTCACTGTTTGGGTTAGAACATTTCCCCTGTTCAGGAGTTCTGCTGCAAACCAAATAGGAGGGTGCTCGGCCCATCTCTAAATATCAATAATCAATAAATTGTCTGTAGATAAAAACAAACTGTGCAGTTCTGACTAAAGTTGAATAAAGCCCATGCTATAGGTGTAGGCCATTTACATACCTTATGAAGCCTGACTGGAATACTCTCTGGACGTTGCAAATTGAGGCCTAGTCATCACTACTCACCTCTCAATTGCTGACCTCAGAGCTCCTGCATCATGGGAGAGAAAGAGTACTGTATGTGAGGGGTAGAGATAGGCTCAGGCATGTTTGGGATCCTAGTCCCAACCCACCTGCCCAATTCCGCCTGGAAGCCGACACTGCACACCGCTAATCACAGGCAGTGAAACATTTATGTCTCCCTGCCTTTGCTTAGCGGTTGTGGTCAGATGAGACAAAAATCAAGCTCTTTGGCATCAACTCAACTCCCCTTGTTTGGAGGAGGAATGCTGCCTATGACCCCAAGAACACCATCCCCACCATAAAACAAGGAGGTGGAAATATTATGCTTTGGGGGTGTTTTTCTACTAAGGGAACAGGACAACTTCACCATATCAAAGGGATGATGGACGGGGCCATGTACCGTCACGTCGGGTGAGAACCTCCTTCCCTCTGCCAGGGCATTGGAAATGGGTCATGGATGTGTATTCCAGCGAGCGTGACAATGACCCAAAGCACACAGCCAAGGCAAGAAAGGAGTGGCTCAAGAAGAAACACATTAAAGTGATTGTAAAGGCTCGCTGTTTTTTTTAAAAAAATAACAACGATTTTAAACTTACCTGTGCAGTTGGATTTGCAGAGAGAAGCCCCGATCCTCCTCTTCTTGGGTCCCTCTTCTGCTCTCCTGGTCGCTCCCTCCTATCGAGTGCCCCCACAGCCAGCAGCTCTCTATGGGGGCACCCAAGTCAGAGTTCCGTGTATACATTCAGAGACGGAGCCCCGACGTGACCCCATCCCCTCTCTCCCCTGATTGGATGAAATACTTTGATTGACATCCATGGGAGCAAATGGCGCCACTGCTGTGTCTCAGCCAATCAGGAAGAGTGTACTGAATGACTGAGGGGATCGTAGACATCGCTGGAGAGAGAAGGGGCTCAGGTGAGTATTAGGGGTGCTGGGGAGGCTGCTACACACAGAAGGTTTTTTTTATCTTAATGCATAGAATGCAATAAGATAAAAAAAACCTTCTGCCTTTACAACCCCTTTAAGGTCCTGGAGGACCTAGCCAGTCTCCAGAACTTAATCCCATAGAAAATATGTGGAGGGAGCTGGAGGTTCGAGTTACAGGTCAAGTCAAGCCAAATGTCAGCCTCAAAACCTTAATGACTTGGAGAGGATCTGCAAAAAGGAGTGGGACAAAATCCCTCCTGAGATGTTTGCAAACCTGGTGGCCAACTACAAGAAATGTCTGACCTCTGTGATTGTCAACAAGGGTTTTGCAAAAAAGTACTAAGTCATGTTTTGTGAATGGGTAAAATACATATTTCACTCATTAAAATCACAGGCAGTGAGACATTTTTCGGTCCGCAGCTGCACAAACCGGGAAATGTCTCACTGCCTGTGACTATCGGTGTGCAGTGTTGGCTTCCTAGCGGGATTGAGAAGGATGGTTGGGACTAGGATCCCAAATACGCCTGAGCCCATCTCTAGTGAGGGGGATTGGATCAGAGAAAGAGCTCACTCCTGTGATGGTGGAGGTGAGCAGTAACGGCTAGGCCTCACTTAGCAACATCCTGGGAGTACTTAGCAACATAAGGGAGTATAACAGTCATGGGAGTATAAGAGTCATGTTCCATAAGGTAAATGGACTACACCTATAGTAAGGGTATTATTCATCTTTTAGTCAGAGCTGCACAGTTTACATCCATTATCTGCATAGTCAGGTTTCTTGTAAAGGTGAACTATCCTTTTAACCACTTGAGTCCCAGAGCCATTTTTTCATTCAAAAACAGACTGTTTGTCCATTTACATTTTTTGTCCGATCCATTTTTTTAACTGAAGAAAAATAGGGCTTTGATTCGTACCAAAAAACGAATGTTGACGGAAGCAGATGTAAACAGATCATCATCCATTTACATCCGTTTTTCCATAGACATGCATTGATGTTCGTTTTTCATCTGTCAACGGACAAACAGTCCGCATGTGTGAAAGGGGCCTTAGATCTGGAAAAACAAAAAAGGAGCAGTCCTTTTCACATTCTTGTTTGCAGACCTGGACGTTTGAATGTCTGTTTACACCCATCTTCCCATAGACTTGCCTGTAGCTTCTGATCAGGTCCACCTGAAAAACAGGTCGACCTAATTGGAAAGCACGTGTGAAATGACATTTATGTTTCCATTATTTACTGCACTGAAACTTTACTGTTCTGGCATGCATCTGGGATTGCTGATCGGAATCTTTACTTCATCCTCTGCTTTATATCAACATATATCAACAGGACACGGGCCTATAAAGCTGTCAGAGATACGACTGATATGATCTGATAACACATGTAAACCGCCCTTGAAGAATGAGGAAACGTGGTGTCTTTCTCTGTGTATTGGGAATCGCCTGCTTTATGGGGGTAAGTCTAAATTTCACTATACATATTTCAGTCAAATATAATTGATTTCTTAATCTCAGGTCATTCAACCTTAACCACTTCAGCCCCGGAAGGATTTCCAGCTTTAGGACCGGAGCCCTTTTTGCGATTCGGCGATGCGTCGCTTTAACTGAAAATTGCGCGGTCGTGTACCCAAATGAAATTTGCGTCCTTTTTTTCCCACAAATAGAGCTTTCTTTTGGTGGTATTTGATCACCTCTGCTGTAAACAAAAGAAGAGCGACAATTTTTCAAAAAAACCCAAATTTCTTACTTTTTGCTAGAATACAAATCCAAAAAAAAATAATATAAAAAAACATTTTTTTTCACCGTTTTTGGCCGATTTATATTCTTCCTCATATTTGCGATAAAAAAATCGCAATCGGCGTTTATTGATTTAAAGAGTAATTAGTGGTGGTATTGGCGCTGCTCCCCACTCACATACAGTCCTTCAGTGAGTGAGTGGGGAGCAGCGCCAATACCACCACTAATTACTCTTTATATTATTAAACTACACTTTGGTGCAGTTTTGGTGGAGGCAGCAGCTCCTAGAATAAAAAAGGGTATCCGTTTGCGCGGAACATATAATATTTAGTTGGCGTTTATTGATTGGTTTGCGCAAAAGTGGTCGCGTTTACGGATGATGAGAATTCATTTTTGGGTCTTTTTTTTTTTTTTACTAGTAATGGGGGCGATCTGTGATTTTTAGCGGTACTGCGATATTGCAGCGGACATGTCGGAACATTTTGACACTTTTTTGGGACCATTGGCATTTATACAGCGATCAGTGCTATAAAAATGCACTGATTACTGTGTAAATGCCATTGGCAGTGAAGGGGTTAACCTGCAGGGGGGCGCTCTAAGGGTTAACTATGTTCCCTGGGCGTGTTCTTACTGTGGGGGGACTGCCCTAGCTGGGGAAGGGAAGTGGTCACAGCCTTCGTATACAGGAAGGCTGTGATCACAGCCCTTCCCCCTTCACAGAACGGAGGTCCGTGTTTACATACACGGACCTCCGTTCCTTCGCTCCGGGGGGCATCGTGGGTGGCCGGCGGAGATTGACTCCACCGCACCCGCTCCCTGGCCCTCCCCGAACACAGTGAGTGCGCGGGCGCGCCTCTGGCAGCGCGCTCACTAGGCTCGATCCTGCGACCGCCGTCGTATGACGGCGATTTGCTCAGGAGAGCCAGCTTGTCGCCGTCAATTGCCGATCGACGGTCGGCAAGCGGTTAAAGGCTAAGTTCACCTTTGTTCACTTTTTTTTCTTCTAAATTCCAGCTCCCCTACAGTATATACCAATATAGCATTAATGTACTTATTTTGAAAAAATAAAACCGCTTTCCATTAATTCTGCACACGCTTACCTCACTGTCCTCCTAGCTGTTTAAACACACTGCCCGATTACTTTTGCCTTACTTCCTGGTCAGACTTTAGGTCATGGCACAGGAAGGTGTTTAACAGCTGACCTCATTAGCACACACCCTGCATCATCTGCCATAAGCTGGTCAACTCCTTCCTGTGTCATGACCTAAAGTCTGACCAGGAAGTAAGGCAGAAGTAATGGATATGTGTTTTTAAACAGCTATGAAGAGAGTGAGGTAAGCCTGTGTAGACTAAATGGAAAGCTGTTTTATTTTTGCAAAAGAAGTACATTAAAGTGACTCTTCAGTCATGTTTTCAAATTTCCATCTATTAAATCTTCTGCCCTTGTTGTTTTAACTTTGGATAGTAAAACATTTTCTTTTCCTGTCAGTAAATCCCGTATACAGCCCACTTCCTGTTTCTTGTCTGGTCATTAGCCTAGGCTTATGACACCATGCACAGCTCTATCTCTCACTCTCGTGAGAGTTTGCCAGGAAGGAAGGGGGGATGAGTCATAAAAGGGCCAATGAAAGCTGCAGAGCTGGAGGAGTGCCTCTGTGTGTCTGTGTAAATCCAGGAAGTGAACAGGCAGTTAAAATGGCTGCAGCCAGACTTAGTGGAGGGAGATTTCTGCAGCATACAGTATTTGGCAAGTACAGAATTATAGTATATGTAAAATAATATGCAACGTGGTTGGAGGGAAGCTTCAGAATGGCAAATATGTTTTTATTACAAATTATGTGAGCAGACTGTAGTTCCTCTTTTACCACTTAAGAATTGGAGGGATTTCCCCATTAATGACCAGGCCATTTTTTGCAATACAGCACTGCGTCTCTTTTACTAACAATTGCGCGGTCATGTGACACTGTACCCAAACAAAATTGACCAGCGGTGGCTGGTGTATAAGGGGTGCTTGGGCACCGCCTCCCTGCCGCTGACATGAAGGTAAAAAAAAGTCAGCCTGGCCCCCCTGCAGGAGACGCCAGTATATTGACCTTTGTTCTTTTTTGTTTTCCTTGGCTCCTTGCTGTCAGCTGACAGCAAGTAGGGAGCCGATTGGTCAGTCATAAAAGACTATGTGTGTGCGTTGAACAAGCACACACACATAGTCTCATTGGCTGCCCCTTGAGTCATCAAAGCCAATGACTCTCTGTCATTGGATGCTGTGGGCGAGGGCGGGACTACGGTGGACGTGCTGGCTGCATGATTACTCCCACAGGTGCAGCATTCTACCGAACCGTCCACTAGGAGAGGAGGACAGTCTGCCAGTGCCACTCCGCTCAACTGCCAGCCAGAGCCAGGCCCAGCCAGCCAGCTACCCACCACTGCCAGCCAGAGCCAGGCCCAGCCAGCCGCCCACCACTGCCTGCCAGAGCCAGGCCCAGCCAGCCAGCCACCCACCACTGCCAGCCAGAGCCAGGCCCAGCCAGCCGCCCACCACTGCCAGCCAGAGCCAGGCCCAGCCAGCCGCCCACCACTGCCAGCCAGAGCCAGGCCCAGCCAGCGAGACACCCACCACTGCCAGCCAGAGCCAAGCCCAGCCAGCCGCCCACCACTGCCAGCCAGAGCCAGGCCCAGCCAGCCGCCCACCAGTGCCAGCCAGAGCCAGGCAAAGCCAGCCGCTCACCACTGCCAGCCAGAGCCAGGCCCAGCCAGTCAGTCAGCCACCACTGCCAGCCAGAGCCAGGCCCAGCCGGCCGCACACCACTGCCAGCCAGAGCCAGGCCCAGCCAGCCCCCCCACCACTGCCAGCCAGACAGTCGAATAATAGCAGCCACCAGCGAGGCAGAGGCCAGTCAGAGACAGGACATTTCCCAGCTGCAGACTGCACTGGACAGGTCAGTGGGTCATCTATCTATGTATGATATAGTACAATGTAAAGCTCATGTGGAACATCTGTATACCCTATCTGGGAATCGGTATACCCCTATCTGGTGACTGTATACGGCGATATGGTGACTCTGTATACTGCTATTTGGGGCTCTGTATACTACTATCTGGGACTCTGTATACTGCTATATGTTGACTCTGTATACTGCTATATGTTGACTCTGTATACTGCTGTCTGGTGGCTCTGTATACCCCTATCTGGTGATGCTGTACACCCCTATCTGGTGATGCTGTATACCACTATCTGGTGATGCTGGGCTGTATACTCATGACCCACGGGGTGGGGCTTATGAGAAGTGGAAGGGTGCCCCCCCATCCTAAAATTTCACCAGCCGCCACTGTTTTAGGACACCCCAGCAAGTTATTTACAGGAATTGTCTGTTTTTCATATTGCTCTTTATGCCCTAAAAAAAGATCCAAATTATTTTGCATCGGTATGTGTCTCCATAGGCGGCACTCAATTATTCATGCTTTTGGTCCAATGGTGCAATGGTACCCCTATGATTAATGACCTGGAAGATCCCATCCCTTGGTATATAATTGCTGTCATCCACCAGGCTTGTCATTCAGTGGGTGATAAGTGAACTCGCAGGTCATGTCTCCATGGTAGTCTTTCTTTTTTCTTTCAGTGGGTCGTCTGTGTTGCTAGATGACATAAGGAAAGAGGGACATGTTTGTGGGATTTCTATTTTCAAAAAAAAACTTGTCAAACATCTAGAAGTCTTTATTTCTAAGTTACAACTTTTACTTATTCACATGAGGAGGTTCCAGATTCTTATCAACCCCCCACCTGCAGACCCCCATCACAAACACTGGCCAAGGTTGCGGGAAACAAACAATTTTCTTTTGCCCCCCTGGCAAGGTACCCCCCTATGTTGAGGGCACGTGGCCCGGTATGGTTCGGAGCATGCACCTAGTTGCATGCTCAGTATGTATAGATCTATAGGAGGACCCCTTACATTTTTTGAACATACAGTTGTTTTTTTTTATTCTAACTTTCAAAAAGTTTTATTTTAAAGTATATCAATACAGAAAGGAAACATACATAGAGGTTTTCATAAGAATTTGTGGTAAATAAAGACAAAGAACAACCGAGCAGGTTATAGAGACACAGTTATTTATGACTTTCATACGTGTGAAGATTGTAGTTTAAGGCATATATTGATAAGAGTTGAGCGAACACGAATAGAGTTGAGCGAACCTCTGGAAGTTCGGGTTCTGCTGGTCCGTCTGAACTTCGGGACAAAGTCTGGGTCCGGGTCCGGACGGAACCCGAACGATCGCACGGACACCGAACCCCATTGAAATCAATGGGGACCCGAACTTTTAGGCACAAAAATGGCTGGAACAAAGTCCTGGAAAGCCCTAGAGGGCTGCAAAAGGAAGTAAAATGGGGGTAAGGGTAGGGGACAGTGAAATAACTTTAAATATTTTTAAAAAAATAAAAACATAAAAAAAGCAAAAATGGAGGTGAATGTGGATCATCTTCAAACTGTGTCTGAAAAGTATTAATTAACGGTAGAAGCCATATAACTGTTCTAAAATCATCTTCAAACTAGGGCAAGTGCCCTACAAATAAATGGGGATAGGGAAAATAAATTAAAATCAAATAAAAAAATGGAAAGGGGGGTGGATGTGGAGTAGGAGCCTAGAGGTTGACTAGGCCATGACCGTGGCAGTGTAGGTGGAAGTGGCGGTGGTAGAGGAGTAGGAGGAGGTAGCCAACATGTTTTTTTTTTGTATTGAGGCCTATTCAAAAAAACAAGTATGTGAATGGCTGTGTGAGTCCGGTCTAAATGTTTATTCTGCACAAGGTACAGACAAGTCTTGTGGGATCCATGCCTGATTCATTTTAATAAAGGTTAGCTTGTCCACATTGGATGTGGACAAACGGCTCCGCTTGTCTGTGATAACGCCCCCTGCCGTGCTAAACACACGTTCCGACAATACACTGGCTGCAGGGCAGGCCAGCACCTCCAAGGCATAAAGGGCAAGCTCAGGCCATGTGGCCAATTTGGAGACCCAGAAGTTGAATGGGGCAGACCCATCAGGCAGTACGTGTAGGCGTGTGCCCACATACTCTTGCACCATGTTGCTGAAATGCTGCCTCCTGCTAAGACGTTGTCTATCGGCTGGTGGTGCTATTTGTTGTGGCGGGCTGCTGACAAAGCTTTGCCACATTTCAGCCATGCTAACCCTGCCTTCTGAGGTGCTGGCGGTGGCACAGCTGCGTTGGGGGCCTCTACCTCCTCCTCCTCTACCTTCACCCTGTGCTTCCGCTGAGCCCCCGGTATCATTTGGCAGCAGTATGTGAAATCTCAAATTACTCCCACAATCTGATCGTTGTGTACGATCCCACAATCTGATCGTTGTGTATGAACGTACGATCGTTTCATTAGACAGAGTTTAATCTGCAATCTCCAACTCTAAGCAGCAGTATTTGAAATCTCAAATTCCCCCAACAATCTGATCGTTGAGCAGGATCGTGGCGATCATTGTTTTATGCAGAGTTAGATCTGCAACTCAAAGCAGCGGTATTTGAAATCTCAAATTAGTCCAACAATCTGATCGTTGAGCACGATCGTAGCGATCGTTGTTCTATGCAGAGCTTGATCTGCAACTCAAAGCAGCGGTATGTAAAATCTCTAATTTCTGCTATCTGTCCTCAGAGCAACAGCACAGACAGCAGTACTAAAGTAATCTATCTCAGGATGCAGGAATCAGGTCTTAAAATGTCTCAAATCTGTCCCTCAAGCTTTCAGCTTCCTTTCCCTACACTAACCCAAGGAGCATGTGACTGCAGCACTGTGACTCCAGCTTATAAAGAGGCTGGGTCACATGATGCACTGGCCAATCACAGCCATGCCATTAGTAGGCATGGCTGTGATGGCTTCTAAGGGCAAACCAGTGAAACGCTTGTTGATTGGCTGCCCTGCAGCTTCTCAACACGTGGAGTAAAATAGCAGAACCCCGGACCGAACCCGAACGATTTTTGAAATGTCCGGGTCCGTGCCACGGACACCCGAAAGTTCGGTACGGACCCGAACGTTACAGTCCGGGTTCGCTCAACACTAAACACGAACTGTAAAGTTCGGGTTCGTACCGGACTTTAGGGTGTCCATGTCCCGAACCTGGACATTTGAGAAAAAGTCCGGGTTCGGGGTTCGGGTATTTTTCCGCGCCTGTTGAATAGCTGCAGAGCAGCCAATCAATAAGCGTTTTACTAATTTGCCCTTAGAAGCCATCACAGCCATGCCTACTAATGGCATGGCTGTGATTGGCCAGTGCATCATGTGACCCAGCCTCTATATAAACTGGAGTCACGTAGCGCTGCATGTCACATCATCTCATACTAGTGTAGGGAGAGGATCCTGCTGCTGCTGTGAGGGACAGATTAGCTTTAGAAAATCTGTTAAAAACAGTGATTTTTTTTTGGTGGGTGGGTGCTAGAGTACATTTTGTTTGCTAAGCAAAGTGCCTCCTATAAAACCTATGCAATTTTTCTGTTTGTAAGGTGGGCGTTTGCAGCCATTTTTGCAAGTGCAGTGCACTTGCAACTGCTTGTGTGTCAGGGACACTACTTTAATCGTGTTCTGTTAGTTCAGTTGGCAACATTTTGGCACATTTAAATACTTACATTGCAGTTAGACAAATTACATTTTTTTTTTTTTTTTTTGTGCAAAATATTACATTTTCGGCCACCGGTGCATTTCTTGCACAAAAATAAAAAGTGCGTCTACATTGCTGGTTTAAAAAAAAAAAAAACAGTATGTGTGCACATGCCTACATGTCTGCCCCATTCAACTTCTGGGTCTCCAAATTGGGCACATGGCCTGAGCTTGCCCTTTATGCCTTGGAGGTGCTGGCCTGCCCTGCAGCCAGTGTATTGTCCGAACGTGTGTTTAGCATGGCAGGGGGCGTTATCACAGACAAGCGCAGCCGCCTGTCCACAGCCAACATGGACAAGATAACGTTTATTAAAATGAACCAGGCATGGATCCCACAAGACTTGTCTGTACCTTGTGCAGAATAGACATTTAGACCGGCCTCACACAGCCATTGATATACTTAAGTGAACGTATTCTTTTTTTATATAGAACATAAGTCTTTATTGGAATTTGTAACAGGAGAAACATGAAAAATAGACCATGGTACATTTTATATGGAAAAACCCGTGCTAGAACATCTCTGGGTTTGTCTGCAGATAGTGATCTTTTTTTTTTTTTTGGAATATGTCTCAATATTTTGGGGGCCCCAATTAGAAAAAAACAAAAACAAACAAAAAACAGCATTGGCTACCTCCTCCTCCTCCACCGCCACTTCCACCTACACCGCCACAGTCACCGCCTCCTCAACCTCCTACTCCACATCCACCTCCTCCATTTTTTTTTTTAATGTGATTTTAAGTTATTTCCCTATCCACATTTGTTTGCAGGGCACTTGTCCTAATTGTACCCCCATTTTGCCTACTTTTGCAGCCCTCTAGACCTTTCCAGGACTTTTTTAGAGCCATTTTAGTGCCCAAAAGTTTGGGTCACCATTTACTTCAGTGGGGTTCGGGGTCAAGTTCAGGTCAAGTTTGGGGCCGAACTCGAACTTTTTCACGAAGTTCGGCCGAACCCGCCGAACCCGAACATCCAGGTGTCCACTCAACTCTAATACTGATTTGTAAACATGTTGTTGGAAACTAAGGGGACAAGTGAATTTTGGCTTTAATAGTGTTATATAGATTTGTTTCATCGGACCTGAGAGTCAGAGAGACAGGGTGGGAGTCATTCAGCCCCCGGCACCCCTAATGGGAACATCCTGTGCTGAGGGGGATCTCCCTTCCGTCTCCTCGTACCCAAGCTTCCATTGCATTTTTTTATGTGAGGTCCCCGTTAAAATCTGTACCAATACCAGGGGTCTGGTTTGGATCTCCTTCGGGACCTCACTATTTTTTGTTTTTTTTGCATGGGGTACCCCTTACAATCCACGCCAGACTAAAAAGACCTAATATGAAAAAGAGGAAGACCATGCCTTTCTTATATTTATTTATTTATTTCAGATAATTATATAGTGCAGTCAATTTATGCAGTGCTTTTACATATACATTGTACATTCACATCAGTCCCTACCCTCAAGGAGCTTATAATCTAAGGTCCCTAACTCAGATTCATACATATACTAGGGCCATTTTAGACAGGATCCAATTAACCTACCAGCATGTCTTTGGAGTGTGGGTGGAAACCAGAGTATCCGAATTAAACCCATGAAGGCACAGAGAGAACATGCAAACTCCAGGCAGGTAGTGTCGTGGTTGGAATTCGAACCAGATAGATTAAACTATCCCCATCCCTTTGCTTACACAGCCGAGTATTCCCAGTCAAGTAAGTGAATGGGGATAGTGATGTCACTGGTTGTTAAGGAACCAGCCTGCGCCCCATACTACTGCTATTATGCATGCCATTTGGGGCAATTTTTTGAATGCATGAACAGCCAAAGCTCAGCTCAGTCATCTCTATATTTTTTATAATCTAAACCAGAGCTCAAAATCTCAAGTCCTGAGTTACTAGCCAGGCCTTAAGGGTTACTCACCACCAGTTGCCCCACCCAAACCCCTACCCTGCCCCGCCCCTAATTCTACCCCTTAACATGCCCTTATAAATTATCTCATGAAATGACACTTAAATGTTGTATGCAGAATTATGTTACAAAAATAAATATTAACAACTTCCACAGTGTGCCCATCAATGAAGCCTGACCAGTGCCCATCAATGCAGCGTGACCAGTGCCCATCAATGCAGCCTTACCTGTGCCCATCAATGCAGCCTCACCTGTGCCCATCAATGCAGCCTGACCAGTGCCCATCAATACAGCCTGACCAGTGCCCATAATTGCAGCCTCACCTGTGCCCATCAATGCAGCATGACCTATGCCCACCAATGCAGCATGATCTGTGCCCATCAATGCAGCGTGATCTGTGCCCATCAATGCAGCGTGACCAGTGCCCACCAATGCAACATGACCTGTGTCCATCAATGTAACATGACCAGTGCCCACGAATGCAGCGTGACCTGTGCCCACCAATGCAGCGTGACTTGTGCCCATCAATGCAGCCTCACCTGTACCCATCAGTGCAGCCTCACCTGTGCCCATCAATGCAGCATAACTTATGCCCATCAATGCAGCGTGACCAGTGCCCACCAATGCAGCATGACCTGTGCCCATCAATGGAGCGTGACCATTACCCACCAATGCAGCATAACCTGTGCCCATCAATGCATCCTCATCTGTGCCTACCAATGCAGCGTGATGAGTGCCCACCAATGCAGCGTGACCTTTGCCCACCAATGTAGTATGACCTGTGCCCACTAATGCAACTCACCTGTGCCCACCAATGCAACTCACCTGTGACCATCAATGCAACTCACCTGAATGCAGCAGTGCAGCATGACCCATGCCCATCAATAAAACTCACCTGTGCTCACCAATGTAGCATGACCTGTGCCCATCAATGCAACTCACCTGTGCCCACCAATGCAATGCACCTGTGCCCATCACTGCATTGTGACCTGTGCCCACCAATGCAGCTCACCTGTGCCCACCAATGCAGCGTAACCTGTGCAGAGGAAGAGAAAGGGGAGGAAGAGGAGAGCCAGCCAGACACAAAGTGGGGATTTCCCACTGTAACAGCTTTAATTTGAATTTCCCAGTGTTCCTGGCACTGGCTGTTACACACAGTCCCGCCTCCTGGCCAGCCTCCTTTGATAGATGTCACACGTCCCAGCATTGGATTGGTGTTCTGTCTATGAAAGTAGCCCGGCAAGGAGGCGGGACTGTGCGTGAAGGCGAGTGCCAGGAACACTGGGAAATTCAAATGAAAGCTGTTACATCGGGCAATCCCCGCTCTGTGATCCAACCGGCACTCCTCTTCCTCCCCTATCTCTTTCTCTGGGAGAACAGCTCCCATTCAATACTGCCTGCCGGCGGTGATTCCCCCCCACCCCACCCCTCTGAGGCAGCCCACATTCGCCAGCAATCATTTTCCACTCGCCAAATGCGAGCAGGCGAGTGGAAGTTTTGAGGGCTGATCTAAACAACATTTTTTAATTATCCAGTTATACAGCCCCATACCCCCATCATTTGGTTTTCATACCCATAAGGCAGTGGTTCTCAACTCCTGTCCTCATGACCCACTAACAGGCCAGGTTTGCAGGATAACTGAAATACATCACAGGTGATATAATTTGCTGCTCAGTGATTGCAGTATTCTAGTCTGCATCTCCCCAAGATAATACTTAAAATCTGGCCTGTTGATGGGTCCTGAGGACCGGAGTTGAGAACCACTGCCATAAGGGGTATGGGAAGGGGTAGTTGACTTCTTCTTTAAAGCCCAACTATTGACAATTTTATTTAATAAATTGGGTCCTAAGTCAGGGTTAAAAATAAAAAAGCAGCACATACTGCAATAGTCACCTCTACTTACTTTTACTCCACAACAAGATGTCCTACATTTTCCAAGTTCAATGAAACACAGCTTAAATTCAATTCAGAAGATATTATGAATGAATGGATGTCATGACACCTCCGCCTAGGGGGCTTCACCACGGTAACCTTAAGTTAAAGTTATTAAAACAAGAAGAAGCTCTGATTGTCATCACGTCAGTGAAGAGAAGAAGACCTAGCATATCACATGACCACCTTGAGGTTTTCTGAAAAGGGAAAGTAGAAAAAATATAAATATCCAAAACCTACACTGTGGGATTGTCCGGTGAGGGGGAGGCAACTGGTTGTCTGAGCCTTGAGTTGGGCTTTAAAAGATTTGTAAAGGCAAACGTTTTTCTATGCCTTAAGATAAAAAGCCTTCTGTGTGTAGCATCCCCCCTATCACCCCCTAATACTTACCAGAGCCCCATCTCTATCCAGCGATGTCCACAAGTCCCTCAGCCATCCGGGACTCTCCCTCCTGATTGGTTGAGACACAGCAGTGGTGCATTGGCTCCCGCTGGTGCCAATCAAAGTCAGTTAGCCTATCAGGACAGAGAGGGAACAGGGCCAAACGGCAGCTCCATATCTGAATGGACACACAGAGCTGCAGCTTGGCTTGGGGTGTCCCCATAGTAAGCTGCTCGCTGTGGGGGCACTCAGCAGGAGGGAGGGGCCAGGAGCAGAAAAGAGGGACCCGAGAAGTGGAGGATCCAGGCTGCCCTGTGCAAAACCAACTGCACAGAAGAGGTAAGTATAACTGGTTTGCTATTTTTAAAAAATCATTTAAAGTTAGCCAAATTAATATGATATACATGTCATTAAATAGCTATCCAGTAAACCTGTACTTTTACTTTTTGGACAATTCACACTAAGTATTATTAACTATTTTATCAATATTTCTTTCCAGTTTGCTTTCAACATTATACGGAGAGACTCTTTCATAGCTTGCAGGCATCCCGTTGCATTAGAAACTACATCTACACCAACATTTCCAGTGACCAGCCTTCAAAGTGAGGAACTCACCAATCTTCTGAAGATGATTGAATGGCCCTTGGCTCCAACCAACGTATCACTGGAATTTTCCACCCACCCAAAGACTTCTGAATACTTCATAATCAATCCTCGGGCTACTTATGTGATTGGTGAATCGCTGGAGGTTCTAATTATTGCTAAGGACCACAAGGGTCGGACAAAGAATTATGGTGGGGATTATTTTCATGTGAAGCTTCACTCTTTGAGTCTGAAAGCCGGAGTGAGTGGCTCTGTTACAGACCATAATAATGGTTCCTATACAGCAAGGTTTATTTTTCAGTGGTCTGGAGAAACTAAGATCTCTGTTAAACTCATGCATTCCAGTGAACTTATTGCAATTTTACATCATCAGAGGGATACTCGACCAGACAAGGTAATACAATTGATCAGAAAAATGTAAAAGCAACATAGTTGGTTAACCCCTTCACGCTATGGTTGCCACCTCATCCCTTTAAAACCGAGTACATATTAATTACACAGGTTGTTCTGAGGCTGATTAAGGTGATAATTAAACTCACTTGGTGCCTCATCTGCATTAAATTAGCCTCAGAACCTTTGTAATTCATATGTGTTTGGGTTTAAAGGGATGAGGTGCCAACCCTACTTCACGCCGACTGTACACAAATATGCGGCCCCATTGGACTGGGCTTTTTTCTCTGGGGCCACATTAGGGTTGCCACCTTTTCTTCAAGTCAAACCCGAACACTTTAACGCTGCACAGCACAATTTCTTTTTGTAGTATAAACTATACACATATCTTGCTATTAAATAACATTTATAATCATATGAAGTTGATAACAAGCGCCCCCCTTTACATCTGAATCCACAGAGTTCCCCTTTTATATCTGAATCCAGAGTTCGCCTTTTACATCTGAATCCACAGTGTTTCCCTTTTACATCTAAACCTGCAGAGTTCCCTTTCACTGTAAGGGGGATTCTGCAGACACTGATGTAAGGGAGAACTCTGGGGACTCTGACATAAGGGATGATCTGGGAACCCTGATTTAAGGGGGAACACTGAAAACTCTGTACGGAAAGGACTCTGATGTAAGGGGGAACTTTGTGGTCTCTGGTGTAAAGGGGAACTCTGATGTAAGGGGTGCTCTGAGAACCCTGATTTACCTTTGTGTGCTCATTCAAAGGCAGGAATGTAGTCACAGACGTCTTAGGGGGAATGTCACTTTCCCTTGAGACGTCCAAATCTACATTTTCCCTTTGTGACACCTAAGTCTACATTTTCCGCTTGAGACCTAAGTCTATATTTTCCCCTTGAGACACCTAAGTCTACATTTCCCCCCGCGAACAATAGTTGAAGTATACTAATATTTACAATAAATTATCGTTCTATACACATATCAAATATGATGTTTTTCTT
>BLSH010003707.1:1019405-1032799 GCA_018402905.1 Glandirana rugosa
CAACATGAGAAGGGTGATTTTTATTATTTTTCTGTAGGTACAAATGTTGCATGTATCGCTGGGCTAAAGAATCCAAGCCCCTCCGGATTCTATTACCAAGATGTCTGGAAGTCTCTGGTCTGCTCCAATAATCAGTTCGATCATCATACTATGGCAGCAAAATGCCTTGCTGGGAAGATGGTCTACATGTTCGGAGACTCTACACTGCGACAGTGGTGGGAATACCTTGTGGATTTCATACCAAGTATGTTACATAACAGGGAATAGGTAGAACACCTATCAGGTATTTATTGTTATTGGTGTCCTTTTGGGAAGATTTCCCTTTGCTGCCTGTCCTAGTGATAATGTTTTCACTGTAGAAGGAAATAATGACAAATCTTCAATGGGCATACATTCAGCAAAGAAAAGTTAATGTTGGGTCAAACCTTTCGCTACACTACAAGCTCTTTTTATTTCAGTTGCATGCCTGTTAGAGAGATTTACCCTTACTTCCTGTCCTTGTTGGCAGTGGTGAAAAATTTGCCAAACAGTGTGTAAGAGGGGCTTTGTGGTTGGCTAGAATTGGTGGCAAGAGTGCAAGTTCCTACCCATGTGCCTGTCCTGCTAGAACACTGTCCTCCCCTGCCTCCACATGAAATTCCTGGCCATTGACCCTTACATTCACAAAGGAAGGAATGACCATACATAATGTAGTTTGCTGCACTTTACTGATGGAATTCAATCTGGAGTCACTTGACATTTAAATTTCAAAGTCAATTACATTTAGTGAAAAGTCCGCAGTAGTCACATGTGAAAGCATATGCAGCACCTTTGTCAGTCATCTCCCTCTAACTGCCTCTCCTTCCACCCAGAGTCATTAGTACTCACAGGACTGTAGTCACCTCCTCCTTAGCTACTCCGAGGACCCTCCAGTGAAGCAGCCTCACTCAAGGAACTCTTGGCCTGGCCTGAAAGACATTTTGCATTCTACCCTAGCACCCACCTCCATAAGGGACAGAACGTCTACAGCCGGCTCTTCCTGTGTGCAGCTCATTCCTCCTGGCCTCCCACCCTGTCCAGTGCCTACACATGTTGGCTACATTCCCATAGGTGTGGAATGTTTAGCTTCCATGCCCCAAGTGTGTGTGCTCCTCCCTACTTGACTTATATATGGGTGTTGACCTACCCCTGACATCACTGTAGGAGTACACTACCTAAAAGGGGTCTAGCATACAATGACAATGTCTGCTGTAACCAGATACTATTCTGGTACAGAGCTACCTAGTGGCAAGTCCGCTAACTGCACCTGCCTACAAGGGCAACAAACAACAAATAATAATATATATATTTGCATAGAGCTATACTATGGCTATTACATTAATTTTGATTCACTTGTTAATTTTACCTTGTATTTTTTCCAAAATCTTAGCTCTGAAGGAGATCAATCTTCATGTGACTCATCACAATCCAGGTCCGCTTCTAGCCACAGATGCAGGATTTAATTATTTGGTCCAGTGGAGAGCCCACCAGAAACCTTTACGCATGGAACGTTCTGCAATACAAGAACTACGCTACATTGCTTCAGAGTTGGATCGATTGGGGAACCGGAAAGGGATGATCATTGTGTTAACATGCTGGAGCCATTTCCTTACTTACCCAGTTGGAGTGTATATCCATAGGTTACATCACATTCGAGAAGCAGTAATTCGGCTGTTAGAGCGCAGCCCCGAAACAAAGATCCTCATCAAATCGGCCAACACTGGCTATCGGTTTGACCATGGAAGTGACTGGTTATCATTACAGCTGGACACTTTGATGAGGGCTATGTTCTCTAAGCTACCAGTCACCATTCTTGACGTTTGGCAGATGACCTCTTGCCACCGTGAACCTGAAAATATCCA
Source organism: Glandirana rugosa (assembly GCA_018402905.1). Classification (NCBI taxonomy): domain Eukaryota; kingdom Metazoa; phylum Chordata; class Amphibia; order Anura; family Ranidae; genus Glandirana; species Glandirana rugosa. The sequence continues at coordinate 1,021,286 of BLSH010003707.1, forward strand.
CCCTATAAAGGTCATTATTAAAAATGAGGTAGACTTGATGCTTTCATTTATATGCCCTCATTAACAATCAATTGCATGATTTTATAATTTTTAAAGCATATTCTTCAGTGGGAAATCCTGGTCTAAGTAACACCCGCTAAATATAGAGGACAGAAAATGTTATGACCTGTTTGCAGATGGAAAAAAATCTACTAAACAGATAGCTACATATGTGGTCAAGTGTAGAAAAGCCTACTGTGGCTTGATTGGACTGACATTTTTTTTTATGCCACTCAGTGTCAACTTAATTGTTTGATTAAAATTAAATAATATATATTTTTTATCTTATCTGTTTGAAGTGAATGTAATCAGCATCAGGGAATAAGGATTATGTACAGTAGAAGTGGACCTTATGAAACCTTACTTATTCCTGTACCCAACCAAAATTACAGTGGCGCCATATCCCACAATTACTCAAATGCACATAGAGAGAAAAAAAAGGAGGGGGGGGGGGATACACAGAATTTTTAGACTCCTTGTAACAAAATGGATTTATATATACATCGATGATAAAATTTACAAATGTTATTCAATACCAAAACACTAAAAAGTACATAGGGCTATATGGTATGTGCATACATTACAAAACCATCATAAAAACAGATATATGATGCAATATTGGAACCATTATAGTTGATGTTTCATATAGAGAGAATATCACATGTAAAATAAGACGCCAAACGTGTTTCAACTTGAAGATGGAGTATGTCTTCTTCAGGGGGCTTATTCTCTACGATGATTTCTGCAATACATATACATATCGATATTTATCATCATGGAAAAATTCAAAAAAGAAAACAAAATACCTCAAAGGGTCCATAAAAATAGTGACAAGCAATACTTCAAGACATAGGCAACTCACATCAGTGCTATACATCAAGGAATGCATAAGAGATTGAATGCCCTTGTGCTTTCTGTGGGCTTATTGGAGAGCATTCCCTGAAGACATTCAATCTCTCATGCATATTTTTATGTATATACAGTCAAGTCCATAAATATTGGGACATCAACACAATTCTAATCTTTTTGGCTCTATATACCACCACAATGGATTTGAAATGAAACAAACAAGATGTGCTTTAACTGCAGACTTTCAGCTTTAATTTGAGGGTATTTACATCCAAATCATGTGAACGGTGTAGGAATTACAACAGTTTGTATATGTGCCTCCCATTTTTTAAGGGACCAAAAGTAATGGGACAGATCAACAATCATAAATCAGACTTTCACTTTTTTAATACTTGGATGCAAATCCTTTGCAGTCAGTTACAGCCTGAAGTCTGAAACGCGTAGACATCACCAGACGCTGGGTTTCATCCCTGGTGATGCTCTGCCAGGCCTATACTGCAACTGTCTTCAGTTCCTGCTTGTTCTTGGGGCATTTTCCCTTCAGTTTTGGCTTTAGCAAGTGAAATGTATGCTCAATCGGATTCAAGTCAGGCGATTGACTTGGCCATTGCATAACATTCCACTTCTTTCCCTTAAAAAACTCTTTAGTTGCTTTCGCAGTATGCTTTGGGTCATTGACCATCTGCACTGTGAAGCACCGTCCAATGAGTTCTGAAGCATTTGGCTGAATATGAGCAGATAATATTGCCCAAAACACTTCAGAATTCATCCTGCTGCTTTTGTCAGCAGTCACATCATCAATAAATACAAGAGAACCAGTTCCATTGGCAGCCATACATGCCCACGCCATGACACTACCACCACCATGACTCACTGATGAGGTGGTATGCTTTGGATCATGAGGAGTTCCTTTCCTTCTCCATACTCTTCTCTTCCTATCACTCTGGTACAAGTTGATCTTGGTCTCATCTGTACATAAGTTGTTGTTCCAGAACTGTGAATGCTTTCTTAGATGTTGTTTGGCAAACTTTAATCTGGCCTTCCTGTTTTTGAGGCTCACCAATGGTTTACATCTTGTGGTGAACCCTCTGTATTCACTCTGGTGAAGTCTTCTTTTGATTGTTGACACACATACACCTACCTCCTGGAGAGTGTCATCCACCACAGTTGTTTTCCGTGGTCTTCAGAGTCTTTTGGTGTTGCTGAGCTTACCGGTGAAATATTTATTTTTAAGGATGTTCCAAACAGTTGATTTGACCACACCTAATGTTTTTGCTATCTCTCTGATGAGTTTTTTCAGCCTAATGATGGCTTGCTTCACTGATAGTGACAGCTCTTTGGATCTCATATTGAGAGTTGACAGCAACAGGTTCCAAATGCGAATTGCACACTTGAAATAAACTCTGGACCTGTTATCTGCTCCTTGTAAATGGGATAATGAGGAAATATCACAAACCTGGCCATGGAACAGCTGAGCAGCCAATTGTCTCATTACTTTTGGTCCCTTAAAAAGTGGGAGGCACATATACAAACTGTTGTAATTCCTACACCGTTCACCTGATTTGGATGTAAATACCCTTAAAATAAAGCTGAAAGTCTGCAGTCTGCAGTTAAAGCACATCTTGTTCGTTTCATTTCAAATCCATTGTGGTGGTGTATAGAGCCAAAAACATTAGAATTGTGTTGATGTCCCAATATTTATGGACTTGACTGTATATATCTAGGTGTTGAATAAAACAAAATAATTAAATTCTCCTGTGAACAAAATAACCATATATATATAACTAACTATCAGACAATAGTCTACGTTTTATGAAGTCAAATAGTTATTCCCCTGCGGAAGGAATAACAGAAAATAATTAAAATTGAAAAAACAAAAATAGAATTAAAGAAACATCTAAATGTTTATAATATCAGGGGAGAAGAAATCAAGGTATCACAATAAATAAATCAATAAGCTTATCAAGCTAAACAATCTATCAGTAAAATGGCAATGTGTTATAGTTACCCTTTTAACATGGCTGCTGGCTTACAAAGGTTGTTACCAGAGTCTCCTAAAATAGCTGCCTTTATAAAATGGCATCTCATACATTGGAGCTGTGTCTTGGCATCCCTGAGGTGTCAGAATGTGATGTGCGTCTCTCTGGGTGGATATCTTGGTTGATGATCTGATGTTGTGGTTGGATGTGTGTGTGTGTGTGTGTGTGTGTGTGTGTGTGTGTGTGTGTGTGTGTGTGTGTGAGTGATCTGTGTGAATGAAGTGTGATCCTAATGGACTCCTACACGTGTCCTGTATTCAGTTCTGAAAAATAAGCTCATAAAATTTTTAATAAGCCTGGCCCAGAAGGTGGAACTTCTTTCATTCTTAAACATTGACTCATTGTTTGTTTATGCATTGCCTCTCTGAGCCACTAGGTGTCATTCTAAGACAAGGAATGTCTGTTCTAAATTATTTCTATAAATAACCTGTTAGGAGAATGTTCACTTCCTCATGATAACAAGTGGGGCCATGTGATATTTCTAATATATATGTATAATATTTAGGAGTTCTGGTAACTGCCAATGTATAAGAACATATTTCTGATGCAGCAATATTTTCAGAAAGATTTTTTTTTTTAATCCAATAAATTTCCATTGATTAAGAAAAGGTGTAACAAACAAGGATTGTACACTATGAGGCCTCATACACACGGACGTTTCTAAAAAAATAAACAAAACGTCGGGCCCAACGTCAAGGAAAAAAAGTCGGCGTTTTTCGGTGTTATGCATCCTCATTTTTGAGCGTTAGTGAGCGTCGGTGTCAATAGGCGTTTTTTAAAAAAAAATCATCCCTCTGCTATTTTTCAACCTAAAAACGTCGGCGTCAAAAAACGCCGGAAAACGCTGGTATAATAATAGGTGGCGTTTGTTGGCATATTGTGGCGTCGGCGTCAAAAAATGCCAAAATGTTACAGCCTCAGAACGCGATGGCTGTGGGTTCTAGTTTCAGCTCACTAACGCCGACGTCATCTACAGCTCAAAAACGCTGACGTTTTTATGGGGCCATTGACTAACATGGAGAGCTGCAAAAAATGCCAGAAAACGCCGGCGTCAAAAAACGTCCGTGTGTATGAGGCCTAAAGGTACAGTATATCACAACAAATATAAAAATGTGTTATTTTCAGAATCACCGTTCCATAAAGTAGTATACAGCAAACATTAACTGGTAATTATTTAACCAGACAGTTGTGAAGGAGGAGGGTACATGGCCACCCACAGTGATGAAATTTGGTCGAACTTAGTGCAGGTGAGGGAGCTGATATATGAGTGGTTTAGATGAAGTGGTTTAGATGTGAGTATCACTTTGGAAATATTAGGGGGTTCCGGGAACCTCCATTTCTTAAGTATGTTGCTACAGTACAGCCTGCTAGGAGTATATAAGTGACCATGGGTCTCATATGTTGCGGATATGAATCTATAAGTTGAGGATACCTAGACTGGGGTTTGGGGGTAGAAGGAATCCTGTGATCAATGATAACATGCCAAAAACCTGTCTCCGGAAGCTGGTTAAGCTAGGGAAGTCCCGCAGTACGTGGTATAAGTTGCCAGTCTGCCTGCACTTGCACCAGCATTCAGGGGTAGAGTGGGGAAAAAATTTAGCTAGCTTAAAGGAGGTGTAGTACCACCTATGAATGATTTTAAGCATCATCTCCCAGTGGTTAACACAATGTGATGATTATGTAGATTAAAGCAGAGTTCCACCCAGTTGAAAGTCAGCAGCTACAAAAAGTGTAGCTGCTGACTTTTAAAAATCAGACACTCACCTGTCCCAGGCTCCAGCGATGTGGTCGCCCGAGGGCTCACGCTTCTCCTCCTCCTCTCGGTGGCGCCGGCATCACAAGTGTGGTTTCAAAGCCGGGCGCACACTGCGCATGTGCGAGTCGCTTGCACCTTGTGAATGGACGGCGTATCTTCTGGGACCTTTGACATGTCCCAGAAAACATTTTTTTTTGTTTTGTAAGAGGTTATAAAAAAGGGAAATGCCTCTTGCTATAGGTTTATGGGAGAGGTCAAATACATAAGCATTGGGGTGAATGCGAGGTTTGTAAACGGGGCATCTGCATAGGAGGTGTAATATGCAGGTGCAGGTGTAATGCATGTTTGCGGGAAGGTTAAATTCTTCTCTCAAGGTTTTCCATGACTTGGGACCGGAACTAATGAGGAAGTCTTGTACACTAGCTAGACCACAGAGCAGGGATGTATGGCCGTCCAACTGTTGCGGAACTACAAGTCCCATGAGGCATTGTAAAACTTTAACATAAATAGGCATGATGAGAATTGTAATTCCCGGAGCAACTGCAGGGCCACAGTTTTGACACCCCTGCCATAGAGGTTGAGTGGCTTTGTGTGTAGCATCGGTATCACAGCATCAAGTACATGGATAGGGAGTGTGGGGGGAGCTCCAGCTGTGGAGAGTTCAGATAGTGGTGCTGTAATGTTCTCCACACAAGGAGTGAGACTCTGATGGGGGGCAGAGTGGAAACATCCCACAGTTTCCAAATGTTGCAGAGTAGTAGAGAGCGCAGGTATCAGGTGGGCGAGAGAGCCAGTTCAATGTCTAGCCACAGTGGATCAACCTTGTTTTTAAACCAGCATTGGATCTGGTCCATGCATACTACCCAGTAATAGTCCCTGATGTCTACCATTCCCATGCCACCTGCGGACCTCTGTTTTGCTAGGATTGAGTGTGCACATATGGCTTTCTTAATTCCTTATACAATCAGAAAATAGTCCAGTGCAGACAGTCTTTCAAATGACAATAGATCACGTAGTCCCAGGGAGCAGTGTATGGTGTAAAGTCTGTAAGCATGCAGGTGAAAAAAGAGTGAATCCAGCCACAACCGACACTAGCAGCCTCTCACCTCCTTGCTGAGGCCTAAAAAGGCCGTCAAGCATTTTGGTCCCACACCTTGGGAATGATACCGGATCCCAATCTTGAACCACCGCTGTTAATACTACTCCACTCGGCACAAGCACTCCTTAGGTATATGCAGATGTAATGATTTTATACAGAGAGCACTCGAAAGTTTTAATTTCTATCTGCATATAGGACTGAGGACTGCTTGTGCCGAGTGGAGTAGCATTAACAGCAGTGGGTCAAGAGGCTTCCTTCTGGGACGACAGCCATAGAGACCAATTTGATGCAGTGTGCGGCATATGGTCTGAGCACTGACAGGCTGACCCCCCATCCCTTCAACCTCTACAGCAATGATGGCAGCACTCATACGTCTATTTCCCAAAGACAACCTCTGGATATGACGCCGAACACGTGTACTCAACTTCTTTGGTCGACCATGGCGAGGCCTGTTCTGAGTAGAACCTGTCCTGTTAAACTGCTGTATGGTCTTAGCCATTATGCTGCAGCTCAGTTTAAGGGTCTTGGCAACCTTCTTATAGCCTAGGCCATCTTTATGTAGAGCAATAATTCTTTTTTTCAGATCCTCAGAGAGTTCTTTGCCATGAGGTGCCATGTTGAACTTCCAATGACCAGTATGAGAGAGTGAGAGCAATAACACCAAATTTAACACACCTGCTCCCCTCTCACACCTGAGACCTTGTAATACTAACGAGTCACATGACACCGGGGAGGGAAAATGGCTAACTGGGCCCAATTTGGACATTTTCACTTGGGGTGTACTAACTTTTGTTGCCAGCAGTTTAGAAATGAATGGCTGCGTGTTGAGTTATTTTGAGGGGACAGCAAATGTACACTGTTATACAAGCTTTACATTCACTACTTTACATTGTAGCAAAGTGTAATTTCTTCAGTGTTGTCACATGAAAAGATATAATAAAATATTTACAAAAATGGGAGGGGTGTACTCACATTTGTGATATACTGTATGTCCGTCTGCATCCACTTCATCTGGTAAGCCTCCATATGATCTGGTGAAGGGATTTGTGTGCACACTGTTTTCCTGGAGAATTTGACTTTTCTCACCACAATGTGGACTATTTTATGAACTTTTGTTATATACAATAATTGTATATCAATTGTTTATTTCACCATTTGCAGTTTATTTGATCAATGCACTTTATTTTTGATCTATGCACTCTCAACTAATTAAGTTGCACTTTAAAAATATATATTTCCGAGTGCGCATGAGAGGTCCAAGATGGCCGCATAAGCCCAGACTTCCGCAGCACCCTCGCCATCCAGAGCCCGCAGCACCAAACAGCGCCCACCAGGGCCACCAAGCCAGGTGCCATAGGAGCCATAAGACCACCGGGCACCTCAGCATATGTCCAGAGGCCCGGTACGGAGGGATCTCGGCCCGCAATTTGAGACTGTGGAGCCGACCGGGTGTACCCATATGGCCGCCGCGACCACGAGGCAGGCCCAAGGACCGGAGCACACTGCGGAGTTCCTCCTGGGCAGAGAATACAGAGACACAGCAAACTCTCCATCAGGCCTCCCCTTAACCCACTATCAGGGTATAATGCCGCTGAATACTCCCCCACAGGGCACTGTCCCTCCACCAGAGGATCTCATTCATAAATTGTCGCACCTTCTTGACAGGGGTTTGGCCTCCACCGCTGCTAAAAGAACTGGGGACCTGAAGGCAGACTTCCAGAATCTGGGAGCCAGGATGGAAGCCATAGAAAGTAAGTTGGATATGACAGTGGCTCGTACCAACCAAAATTCAGACCACATACAAGCCCTGCAAGATCGCTTAGAATCAGCACTCTCTAGAATCGACAAATTGGAAAACCGTTCAAGGAGATACAACTTTAGGATCAGGGGGCTTCCTGAGACATTTACAGATGCTTCAAAGGTGGTCCAGGACATTATCCAAAATAAAATCCCGAATATTCCTGCACACCGCCTGGAACTGGACAGGGCTCACAGGGTGCTGGGTTACCCCAGGAAAGATGGCACACCCAGAGATATAATCACTAAACCCCACTTTTATGCTGTGAAAGAAGAGGTGATGAGACAGTCCAGAGCCCTCAATCAACTCTCATACAAAGGCCATTCCATTCATATTTTTGCAGATTTTTCTCCAGCCACTATTCAACGCAGGAGGGCCGTGAAACCACTCCTCACTGCCCTCAACTCAAAAAACATAAAATATTGGTGGTCTTTCCCCTTCGCAGTGAAATTCTACTTCCATATATAAATAAAGTTGCGCTAAGAAAATTAATTAATTAGACTTTGTGTATAAATCCTCTGTGCATTAATCAAAATGATGCAAAACAACACAAATCTAAAAACTTAAAGTGATAAAAAATTCTTGGTAGTGACCAACAAATAAATCCTTATTAAGGTTGATAAAGTGTCCATGAAATAAATCAATTAAATCCAAAGAAAGAGTCCCAAAAGTCCCTTATAAAGTGAATATAGCGGAGTCTTCGGAATGTATTGAAATGACACTCAAGCTTAATAATCCTTCACCAAGGTATATACACCCGATGTGCTCAAAGATGGTTGGGTACTCTTACCAGAAATCCAGGACTCACTATCGCTAGTGGGTCACAAGCGCAGGCAGAAATAACCTTCTGCAGGTATAAATCTGTAGACAACTGTGGATCCCTATGGATAACTGGTAGGATGCACTCCCTCCTTTCCTCCTCTTACTTCCGGCAACACACCAAGGCTGTCTCCCAGCAGGATGCCCGCTCGTACTCTCGGTGTCCCCCAAAGTAAGAAAAAGGGGCCAAATAGTGTAATAACGTTTTAAAAAGTAAATTTATTAAAAAGAGTAATCATACTCACAAACATAAAGTCAAAAACAGCGTTGTTAGGTAATAAAATAGCCGGCTCCGGTAACTCCGTTTGCATCGCCCGCACTTCCCTGTGTAGCAGCGTGATGACGTCAGCGCGTTGCTCCGCCCTACATGTTTCGTTAGAGATAACGTCTTCAATGGGGCACGGGCGACGCACTGACGCACCACCTTTTATCCCTTCAGAAAATGACCAAGCCTCGTTTCCAAAGCCCAGCGCCATTTTCCTGTAGCCTATCCTGGGTAACATTAATACCTTACATAGATTATGGTATGCTGAGTTTTTACGTGAACATACATAGCTTAACTATATATATATCGTACGGGGCATCTCCACTTTTACAGCGGGACATCCAGTACTTTTCAAATTTTCCACATAAATGGTCTCATTTATGTTACGATTCAAGATCATCTATAGCTGACATCTTATTGAAGACCATGTCTCTGCCTCTCATGCAGACTCACTATACATGTGCAGGGACATGCGTCTTCTAGGTTACATTTAGATACCACAGGAAATCAGAAAAAACATCTATATATGTAAACAATAAACGACCAGGTATTCATGGGCGAATATCAACCTATAAAATAAGATAATATTTCAATCTCAAAACGAAATGATAATAAACCCTTAAAATTAATTAATATATATAAAATTAACAACTAACCTTCCACTGTTTATTAGGAAGACTAATATTTTGTAAGTAACAACTTGGAAGTGGAAACAGCTCTAGATGTACATAAGTATTAACTTTCTCAACCTATCTGGCTTTATATAGGATGTGTAGCTCTATCAGAGTAATTAGATCTTCTCAGATCCTTATGAATTATCAATAAATGCATTAACCTCAATGTCCACATTGAGTCCCCAGGGTTTTAAAGTCCGGGCCTTATATATCCAACTCATTTCGAGTTTGGATATCTCCCTTCTTTTAGGGCCTCCCCTCCAGGGCATTTTTAAAGTGTCTATGCCCAAAAAGGAGGTGCCCTTAATGTTTCTATCATAGACTTCAAGGTAGTGTCTAGACAAAGGATGTTTACTAAAACCCCTTTTAATATTTCCAATATGTTCCTTCAACCGCACCTGTAAAGGTCTCACCGTTCTGCCAATATACTGGAGGCCGCAAGGGCATGTAATAGCATAGACTACATTCGATGTATTGCAGGATATGAAGGATCTAATTGGAAACACTTGGGCAGTGCTATTAGACACATATTGAATGGTCTTTCTTTCCTTGATATGATTTATTTCACACACTGCACACCGCCTGCATTTATGGAACCCTTTCATGCACTGGAAAAACATAAGTTTTTCCTGTGGGGGGTTACAAACACTGGGAGCCAGGCCATCTCTAAGGGTTGGTGCTTTCCTAAAGATGACCTGAGCTTTTTCTGGTAAAACTGATCCCAATATAGGGTCATTTTTCAGAATATGCCAGTGTTTCTGAATCATTTTCTTCACCCCATAATGCTGGGTGGAAAATCTGGTGACAAAAGGAAGAGCGAACCTTGAGTTTCTCTCCTCTCTGGGTTCATTCTCCCTCAATAAGTCCTCTCTATTCCTCAGTTCAACATCCACCAAAGCACGATTCAAGGTATCCATATCATACCCCTTATCAATAAATTTAACAGTTAGAGACTTTGCCTCTTTTTGAAATTCCTCCATTTTGGAACAATTACGCCTAAGGCGTGTGTACTGACTTTTAGGGATCGAATTCAGCCACATTTGATGGTGGCAGCTATCCCTGGGTATGAATGAATTGCGATCGGTGGGTTTGAAAAAAGTGGAGGTTTGGAGATGTCCTTCCTCCACATAGATCCTCAAATCCAAAAATTCAATCGATGTCAGACTGGCTGAATATTTCAATTCAATGCCTCTATTATTGTCATTGAGTTCAGCCATAAACGTCTGCAATGAATCGAGAGATCCTTCCCATAGGAGGAGGACATCGTCTATATATCTTGCCCACAAGGCCAATTGAGGCCTATTGTGGGCATAGACGACATCCTCCTCCCATTTCCCCATAAAGAGGTTGGCCAAACTGGGGGCAAATTTGGCCCCCATGGCCACCCCTCTATGCTGCAAGTAAAAATTCCCCTCAAACCAAAAAAAGTTGTGTGAGGTTGCATAAATTAATAGCTCCATAATATATTTCCTCTGACTTATTGAGATTGACACATCCTTGTCCAGGAAGTACTTAACCGAGGATAGGCCCCAATCATGGGGAATATTAGAGTATAAAGATGTAACATCAGCTGTTACCAGAAAAGACCCTTCTTTGAACTGACATTCTCTCAAGATATTGATCACATGGCGTGTATCTTTAATATACGCAGGGAGTGCTTTCACCAAAGGTTGGAGAAACTCATCGATATATTTCCCGACTCGAGATGTAATCGAGTCGATGCCGCTGATAATCGGGCGGCCTGGAGGATTAGAGAGGCTTTTATGAATCTTTGGCAAGTAGTATATGATTGGAATGCGAGAAGCTCTAGGCACCAAGAAGGATTTCTCCTTTTTGTTCAACACACCCATATCATACCCTTTCTTTACCAAACATTCCAATTCCTTTCTATATCCTACTCTCGGATCAGAGGGTAAGGGTGCATAGGTATCCTTATCCATCACTATCCTACTCAGTTCACTAAGATAGTCTGTTTTGAGAGATGTTTATCCAAAACTTTTTAATACGGTCCTCTTTTTAGACCACCACGCGGGACGCCTATTCCCTCCCCCGTATCACTAGGACTTGTTTTGTCTGATAGAATCACTTGACTCATCCTATCACTACCTATTCCTATGGATACGTGGGAATGGGAGACTAGGCTCTCATCCTATATCTTTCCTTAACCTTACAAACC
>BLSH010003707.1:1048980-1063583 GCA_018402905.1 Glandirana rugosa
GCCCTGGGCTAGTCTGGTGTACTGGTCTTCCAATGTCTCTGATGTCCCCGCGTTTGAATGGATTAGGGGGGGAAGTACCTGCATAGGTTGGGACTGAGCCGGAATGGCGGCGATCGTGTCCCCGCACGAGGCTTCCGAACGAAGGTTCGTTGCAATGATGTTTTCCGAACGAAGGTTCGTTGCAACGGTATTTTCCGAACGAAGATTCGTTGCAGCGTTGTCGGTTCGGGAGATGGGCAGCGTGGCGGGCGCGCCGTGGAGTACAAACTTGTCCATCTCTGAGGGGGTTCCCGGATGGTTGCTGAGAGTCAGGGAGGCGAGCTGGGGTGTCAAACTTGCCTGATCCAGGTGTTGGCAGATTTTATAGGCAGATGAGGTCCGGAGCCGCTGCTCTTCACTCCCTCCTCATCAGGCGCCGGAACCGGAAGTGTGTATATGTATGCTTTTTAACGGTATTACACTATTGCGGTCTTTCTTCCATATGACTGTATGGACCCTACAGCAAGCATTGAAGGTTGAAATTGTGACATCCAATATCAGGGGCTGAGTGGAGGCCTGGTGTCCACGCAAGCGTTTCCTGACCCCCCGTAATAGAGGGTCATGGAGCTCTGGTAAGGGCATTTTTTGTTTGGTGGAGGAACTGTGCACAGATGGATTGGTGCGGTGGAGGATTCTTTTAACGAATATTTATGCTGTCACCAGGGGCGTTGCTAGGGGGTGGCTATTGGGGCTACAACCCCGAGTCTGGGGCCTATAGCCCCGAGTCTCTTACTGGGTGGGTGCAGTTCTGCAATTTTCAGGTATGTCCCGGTCCAGAATGCAGGAGGCAGGGGCAGACTGAGCTGTGGTAGTGCGGGTTCCGGCTCTGCCCTTGCCTCCACCTGATGTATGGGGAGGCTCTCTGGGTACCCTGATGTAAGGTGGGGCTCTCTGTGGACCCTGATGTAAGGAAGGGGCCTCTCTGGGGACCCTGATGTAAGGAAGGGGCCTCTCTGGGGACCCTGGTGTAAGGAAGGGGCCTCTCTGGGGACCCTGATGTAAATAGGGGGGGCTCTCTGGGGACCCTGATGTAAGGGGGATCCGCACTCAGAAATGTAACAATATTTATAGTTTTATATATATATTTATACAGACGCATATTATATACATGTGTATGCCTGCTCAAGCGTATGACTCTACTTCGCTGCTATGGGCTCTAGCCCCAGATCTTTTGTAGACCTAGCAACGCTGGCTGTCACTACACTTGGAATTCATTATCTTTTGGACTGAATTGGATTTTGTCACTCATAATTTATGGACATTATATTTATTACTTTGATGCACCCACTTATTGTCACATATGGTTATATATGATTTATGCAAGTTGTATTGTGGAAAAAAAATTTTGGTTATTATCATTTATCACATTTACTTATCCATATATTTTGACACATATAGGTTATATCCATTTATTATTGTTCTGTGAGTACAAGGCACAAGCGCAGATTTTTGTATATTATTTGAATACAAATATACACCACACCTTTCATATATTTGTAAAACATGTTGAAAATCATTTATCATTTTCCTACCACTTCACTATTATTTACCAGTTTGTGTTGGTTTATTACATACAATCCCAATAAAATACATTAACGTTTTTGGTTGTAACATGACAAAATGTGGAAAATTTCGAGGTGTATGAATACTTTTTCAAGGCACTGTACTTGGGCATAACTATATCTGCTCTCCCGCGTATATTTAATACAATATAACTCCACTACTTTCTAGATTCCAGAGTCAAAGCAAAATCTGATGTAAGCTACCGCTCTGCATAGTAGGTCGTATAAACTTTCTAAAGATGATTTGGATGCCTCAGTTACTATACTTTTTGCAGAACTCACTTTGCATACCCCTTCAGATTTTTTGCAAAGATTAATAGTATATTTAGACCTCTAATTTGGTGAAGGAAAGCCCCTTGTATAAAATTGGAATTATTGTAGTACCCCAAGGTTGCTGGGGGACTATCGGTATCCAACCCGAGCATATACTTTTTAGAGGTCCAATTACAGCATTTTGCAGGATGTGATTCTGTAATGTCATCCCATGCTGACTGTTGCTTATTTTCCCATGTGTTTGGGGGCCGGTTACCACTGCACATACTGGACTGGACAATGGGGGAGGGGGGAGGATCTCATCTGCCGCTACGCCTACCTTGGTGTTAATGTACAAAATATGGAACACAGCTAAACAATTATTGGAAATCTCTTACCCTACCAGATATACCCCTATATGGGTTAATGACAGGCTACATGAGCTTTTTACTCTTCAGAGTTTTCAAAGATGGGAGAAAGCAGGTGTATTCATCCTAGCTCAACTAATATGCCAATTGCCATCCTAAAAATTATGAGCAGTTGAGGTCAGAGTACTCCCTACAGTCCAGGTAGTTTTACCAGTTCCTTCAGTTGCGTCATTCATTACACGCCCAGTTTACTTCAGCTGAGTTATCCTCTTCCCCCATTCCTGTCCTGGATGGAATTGTGCAAGTGAAGTCATCTAAGGGACTTATTTCTGTAATGTATATTGTCCTTTTGGAAACATTTTTATTGAGGTTCCATTTGTTCCAGGGTGGGATGGGAACGGGACATTGGCTTTATCTCTGAGGAGGTCTCTTCCTCTCACTTCTCTCTTTCCATCTCATAGATCAGGGATATGCAATTAGCGGACCTCCAGCTGTTGCAAAACTACAAGTCCCATCATCCCTCTGCCTCTGGGTGTCATGCTTGTGGCTGTCAGAGTTTTGCTATGCCTCATGGGACTTGTAGTTCTGCAACATCTGGAGGTCCGCTAATTGCCTATCCCTGTCATAGATTTACTCAGATTTTTATTTTACACAGGGTATACAGAACCCCGGAATTTCTGCATTCTATAGGCCTGAGATCAGATCCAGCATGTGCCAGATGTGGTAATTCTGGAACCCTTTTACATTTATTGTAGAGATGTCCCAAACTCCAGAGATACTAGGAGGACATGGTTGGGACACTTAATGGGCTTTTTGATCTAAATATTCCAGTTCAACCACTTACATGCCTATTGGGCTATCTTTATCCCACTCTTTATACTCCTCCTATTTCTAATAGTATGCTCTTTTCATGGCCCACAGATAAATTGCCCTTAGGTGGACCTCTCCATATCCTGCCACTGTCTAATCGGATTTTTGATCACAATAGGCTTATTTCTTTTGAAAATCATACATATATTTTAAGAAACTCAATAAGTAAGTTTAATGCCATTTGGGCACAATGGCTAGAGCCAATATCCCCGTTAGTACAGCAGGTAAATTATAACTATGAACTATAAATATCTCTGTTTGTATAATGTGTAAAAAAAACCACAGTGTACAAAACAGGATATAAAGAGAAGACAATACCCGCTCAAAGCCACGGCTTCACTCCACAGATATGACCGCTTCCATAGGGTGCAGGCTCCGCCATAGTAAAGGATAAAGAGAGGTTCTTCAGACAGCCGCACTCCAGAATATTGCCGTTTATTGATAAAATCAAATGCAATACAGACAGAGCATATTGGGGGACAAACCCCAGGTACAAAACTGACGCGTTTCACATCTATATCTGACGCTTACTCAAAACAGGATATGACTGGGCAATGTTAAACCAATAGGGACTTGACCACCCACATACATGGGGTGTGTTCTATGCACCCAAAACATTCTTTATCCAATCATGAACACTTATTAAAGTATTCACTAAATAGTCATTAATGCAATTAAAGGTTTGCTTAATCAAGTTTCATATTTGTTATAGAAATATTTTACTAAGCAAAGTTCCTCTTTCCTCGCAAGCTTTACTTCCTTCTTTTCCTACCACAGTGTTCTGGGCGTCTGGCCAGATTTCTCTCTCTGAAATGTATGTTCCCTTTTCCTCTAACAGTATTACAAAATATATCAAGACGGAAAGTTAAACCAATTATTAAATGAGCGCTCTAGAGTAAGTCACAACAAGTGACAAGTTGAAATTAGTCAAGGGGGCATATCAATTCTGACGCGTTTCATGCTAAGGCATGCTTAGTTATCAGTAAGCGTTCCTTAGTGTGAAATGCGTCAACACATCTCCCAGAAGTTTGGTGCTGTGATGTCTTACATGAGGATTTTTGTTTAACCACTGCACCCCGGAAGGATTTACCCACTTCATGACCAGGCCATTTTTTTTGCGATTCAGCACTGCGTTGCTTTAACTGACAATTGTGTGGTCATGTGACATTGTACCCAAAAAAAATTGATGTCCTTTTTTTTTCCACAAATAGAGATTTTTTTGGTGGTATTTGATCATTTTTTTTTATTTGCGCTATAAACAAGCAAAGAGTGCCAATTTTGAAAAAAAAAAAAAACAATAATACATATCCAAAAAAAGAAAAAAAAATATATAAAAAAACTGTATTCATCAGTTTAGGTCAATATGTATTATTTTACATATTTTTGGTGAAAAAAAAAAAAATCGCAAAAGGCGTATATTAATGGGTTTGCGCAAAAGTTATCGCGTCTTCAAACTATGGGATAGATTTAGGGACTTTTTTTTTATTGTTTTTACTGGTAATGGTGGCGATGAGCGATTTTTAGCAGGACTGCGACATTGCAGCGGACAAATATGACCCCAAATGACACTTTTTGGGGACCAGTGACATTATTACATTGATCAGTACTATAAAAATGCAGTGATCAATGTATAAAGGACACTGGCAGGGAAGGAGTAAACTCTAAGGGGCAATCAAGGGGTTAAGTGTGTTCCCTGGGTGTGTTCTAACTGTAGGGGGGATGGCATGGCAGGGACATGACAGAGATCACTGTGTCCGATTACAGGGAACAGTAGATCTCTGACATGTCCCCTGTCAGAACGGGGATCCGCCTTATTTACATTGCTAGATCCCAACTCTGCCTCTGTAACAGGCGATCACGGGTCACCGGCGGACATTGAGTCTACCCGACCCGCATGCAGCTACAGCGATTCATGTAGGAGAGCCAACCTGCCGCTGTATAACAACAGCGGCTGGTTGGCAAGTGGTTAACCACTTCAATATCGGGCACTTTTACCCTCTTCCTGTCCATGACAATTTTCAGCTTTCACACTGTCACACTTTGAATGACAATTGCGCAGTAATGCTACACTGTACCCATATGACATTTTTATATTTTTTTCCCCACAAATAGAGCTTTCTTTTTGTGCTATTTGATCACCACTGGCGGTTTTATTTTTTGTGCGACGAATAAAAAAAGAACGAACATTTTGTAAAAAAATAAAACATTTTCTTTGTTTCTGTTATAAAATTTTGTAAATAAGCAAGTTTTCTCCTTCACTGATGGGCACTGATAAGGCGGCACTAATGAGGTGGCACTGATGGGCACTGATGAGGATGCACTAACATGCAGCACTGATGGGCACTAATAGGTTGTTCTGATATGCAGCAATGACGGGCACTGATGGGCGGCAATGATGGGAACTGATGGATGACAATGATGGGCACTGATGGGCAATGATGGGCACTGATTGGCGGCACTCATAAATGGCACTGATGAGGAGGCACTGGCAGGTATTACTGATGGGCACTAACTGGCATTACTAATGGGCAATTATTGGCATCCCCGATGGGCACTGAGTGGCATTAGTGGCAAGCACTGGTGGGCATAACTGGTGGGGCACTGCTGTACATCCCTGGTGGGCATTGCTGATGGGTCTGCACTGATAATCAATGCACTGATTATCAGTGCAGGCCCCCCCCCCCAGCAGCTCTACCGCAAATGGACCAAAGCAGATAAATGACACTTCCTGGTTACCATGTGATCAGCTGTGATTGAACACAGCTTATCACATGGTAAAGAGATCACCGCACCACCGGTCATCATGTTGTGCGCCCCAAGGGGTGCGCTCAAGCGGCTTATCCAGCTGGGCGTTGTATAACGCCCATTCAGGATAGCTGATCCCCGCTACGGCCGTCATTCTGCTATCTGCCAGGTGGGATGTGGTTAATAAAAGTTTTTGGAGCTACCTTATAACAGTGCGCGGCCACTCACTTTATGTTTGAAGCTTCCTCGATTGATGGCACCTTTTGTAAAGATTTATGGAGCAGATAACAGGCAAAACTGACCTGGAACAGTGTTCTACTATTGTTGGACTCCTTGCAGACGTTGTGCTGATGGATGGGAGGCAACTACAATGGACTTTTTCAGTTTAAATTCAAAGTTACATAGTTACATAGTAGGTAAGGTTGAAAAAAGACAATAGTCCATCTAGTTAAACCTGTGTTGGTGCACATCTGTTAGTGTTTATAATAGTTTCCCATATCCCTGTATGTTGTGCTCTTTAAGATGTACATCCAAGAGTCTTAAAAATATCCATACTCCCCCCAGCCACCACCAATTGTGGAAGAGAGTTCCACATCCTTATTGCCCTGTTGTCACGCACCTGATGGTGGAGTCTGTCTTGTGCAGGAAGCAACCACTCTTACGACCCTGGTTCAGGAACCCCTGATAGAGGAGACAGAGGGTTCCAGAGCACAGAGGGGCACGAGGGCTGGACTGGAACCCTGGTGGCAAGGTAGGTCCGTCAGAGGCTCGTGCAGAGGTAGAGTAGTGAGGCAGGCTGAGGTCGGCAACTGGCTGGCAAGCGGTACAGAAGGATCAGGCAAAAGGGTCGTCAGGTGCAGGCGGGGTTGTTAACGAGCATGCAGCGAGGTACAAAGGGATCAGGCAGAAGAATGGTCGTGGGGCAAGCTGGGGTCGGTGCAGGCAGAAGTCAATCAAAGGTCAAACAAGCCGGGTCTCAGGAACAGGTCAAGATACAGATTCAGAGGATAGGTGGCTCTCCAGATACACTCCAACGCTGTAGAACGGACAGCACTTGCTGACAGAAACAGGAAGTTTAAATAGAGCTGCTCATCCATGAATTAGAGGAAACCACAACACATGCAATTAAACCTTAGCACTGTCTTTTTCTAACACCTGTGCAGTTTGAGACTAGAGGAGAAGCGCTTTAACCTTAATATGTGGCCCCATGTCCTCTTACACTCCCTGAGACTGAATAGTTTTTTTTCCTATGCTGGGATACCCATGGAGATATTTGTAGATCGCTATCATATCTCAAGTGTCACTTCTCCAGCAAGAATCAATTTAGTGCTTGTAGTCCTTCCTCGTAATTGAGATCTTCCAGTCCCGTTATTAGTTTCATTGCCCTTCTTTGGACTCTCTCCATCTCCAAAACATCCCTTCTGAGGACTGGTGACCAGAACTGGACGGAATACTCCAGATGGGACCTAACCAGAGTTTTATAAAGTGGCAGGTTTGGGGCAATTCTAGACCAATTTTTCTTTGTTCAAAGTCTGTCAAAGTCAGTGTAGTCTACAGGAAGGTCTCATGGATTCAAGGACCTAGCAAAGTTATCTGGCGGAGAAACCTAAAGCGTAAGACTGCCAGAGTGAAGTAGACAAGCAGGTTTGGGCAGGTAAAACACATTTACATACTGTATATAGATCAGCTGTAACCCAGATCTATGATGTAATATATAACAGAAACAATTGGATACACTCAACATTCTGTACATAGCTCTTGCCAGCTAACCAGTGATGCTTTCATTATTTACGGCACTAAAACTTTATTGACCTGGCTTTCCCCCAGGAATTATTTAATGCATTTTTTTTAATTCACTGTATTCTCCATTGTATCACAACAAGGAAAAGGGCTATACTACAAAGCCGTCTTTGATACGTTTGGACTGATATTACTTGGAAGCCTCTCTTGAAGAATATGAGGAAACCAGGTGTCTTTCTCTGTGTATTAGTCATCATCTTTTTTATGGGGGTAAGTCTAAATTTCAGTATTTACGGTTTATCTTCCAGGCAAATTGAACTCGTTTCTTGATGTAGTTTTTAGAAATATCAGGTTTCAGTGTTCAAGGATCATTCCAATTAAAATAGATATTTCAGGTTTTGGTAGACGCCAGAGATCAATTCATAACTAACTTTTGAAGTAAGGAGCCCACGGGAGGGCTTTGCATATCACAAGCAATAGATTTCCCAGCTAGGCTGCAAAAATAAATGAATAAATAAATTTGACCTAACAATTTACGTTAAAAACAAAGGGTTTAGTTGCACACATTTGTGTTTCACACTTTTTATTGAAATGTATACTTTAGAACAAACATATGGTTACATACATTTTGTATGGTGCCAAGCAAAATATAGGAAAAAATACATCTAGATTCAAACATTTGCTTAAGAACGCCTTAACAAAGAAAAGTAGCCTCGCTTACCTCTATGGATGAATGTGCCTAAAGGGAAAGCATAGCCCTAGTATGGCCTTGTATTTAATGAGGTGGGCTGTACAGCTCATTAACTTCTACTTTTGAGTATGGATCTTGTGGTATTTATCATCCTGTCTTATTCTTCCCATGTGGATGGCAGGGTTCTAGGGTTGTCGGGCAGACCTCCCAATTAGCCTCTCTCCACCCCAATTGGGAACAACCTAGTTGCACACATTTGTAAACATGTGGAAGATGCCAAGCCAAGGCTCCTCTATAAGGGGCACTCCTTACTGTACCAAAACTTTTGTTTTGTTTTTGCAGGCTAGCTGGTAATTTGTTTGTGATGTGCAATGTTCAATGCCATTCTATGTGCACCTTCAAAAGCTAGTTTTTTAAATGGGGGGGCTGCCATTTTTGTTTAGCTTGTTCACTAAATTCAGCATGGGGACACATTGGATGCCTCCAGCTGCCACTGTGCACTTACTGGGCATCTAATATTTCCCTGTGCCTTTAAGAATTGGGCTCTCTTCAGGCAAACCTGCCCTTGATTTATCCAACTTATTCTACATTGAAACATAATGATGAATAGTTGTCAAAATAATAATGCTATCACTATGGCCGGGATCACACTATAGTTTTACTGTCTGTTCCCGGCTGCGATAGGGAGCAGTAGACACGTACAATTTGTTTTGTTCCAAATTGTAATTCAAATGAACTTTTCATTATTTTCTATTCTATTTTATCCTTTTTGGAAATGTGAATCCGATTGGAAAACTTTTCAAATTAGATCCTAAAACTATTGATGTATCCGAATAATGAAAAAATGAGTCAGAATTTCAATAGTAATGAATTTAAACTAATCTGAAATAACGAATAAAAATTTCAGACGAAATTCTAATTTAAATAGTTTTTGAATCAAATTCAATTCCTTTTCTAATCAAATTTGAATACTTTTCTAATCGAATTTGAATACGTTTCGAATCAAATTCGAATCGTTTTCTAATTGGATTCAAATTTCCAAAGAGAATAAAATAGAATAAAAAATAAAGGAATAGAATAGAGAATAATGTAATAGAACATAATAAAAATAAAAGAATCAAAAATAATAGAGTAAAACAGAACAGAATGCACAATAAAAGAATAGAAAAATATAGAATAGAAAAAAAAGGGGAAGACTAGAAAAAAAAAAGAATAGAACAATATAGAATAGAAAAAAAGGGACATAATAGAAAATAAAATTATAGAAAAATATAGAATAGAAAAAAAGGGACAGAATAGAAAATAAAAGAATAGAGTAAAACAAAAAAAAATAGAATAGAAAATAAAAAAAGAATGAAATAAAATAGAAAATAAAGGAATAGAATAGAATAGAATCAAAACAATATAACCATCTTCTGAGATTCAAATTTCAAATAGAATACATTTGGTAAATAGGATATAAAAGAACAGAATACAATGAAATAGAATAGAAAACAAAGGAATAAAATAGAATAAAAATAATAAAATAGAATAGAATAAAATAGAAACAATATAACCATCTTTTGAAATTCGGATTTCAAATAGAATACAGTTAAATTTCAAAAGAATATAAAAAGAATAGAATAGAAAATAAAATAATAGAATGGAAAAGAATAATATAGAAAATAATAGAAAACAAAATAATAGTATAGAAAAGTATAGATAGAATAGAAAGAATATAACAGAATATAACAATATAACCATTTTCTGAAATTCGTATTTCGAATAGAATAAATTTGAATTTTGTATAGAATAAATTTGAAATTTGAAATAGAATAGAAAATAATATAATACAACAGAAAAGAAAAGACCAGAATAGAAAAGAAATCAATAGAATAGAAAAAAAAAATCAATAGAATAGAATGGAATAGAAAGAATATAACAATCTTCCAAAATTCGAATTTCGAATGGAATAAATTTGATTCAGAATGGAATTAGATTAAAATGCAATTCAAATGGAATTTGATTCAAATTCGAATGGAATTAAAAAAAAATTGAATCTATTTGAATAAATTAATTCTGAAGACGAATTAAACAAATGTAACTCAACAAATTTATGTAAATAAAAAAATCAAAAAATTTTTTTCATTCTGCACATGTCTAGGGAGAGGTGTGTTGCACGATTCAGCGCATCACACTGCTCTCTCTCTTTTATTTGTGCAAACTTTATTTGAAGTGTACAAAACGTACACTTCATTCATGGCACTCAAGAGACGCGCAATGTGCTGCGCTGCTGTACAGTTCCATGAGATTTGAGATTTGGTACGGTATTATGGTGCAATAGCAAGACGCCCAGCACAGAGCGCTCCCCTTTCATTCACTGTCCAGTGCAGCTGAGGCTGCAGAGAAAGGGACATGGGAAGCCCAGTTCTCAGTCCCTTTCTCTGTCTCAAAAGTGAGACATCAGGGGTTTGCTTAGACCCTTGATGTTTGACCAAAGTCCCCTAACGAGGCTCCTAAAAAAAATGTACAAAAATAATAAAAAATAATATGGTAAAAAATAATTGAAAAAATGTAATTATAAAAAAAAATAAAAATATAAATTACTGTCACTGTCCACTGCCCTACTGACACCAATCTCTGCCCTACTGACCACGTCCACTGCTCTGCTGATATACAAGAATGTATGTTGTGCATTGGGGTGTAGCACCCTAATGCAATAGGTTTGCGCACAACAATGGTTATTATAGTGGAAATATTCCACTGCTGCTTCTATAAAATGGTTTTCATTTCTTTCTTTTCCAAAATAAAAAATGATATCATAGGGATTAGCGGCAGTTTACACTTGCCACAGCTCCCAGCGATATGTGCGACTATGGATCTGCTTCATAACTTAAGAATATTTTCAGAGACAAGGCAAAGCTACGTGGTTGGCACTTCCACCTGGAAACACTGAGGTTGTCAGTTCAAATCCTTTAACAAAACATGCAAGGGATTTGTTAAAGGGGTCATTTGAACCCCTCAACCACTCATCAATCTTTAAAAAAATATATTTTTATCGAAAAAAGTAGACGTGGGTTCCTAAGTTGTCCATACATTTCATGGGAACATTTGCAACACAATTCTCATTAGTGCATGCAATGACTTTTTGTCATTCAAAAGGGGCTTCCAAATTCTGATTAGTCTCCCCTGCAGACCCCCATATCCATAGGGCCAGCAGTGTGAAGATGAGGCCCTTGTCTCCATCAACTTGGAGGACCCCTGGCAAGTTATCCTTCCCGTGCTGATGACTGGTGGCTTGATATGGTTCAGGTGGGAATGGGATGGACGCATACTCGATGACCCTCTCTTTACTGATCAGGCAGGCCACGTGATAGGATAAGGGTTTAGTAAGGATTTTGGAGGGGACCCTATGCTATCTTTTTTTGCATGGGATCCCCCTTAAACATTCATACTAGATCCCTACCTAGGTTAACCGCCTCCTGCCAGCCGTATAGACAGTGGGCAGGATCCCCTCTTGTTCTGGGCCAACTTCATATGATGTTGCCCAGTCTCACTGCGATTGAACACCCCCAGGGGCGCGCAGCACGGCAATCATGAGTATGCTATGTCCCTGGGACACGACGTGACCCGATCTCGGTAAAGAGCTAATGATGCGGCTCCTTACCGACATGATCGGCTGTGCCCAATCACAGCCGGTCACATGTAAACACGGAAGTGCCATAATCAACTCTCTTAGCCTTACACTGACAAAGTTTGAGGAGAGGAGAGCTGATCAGTGGCATCTCCTTTGAGGTGTAGACATATATTGATCATTGGGGCACTGATTATCAGTGAACCCCCAACAGTGCCCAGCAGTGATGCCAGTCTATGCCCATCAATGACACCAATCTGTGCCCATCAGTGACACCAATCTGTGCCCATAAGTGATGCCAATTTGTAATAATCAGCTAGGCCATTCTGTGCCCATCAATGATGCAAGTCAGTGCTGCTTTTCAGTGCCAATCAGTGCCGCCCATCAGTGGCCATTAGTCCTGCCCATCAGTGCCACCTATCATTGCCCAGCAGTGCCACCTAGCAATGCCCATAAGTGCCAACTATCAGTGCTCATCAGTGCTGCATATCAGTGCCGCCTATCAGTGCCCATCAGTGCCTCCTAACCTGTGCCCTTCAGTGCCACCTCATCAGTGCCCATCAGTGCCGCTCATCAGTGCCCATCAGTGCCACCTATCTGTGACACCTATCATGAACCATCAGTGCCACCTATCAGTGCCCATCAATGCCACCTATCAGTGCACATCAGTGCAGCCCATCAGCACCCACCAGTACACATCAGTGCTCCCTATCAGTGCCCATCATTGCCACCTATCAGTGCCCATCAGTGCCACCTATCAATGCTCATCAGTGCTGCATATCAGTGCCACTCATCAGTGCCCATCAGTGCTGCATATTAGTGCCTCCTCATCACTGCTACCTCATCAGTGTCCTTCAGTGCCGCCTCATCAGTGCCTATCAATGCAGCCTATCAGTGCCCATCAGCACAGCCTCATCAGCACATGTCAGTAAAAGAGAAAGATTACTTATTTACCAAATGTTCTCACAGAACCCAAGAAAAACTCTTTTTTTTTTCAAAATTTTCGGTCTTTTTTTCATTTTATCAGATTAAATACCATCAAAAAAGCTCTATTTGTGGGAAAAAAATGATAAAAAATCATTTGGGTACAGCGCTGCATGACTCCACAGTTGTCATTCAAAGTGTCCAAGTGCTGAAAGCTGAAAATTAGCCTGGGCAGGAAGGGGGTGAAAGAGCCCAGTAGGCAAGTGGTTAAGGAAAGGATAAGTATACTTTTCTTTAAGTGCAGGGTTTGTGGACTGGTATGTTTTTATGACTGGGAAGTGTGCATGCTCGCTTCCTGGCCATGCAGTCTGAATGCCAGGATAAGGGCCTGGTGTGTATTTTGAGGGGGATTCCATACAAAAAAAAAAGTGGTGTGGTCTCCCCACCACAATTCATACCAGACCAGTATTCTAAATTGAGGTCTCTGATGGATTCTTATTAATTGATCATATCATATAATGTGGTGGAAAATGATTGCATCTAAAATATTAGAATTAATGATTCATCTCATTTGGAGACATACTAAAGCCAGATGGCCACAAGTATAAATAATACCTACGAAATACAGTTGTGCTCAAATTTTTGCATACCCTGGCAGAAATCGTGAAACTGTGACAATGTTATTGAAATCATGCCGAAAAACTGTCTTTTATTTAAGGATAGTGACTAATAATAATTAAAAGACTCCATCCCCTGGAATGGTTGGCCTAAGTACAGACACACAAGGTGACACACGGGATAAAATAGCAACTAAAGGTTAATTTTCCACATCTGTTAGTTATCACGTGGATGCACTGAGCAGGTTGGATATTGACCCATGGGGAGAATAAAAGAAGTGTCAAAAGACCTACATAACAAGATAATGGAACTTTATAAAGAAGGAAAAGGATATAAAAGATATCCAAAGCCCTAAATAAGCCAGTCAGTACTGTTCAGTGACTTAGTAGGAAGTGGAACATTCGGGTATCTCCTAAAACCAAGCCAAGGTCAGGTAGACCAAGAAAGATTGCAACCACAACTGCCAGAAGAATTGTTTGGGATACAAAAAGAAGCCCACAGGTAACCTTAGGAGAAATCCAGGTTGCTCAGGAAAAAGACGGTGTGGTTGATTTCAAAAGACTGCATGCTATCATTGATATTAAAAGAGGCAATACACCGGATTAAGAACTAAGGGTATGGATGTAGGCAGACTGCTTAGAACAAGGGGGAAAAAAACCTGAATAATTTGTTGCTAGGATCGCCTCAGCCAAATGTTTTGCTGTCTCCCTGGTGCCAGGTGGGCCAGGTTGATAAATTACTGGGAGGGGCTGGGCATTACCCAGCTTTTTTGGTCCACATTGGAACCAATGACAGAATATATGGAAGGTGGAGCCTCCTTAACAACTAATTTAAAGAATTAGGTTGCAAGTTGAAGGGAAGGACCTCCAAGGCAATATTCTCTGAAATATTGCCTGTGACATGCGCAACATTGGAACGGAGGGGGGAGATTAGAGCCCTTAATGCATGGCTAAAGACCAGGTGTAAGGAGGAGGGATTTGGGTTTTCAAAGCACTGGGCTGACTTTTCATTGGGGTACAACCCATATGCTAAAGATGGTTTGCACCTAAATGGAAGGGGGTCTGTTGTGCTGGGGGAGAGGTTTATGGGAAGGCTGGAGGAGTATTTAAACTAGGATTGAGGGGGTAGGGTGAATTAGATTATAATGGGGTGGACAGGTCAGATAGGGGTCAGCCCTTGTT
>BLSH010003707.1:1067177-1081834 GCA_018402905.1 Glandirana rugosa
GTCTACGTACGTATAAGAATCGGGGGTTGTCTAAGTGGCAAATGAGGTTTAATGTTGATAAATGTACAGTAATGCACTTGGGGGCTAAGAATATGCATGCATCTGTCATGGTCCTGATGGTGGAGTTTGTCTTATGCAGGGAACAACCACTTTTACACACCTGATTCGGGGACCCCTGGCAGTATAAACAGGAAGTCCCGGAGTGAGGGATGGCATGAGGGCTGGATGGTCACTGGTGGTGATGTGAAGCTCCAGATAGTCGTGCAAGCAGATGGATGGTCATGCAGGCTGGGTCGGCAACTGGCGGGCAAGCAAGGTACAGAAGGGTCAGGCAGAGAATGGTCAAAGTCCAAGCAGGGTTCGCTAACGAGCTGGCGGCACATTACAGAGGGATCAGGCAAGTGGATGGTCGTGGATAGCCGGGGTCGGTGCAGGTCAGGACAACCCGTATCGGATCACAGAGGCAGGAACAACACAGGAACAGGTATCAAGGAACAGAGCTGGAGCTCACAGGTACTCAGACGCTGTAGAATGGACAGCACTTGCTGACAGGTGCAGGAAGTTCAAATAGCATTGCCTGGCGTCGATTCCAGCGTGTGCGCGCACACATAGGAGCGCATGAATGCGCACGGGCGCACACGGACACACGTGGATGCACGCGAGCACACCCAGTAGCTGCAAAAACAGGAACTGGCAGACTTTTCCTAACACTGCCCCCCCAAGGGGCAGCCTCCGGTTGCCCAGCTTGGCCAGCTTGGCAGGATTGTTATCCTTAAAGGTTTGGATGCAATCATCGGCATGGAGGTTGGTTTTGGGGCTCACATGAGCTCTATTCTGGCCCTTAGCCTTTTACTTCACCAGATACTGGACCCCACCACCCCTTCTTCTGCAGTCGAGTATTGACTCCACCTCAAACTCCTCTGCTCCATCAATCAGGACGGGGGCCAGGGGAGCTACAGCTCTATCGGGAAAGGGATCTGGGGCCACCGGCTTCAGCAATGACACATGGAACACTGGATGTATCCGTAAGGACGGGGGAAGCTCCTACTCAAAAGAGACCTGATTGATTTTTTTGCTAACCAGTAGAGGACTGATAAAACGGGGACCCAGCTTTTTAGATGGGCAAGCAAGCCTCAGGTTCTTAGTTGAGAGCCAGAGCTTGTCACCGGGTTGGAGATTGAGCTTACCCTGTTTCTTCTTGTCAAAGGCTGCTTTGGTGGCCTCTTGTGTCCGGGAAAGCGTCTCTTGCAAGAGCTTCCAGTTAGCCCGAACAAATTGTGCTGATGCATTTGCCACTGGTACTGTAGTTTCCACTGCCAGGCTCGGGAGAATGGTAGGGTGGAACCCATAGTTGGCCAAAAAGGGGGATTGCTTGGTGGTGGAGTGCACTGAATTATTGTATGCAAACTCCGCCAGGGGTAGCAACGTGCACCAGTCGTCCTGAGAGTAGGCGGAAAAGCAGTGGAGGTATTACTCCAATGTATGATTTGTCCTTTCAGTCTGACCATTGGTTTGGGGGTGATAGGAGGTGGAAAAGGACAAATCAATCTCCAAGGTAGCACAGAGAGCTCTCCAGAATCGAGAGGTGAACTGCACCCCCCAGTCCGACACTATGTTCACTGGAACACCATGCAGCCGGATGATCTCTTTAATAAAGATTTATGATGTCTCTTTCACTGTTGGCGTGCCCTTCATAGGGAGGAAGTGGGCCATCTTGTTCAGCCTGTCAACCACCACAAAGATGGTTGTGTATCCTTTAGCTGGGGGCAACTCTACAATAAAGTCCATGGAAATCTTGGACCATGGTCGGTCCGGGATGGGAAGAGGTTTCAGGAGACCCCAGGCTTTGATTTTGTCCATTTTACTTATGGTGCAGGTAGCACAAGAGCGGACATAGGCTAGACAGTCTTCCAAAAGAATGAGCACGGAATCAGCTGAGCAGTTTTCCGAGAGCCGAAATGACCGGCAAGTTTTTGGTCATGATGGACCTTGAGAACAGCAGGGCGTAGCTCCTGAGGGACATAGATCTGGTTGTGGTGCCACAAGAGACCATTCTTCCAGGCGAGTCCTTGGACAGGGGATGCAGGTGAACAGACAGAGTTTCTCCGGATTTGCGAGAGCAAGTCATCCTGTGTAAGTAGGAAATTCCGGGCTGAAGGATGGCGTCTGGAGGAGTAGATGCTCCGGGTTCCATGTACATGTGGGACAGAGTGGCTGGTATACTGTTTTTTGCCCCTGGGCGGTAAGTCAGGTGGAACTGAAACCGGGAGAAGAAAAGTGCCCAGCCCGGCCTGGCGGGGTTGGAGTCTTTTGGCCGTGCGGAGATACTCCAGGTTTTTATGGTCCGTATATATCAGAATGGGGTGCTGGGCTCCCTCCAACAGATAGCGCCTTTCCTCCAGCGTGGCCTTAATGGCCAATAGCTCCCTGTCACCAATAGCATAGTTCCTTTCCGGGGCAGTGAGTTTGCGGGAGAAGAAGGCTACTGGGTGAAGGAGTGCCCCTGCTCCCCGTCTCTGGGACAGGACCGCTCCCACTGCCGTCTCTGAGGCATCCACCTCCAGCACATAGGGCAAAGGGGCATCCGGATGTTTCAGGATAGGTGCTGAGGTAAAAAGTCAGTTTAGAGCCTGAAAGGCATCCTGGGCCTCGGACGACCACTGGAACCATTGACCCTGCTTTGTGAGACAGGTGATGGGGGCGATGATTGCAGAAAATGCCTTTATGAACCTCCTATAGAAATGTGCAAATCCAACAAACCGTTGCACCCTTTTTTTATCCACAGGTGCCGGGCAGTCCAGAATAGCGGTAACTTTCTGCAGATCCATGGTGACCCCTAAGACCGACAAAATCAGTCCTAGAAAGGGGATGGTAGAGCACTCAAAGGCGCATTTCTCAGCCCTCGCATATAGTCTATGCTGCTGCAAGTGGCTCAGGATACAGCCCACATGTTTCTGATGCTCTTCCAGGGAAGAGGAGAAAATTAGGATATCATCCAGATATATTATGACGAAGATATCCAAGCAATCCCGGAATACATCATTGACCAGATGCTGAAACGTAGCAGGGGCATTGCAGAGCCCGAAGGGCATAACGAGGTACTCGTAATGGCCGAAACGAGTCCGGAAGGCGGTTTTCCACTCATCGCCCTCTCTAATGTGGATTAAATTGTATGCCCCTCTGAGATCGAGCTTAGTAAACACGGTGGCCGACCCAAGCCTTTAAAAGAGCTCCGGAACAAGCGGGAGAGGATATTGGTTTTTGACCGTAATCTGATTCAGCTCACGATTAGAGTTGAGCGAACCCGAACTGTAAAGTTCGGGTCCGTACTGAACTTTTGGGTGTCCGGGACCCGGACCCGAACCTGGACTTTTCAAAAAAAGTCTGGGTTCGGGTCCAGGGTTCTGGTAATTTAATAAACGTTTTGAAAATTGCTGTAACAAAGTCCTGGAAAGTCCTAGAGGTCTGCAAAAGGAAGGAAAATGGGGGTAAGGTTCAGACAAGTGCCCTACAAAGAAATGGGGATAGGGAAATAACTTAAAAGCATTTTTAAACTAAAATCACATAAAAAAAAACAAAAAATGGAGGTGGATGTGGACCATCTTCAAACTGTGTGAGAAAAGTATAAATTAGCGGGAGAAGCCATAGCAGTGTTCTTTTTTTAGTTTAATCAATGTTCCACATGTCAGTGAAGTCACTGTGGTGGCTGCCTCATCCCTTTGTATTCGGTTAGAAAAGGAAATAGACCCCCTTTGGTGGGACTTTGATTAGGCAGCAAACCACCACACTTAGATCAAATTTTGTCAAAAATATCATTTTTATTTAAAATGGGGTTACTATGTATTGAAGAAACCCTGTACAACATAAAATTGAGTCACATTTCTATATGACGGATCAGGTGGTCAAAAGTACATCACAGGGTTGACCATAGATAAATATGTGTACATAGCTTAGATGGTGATATAGAGCAATCCGTTGTCCAGGAATGAGGGAAGATGGTATTCAATGTCCCAGTGCCCAACGTTAAACGTTTCGGGTCCCTATCAGACCCTTCTTCAGGGAAGGTGTTCAACGGATTCACTCATCTATTATGAAACGATTGGATACATAGTTTGATCCGTTTCAACAATTTGCGTCCGATTTTTTCGGGCACCCTTGCATAACTGGCAGCTTATTGGTGTCCCAGGATTGTGTCGTACAATGTTGGATCAGTTTGATCAAAATTTTTGGCCCCTGTGGGTCTAGGGAAAGATGTTTTTTTCTGAATTGAGGGTTCACCTGAATAGCTGTAAATGGCAGTTGTGCTGTCTGACTCAAATGCAGCACGCTGCGCCGTCGTTTTGGATTTATTTGACGTTTGATCATTTGTTAATGATGCGCGAGGATAGACAAAAAAAAATTCGGGGATAGGAGATCTGGGACGGATAGACCTCATCCCTCTCAGGTCACATAGTGACCGGTGGCAGATCCCCCCGGCCACCTAATCAAAACCCAATTTAACAAATGATCAAACGTCAAATAAATCCAAAACAACGGCGCAGCGTGCTCCATTTGAGGCAGACAGCACAACTGCCATTTACAGCTATTCAGGTGAACCCTCTGTTCAGAAAAAAACATCTTTCCCTAGACCCACAGGGGCCATAAATTTTGATCAAACTGATCCAACATTGTACGACACAATCCTGGGACACCAATAAGCTGCCAGTTATGCAAGGGTGCCCGAAAAAATCGGATGCAAATTGTTGAAACGGATCAAACTACGTATCCAATCGCTTCATAATAGATGAGTGACTCCGTTGAACACCTTCCCTGAAGAAGGGTCTGATAGGGACCCGAAATGTTTAACGTTGGGCACTGGGACATTGAATAGCATCTTCCCTCATTCCTGGACAACGGATTGCTCTATATCACCATCTAAGCTATGTACATATATTTATCTATGGTCAACCCTGTGATGTACTTTTGACCACCTGATCCATCATATAGAGATGTGACTCAATTTTATGTTGTACAGGGTTTCTTTAATACACAGTAACCCCATTTTAAATAAAAATTATATTTTTTGACAAAATTTGATCTAAGTGTGGTGGTTTGCTGCCTAATCAAAGTCCCACCAAAGGGTGTCTATTTCCTTTTCTAACCGAATAGCAGTGTTCTAAAATCATCTTCAAACTGTGTGTGAAAAGTATAAATTAGTGGGAGAAGCCATAGCAGTGTTCTAAAATCATCTTCAAACTGTGTGTGAAAAGTATAAATTAGCGGGAGAAGCCATAGCAGTGGTCTACAATCATCTTCAAAGTGTATGGGAAAAGCCTATTGCAGGGGGATAGAGCCATATTACTATTCTTCCAGCCGCATAGAGAGCCATATTAGTGTTCTAAATTTTAGAACACTAATATGGCTCCATGCGCCTGCAATAGGCTTTTCACACACAATTTGAAGATGATTGTAGAACAGTGATATGGCTCTATCCCCCTGCAATAGGCTTTTCCCATACACTTTGAAGTTGATTTTAGAACACTGCTATGGCTCCTCCTACTAATTTATACTTTTCACACACAGTTTGAAGATGATTGTAGAACAGTGATATGGCTTCTCCCGGCTAATTTATAGTTTTCACACACAGTTTGAAGATGATTTTAGAACACTGCTATGGCTTCTCCTGCTAATTTATACTTTTCTCACACAGTTTGAAGATGGTCCACATCCACCTCCATTTTTGATTTTTTTATGTGATTTTAGTTTAAAAATGCTTTTAAGTTATTTCCCTGTACAAATTTCTTTGTAGGGCACTTGTCCGACCCTTACCCCCATTTTCCTTCCTTTTGCAGACCTCTAGGACTTTCCAGGACTTTGTTACAGCCATTTTTGTGCCTAAAAGTTCGGGTCCCCATTGATTTCAATGGGGTTCAGGGTCCGGGTCAAATTCCGGGTCCTATCCGGACCCGAACCCGGACTTTGTCCCGAAGTTCGGCCGAACCAGCAGAACCCGAATTTCCAGAGGTTCGATCAACTCTACTCATGATAGTCTATGCAGGGACGGAGGGAGTGATCTTTCTTTTCGAAAAAGAAAATGCCAGCCCCAGCGGGAGAAGTAGATGGTATGATGAACCCCTTGGCCAAGTAGATGCGAACAAAGGGAACCTCAGTGCCCGGCAGCAACTCAATGGGGCAGTCATAAGGTCTGTGCGGAGGGAGTTGGTCAGCCCCCTTCTTGCTGAAGACATCCAGGTATTCGTGGTACACTGGAGGCACCGCTTCATGGGTTTCTGGGTCTGGTTCAGAGTCCAAACTAAGAAGAGATGGGCTAACATTCTGGCAGGGAAGCAGGCAGTGTTGGTCACCGTAGGGAGAAGGGAATTGGATAAGTCCGGAGGACCAGTCTATGCTGGGGCTATGCACACGGAGCCAAGGCAGCCCCAGGATGATGGGGAACAGGGGTGACTCTATGACGTCAAGAATCAGGAGCTCCTGGTGCCCTTCGGCGGTGGATGCGGGAATTGGCTGGGTCTCCATTGTCACCTGGCCCAATTTGATGGCCGTCCCGTCGGCCAAGAGAATGGTCATCTTGTGAGCTTTGGGACGTAGGGGCACCTGATGTAGTGTAGCGAAGGCTTGGTCCACAAAGCAACTACACGCCCCTGAATCAATAATTGCTGGAACTTGGACGCTCCCTCCGGGCAACTGTAAAGAGACAAAGAGAGTCAGGTGAGACAAATGGTGATTGGCAGATGTGGTTTCCCGGTTAGCCTGGTGGCGCCACTTACCGGCTTTGGCAGGGCAGGACCTCACCATGTGTCCAGATTCACTGCAGTACAATCACAGGCTGAGTGCTCGGCATCTCTGTCTCTCCTCTGGAGTGAGGGACGGGCGCAGGAGGCCAATCTGCATGGGTTCAGGCCCCTCCATTGGCATGGATGGCGCTGGTATTGGAGCTACATGGCTGGGGACCCGGGGCATCATCCAGGTTAGAAGGGGTCCCGTGGAAGTGCCTGCAACCCGTTGGGCATGGCGTTCCCTGAGCCTCCGGTCTATTTGAATGGCCAGGTTAATTAAGGCTTCCAGGGTGCCAAGCACCCCGACATGGGCAAGCTCATCCTTCAATGGCTCAGAAAGTCCTAGGCAAAACTGGTAGCAGAGTGCCGCGTCATTCCAGGTGGTGTCAGCACTCCAACGCCGGTACTCTGCCACGTAGTCCTCTGCGGTGCGCCGACCCTGCTGCAGGGTATGCAGGGTGGCCTTGGCGGTGGCTGCAAGGTGAGGGTCCTGATACAATTTGGCCATGGCATCAAAGAAACCCTGCAGGGTAGCCAGTTCGGGTGCCCACTATTCTCAGAGTTGATGGGCCCATGTCTGAGATTCTCCTTGCAACAGGGAAATCACCAGGCCCACCTTGGTGGCTTCCAAAGAAAAGGTGTGTGGCTGTAGGCCAAAGTACAACTCGCAGGAGCTGCGGAAGGCCCGGAACATGCTCCGATCCCCCGCAAACTTGTCAAGCAAGGGGACCTTAGGCTCCAAGGGCAGCGCCACAATGGTGCGACCTGCTGCAGCTCCGCTTCCAGATGCAGATGGTGCGGAGAGTTCACGCACTTGTTCCTGCAGCTGGGTGTAGCCATCCTGCAAGTCCTTTATGGCTTGTTTGAGCCCGGCCAAGTGGGCGCACAACTCGTCCATGGCAGAGGGTGTTCACTGTGCAGACTCGGACATGGCTGTCCGTTACGGTCACAGTCCTGGCGGTGGAGTCTGTCTTATGCAGGGAACAACCACTCTCCCACACCCGATTCGGGGACCCCTGGTAGTATAAACAGGAAGTCCTGGAGTGCGGGATGACACGAGGGCTGGATGGTCACTGGTGGTACAGAGGGATCAGGTAAGCGGATGGTCGTGGATAGCCGGGGTCGGTGCAGGCAGATAGATAGCAGGTCAGGACAAGCCGGGTCAGATCACAGAGGCAGGAATAACACAGGAACAGGTATTAGGGAACAGAGCTGGAGCTCACAGGTACTCAGACGCTGTAGAATGGACAGCACTTGCTGACAGGTGCAGGAAGTTCAAATAGCGTTGTTTGGCACCATGAACACGCGTGAATGCATGCCCAATAGCGGCAAAAACACAGGAACTGGCAGACGTTTCCTAACAGCATCATACATACTAGGGGGAGTACAACTGGGGGAATCCATAGTGGAGAAGGATCTGGGGGTTTTGGCAGATCATAAACTGAATAATGGCATGCAATGTACAAATCATTAGTGAGACCCCATCTGGAATATGCAGTTCAGTTTTGGGCACCAATTCTCAAAAAGGATATCGGAGAACTGGATAAACTGCAGAGAAGGGCAACCAAACTAATAAGAGGCATGGAGGAGCTCAGCTGTGAGGAAAGAATAGAGGAGCTGAATTTATTCTCTCTTGAGAAGAGGAGATTAAGGGGGATATGATCAACATGTACAAATACATAAGTGGTCCGTATAGTGAACTTGGTGTTGAGTTATTCACTTTAAGGGCATCACAGAGGACAAGGGGGCACTCTTTAGATCTAGAGGAAAAAAGATTTCATCTCCAAATACGGAAATGTTTCTTCACAGTAAGAGCTGTGAAAATGTAGAATAGACTCCCTCAAAAGGTGGTTATGGCCAGCACAGTAGATTGCTTTAAAAAAGGCCTGGATTCTTTCCTTAATGTACATAATGTAACTGGGTACTAAAATTTATAGATAAAGTTGATCCAGGCAAAATCAGGGGGATCAGGAAGGATTTTTTCCCCCACTATAGCAAATTGTATCATGCTTTGCTGGGGTTTTTTGCCTTCCTCTGGATCAACTGTGGGAAAAGGATTGTGTATATGGGATTGTATGGTTATATATAATTTTCATTTTTTTAATTGGTTGAGCTGGATGGACTTGTGTCTTTTTTCAACCTGGCTAACTATGTAACTATGTAACCTAGAACGAGCATGAGAATCTAGAGCAGGCACAGGATGCAAGTATGGAGACTCTGAATTATGTCCTAAGAAGCTTGTTGGAAGGCCGATCCATCAGAATACTCCCAAGGACATCAACTCCTTTGTTCGTGAAATAGCCAAGTTGGACTTTTCCCAAAGATGCTACACCCGTACAGGAAACCTGGGGCAGCCACAGTTAAGTTTAGTTAGGGAAAGGGACGTTGCTGTATGTTGTGTATGTTCTGGAAAGTGTTTCGTTAAGTTGATTACACTGCTCAAAGCCTGGTCTGAATTTATTCAAAGGGTGCATGTGTGGTCCTGGTGCCTCTCTACGGAACCTGGGTGTCACGGTCCTGGTGGTGGAGTCTGTCTTGTGCAGGGAACAACCGCTCTTGCGCACCCGATTCAAGGACCCCTGGTAGGGTAGACAGAAGTCAAAGAGTGCGGGATGGCATGAGGGCTGGGTGGTCACGGATGATGATGTGATGATCCAGGTGGTCGTGCTGATCAGAGGGATGGTTGTGCAGGCTGGGTCGGCAACAGGCAGGTAGTGCGGTACAGATGGGTCAGGCAAAAGGATGATCAAGTCCAAGCAAGGTTCATTATCAGGTGGGCAGCAGAAGTACAAAGGGAGCAGACAATCGGATGGTCGTGGATAGCTGGGGTCGGTGCAGGCAGCAGATCAACAGGTCAGGTCAAGCCAGGTCTACAGGAAGCAGAGTAATACAGGAACAGAGGGTTTGAGCTGGGGCTCACAGATCACAGATGCTGTAGAATGGACAGCACTTGCTGCTGGGAGCACAGGGCTTAAATGGCTTAGCTTGGCGCTGTTTCCAGCGCATGCGTGCGCACGGGAGCGCGGCCAGAAACCTCTGGTCTAGTGTCTTTTTCTAACATTGGGTCTGAATTAGCACATTGGGGTCTGTAAAACATCACTACAAGAAAAGGTTAACTTGCAAAGATGTTGCTATGGGTAACCAGAAATAAGAACAGCAACGAGTTGTTGGCATGGTGCTTGAATAGGTGACAGGCTCTCCAGTAGGGAGGGGGTTCAGATCTCTGTTGGTCACCAGGAGGGGATTTGCATTACGGAGACCTAATACCTGGTCACTTGGAACAGAACTAGAGTGGAGCACCCATGAAGCCCATGCTATGTGCATGGTGGGACCCTATTCTGTTACCGGGAGTGAGGTAATTAGGTATGCTGACTGGTGGAGTGGGCATAGGCTCTGCATGTCCCTTCTAATGCAACACATACACTTGTACGAGTGTGTAGGACAAGGGACAACATCTTTTGGAGGGACTCCACATTCAACACTACACACTGGCTCATCTCTAAAGTGGGGACTGTCTTAATGTTTGACTTTCACATGACCATGGCCCC
The DNA here is from genome assembly GCA_018402905.1 of Glandirana rugosa. Classification (NCBI taxonomy): domain Eukaryota; kingdom Metazoa; phylum Chordata; class Amphibia; order Anura; family Ranidae; genus Glandirana; species Glandirana rugosa. The sequence continues at coordinate 1,077,502 of BLSH010003707.1, forward strand.
CACCTGGTCCTGGGCATTGGTGAGCACACCTTCGAGCAAGGTGTCACCCCTGTGCTGGGATGAGTGACCCTGTTCATCGCCTGGTGTAGCCCAAAGAACTCACCCTGGAGTAGGCCTCCTATGTGATCAATACTTGGTGCCCAACAAGTTAATGGGGAATATATGGAGGAGGTGTCACCCGCCTACTGCAACACACTCTCTACCCTTACATGCAGACTTTTGAACAGGGGTCATATCATTTGTTTACTTGTTGCCATGTTTTGTTTCATGATTGTGCCATTCTGTTATCACCTAATCCCATCAGAAATAAAAAGATAATGTTTTTTTCCTGCTCAGTCATTTTTCTTTAAAAATGGTCACCAATATTACCAATTCTCCAAGGGTATGCAAACTTCTGAGCACAACTGCATATTATTTTTAGATTATTTTCCATATTTTAATTTTGGATGACAATTATACATACAAGGTAGGGTTTGTCCTGAAGTAGCAACTATTGCGAAATACAATAATAATATACGCCAAGTTTATGTAATTGCTATCTTGTAACTTATACAGTATCTCACAAAAGTGAGTACACCCCTACTTTTTTGTAAATATTTTATTATATCTTTGTATGTGACAACATTGAAGAAATGACACTTTGCTACAAATTAAAGCAGCGAGTGTACAGCTTGTATATCAGTGTAAATGTACTGTCCCCTCACAAAAACTTAACACACAGCCATTCATGTCTAAACTGCTGGCAACAAAAGTGAGTAAACCCCTAACAGAAAATGTCCAGATTGGGCCCAATTAGCCATTTTCCCTCCCCGGTGTCATGTGACTCGTTAGTGTTACAAGGTCTCAGGTTCGAATGGGAAGCAGGTGTGTTAAATTTGGTGTTATCGCTCTCACTCTCTCATACTGGTCACTGGAAGTTCAACGTGATATCTCATGGCAAAGAACTCTCTGAGGATCTTAAAAAAAGAATTGTTGCTCTACATAAAGATTGCCTAGGCTATAATAAGATTGCCAGCATTGTGGCCAAGACCATACAGTGGTTTAACAGGACAGGTTCCACTCAGAGCAGGCCTCGCCAAAGAAGTTGAATGCACATGCTCAGCGTCATATCCAGAGATTGTCCTTGTGAAATAAACATATGCGTGCTGCCAGAATTGCTGCAGAGGTTGAAGGGATGAGGGGTCAGCCTGTCAGTGCTCAGACCATACGTCGCACACTGCATCAAATTGGTCTGAATAGCTGTCATCCCACAAGGAAGCCTCTTCTAAAGATGATGCACAAGAAAGCAAGCAAACAGTCTGCTGAAGACAAACTGAATAAGGACATGGATTACTGGAACCATGTCCTGTAGTCTGATAAGACCAATATAAACTTATTTAGTTCAGATGGTGCCAAGCGTGTGTGGCAGCAACCAGGTGAGGAGTATAAAGACAAGTGTGTCTTGCCTACAGGTGGTGGGAGTGTCATGGTCTGGGGCTGCATGAGTGCTGCCAGCACTGGGGAGCTACAGTTCATTGAGGGAACCATGAATGCCAATATGCATTGTGACATACTAAAGCAGAGCATGATCCCCTCCCTTCGGAGACTGGGCCGCAGGGCAGTATTCCAACATGGTAACAACCCCAAACACACCTTCAAGACGACTGCTGCCTTGCTAAAGAAGCTGAGGGTAAAGGTGATGGACTGGCCAAGCATGTCTCCAGACCTAAACCCTATTGAGCATCTGTGGGGCATCCTCAAATGGAAGGCGGAGGAGCGCAAGGTCTCTAACATCCACCAGCTCCATGATATCATCATGGAGGAGTGGAAGAGGACTCCAGTGGCAACCTGTGTAGCTCTGGTGAACTCCATGCCCAAAAGGGTTAAGGCAGTGATGGAAAATAGTGGTGGCCACACAAAATATTGACACTTTGAGACCAATTTGGACATTTTCACTTAGGGGTGTACTCACTTTTGTTGCCAGCGGTTTAGACATTAATGGCTGTGTGTTGAGTTATTTTGAAGGGACAGCAAATTGACACTGTTATACAAGCTGTACACTCACTACTTTGCTACAATGTAAAGTGTCATTTCTTCAGTGTTGTCCCATGAAACGATATAATAAAATATTTACAAAAATGTGAGGGGTGTACTCACTTTTGTGAGATACTGTATATAATTGCTGGGAGGAGGGAGGAACTGGATCTATATCTTTATCTGGTGGTAGATCTAGATCAGAATATGGGGGAACAGCATTTTATGACTATCACAGGTCATTTTCCGCTAAGTCTGCAGCTAGTTCTAGGGTAGAGTTGTAGTCCTTACTCGGCATGCTGAATTTTTGCTATGAGGGTCATTCCTCAAGGAAGATCCTTCATTTATCATTTGTTGGCCTTGTTACCGGCAGCCCCAGATGCTGATTCTCCGATCAAGTTGGATGCTATGGCTCTATCCGATTTAAGGATGTGGGAGGAGTTCTTGAGGAATTGGAAAGGGATAGCAATGTTTATGCCCGAAGGTTTCAAGTTCTTCCCTCAGGTCTGGTCAGATGCAGCGGCCTCCCAGAACTACGCAGCAATTTTTGGCCCTCAATATATAGCAGGGCCATGGCCGGACGAGATTTTGGATACCAAGTTTTGCAGAAACTTGAGCTTTGTTTGAAGTGTATCCTATTGTGACGGCAGCACAGGTTTGGGGTCATTACTGGGTCGGGAAGACGTGATTTGTTTCACAGACAACCAGGCAATTTCAGAGATAGTAAACAAGGGCTGATCCAGATCCTTGCTGATCATGTTTTTTATAGGTAGATTGACATGGTTGTCCCTTCAGTTCCATTTCCATATTCAGTGCAGGTTGTAAATGGTGCTTACAATACAGCAGCCGATGCGCTATCTAGGTTTAACTATCTACTATTCTTTCAGCAGGTCTCCGATGCCGATATCTGTGCAACACCATTCCCCGCAATTCAATACTCTTCGGATGGTCTAGATACCCATTTGGTTGATGCGGCTCATTTGATAGATCAGTCTCTTTCGGTTTACACCCGCAAAGCCTATGATACGGCTTGGAGATCTTTCCAGGCGTTCAAGCAAAAGTATCCTGGTAGAGATAGTCGAGACATTAGTTTCCTACTTGCTTTCATTGCTTTTGTCACTCTCAACATAAATTGTCCTACAGCACCGTCAAAACTTATTTGGACGGGGTTCAGCATTTTGTCCTTACAGGTTCCTAAGAGATCATCCATTTTCGCTGCCCATCCTATTAAAGCCTTTCTGAAGGGAATTCAGAAAAAGAACCAGCCGGCTAGGGTTAGCAGACTGCCTATGAGGGCCAGATATTCCGAGGTATGTCGGACATCCTTATGGGGCCTACTTTTGGGCGGTTACAGAGTTTGGTGCTTAAAGCAGCAATATCTGGCGTTTTACGGTTTCCTCAGGCCAAGTGAGTTTACTCGGTCCGGAACCAAATCTATTTTCTCAAAATAAATCAGTTGGTGAGGCACTCGGATTATTTTCAACTGCACTTGATAATATGAAACGCAGCGGACGGGATCTGGCACGGATATCCGATTCTTCGGGAATGCTTGGTGCCCAGTCAACACTTTAGATCAGCTCATAACTAGAGTTGAGCGAACCCGAACTGTAAAAATTGTTGTTTACATACGACACGAGACTGACGCTTACATCAACCTATGCGCGCGTGCACGGGGGGGCAGGGGTGCATTTTTTTTTTTTTTAATTATTCATTTTGCTTTTTAATTTTATTTTTACACTGTCCGTTTCATTTTTTTTTTATCATTTTTATTTTTATCACAGGGATTTTAACCACTTCAATACTATGCACTTAGAACACTTTACTACCAGACCAGTTTTCAGTTTTCAGTGCTGTTGCGCTTTGAATGAGAATTGCGCGGTCGTGTGATGCTGCACCCAAACAGATTTTTATCATTTTGTTCCCACAAATAGAGCTTTCTTTTGGTGGTATTTGATCACCCCTGCGGTTTTTATTTTTTGCGCTACAAATAAAAAAAGACCATATAGTCACGGTGGAGAGTCATGGGCAGACACGACGAATAGTCAGGGCGGATTGTCACGAGTAGTAGCGACGTATATTCACGGAGTAGTAGTCACGGTGGAGTAGTCACGGTTAGTCATCACGGTGTAGTCACGGGCAGTCACATCGGAGTAGTCACGGGTGGTCACTACCTCTTTTAAATGAATAAATGTTTCAAAACACTGTTTTTATCTCTTAAAAAAAAAAAAAGTTTTAAAAGCCAGAAAAAAATAAACATCGCGTTTTTTATTTTTGGCGTCCCCACTAGTTTATGGTGGTTTTCTTTCGAGATAAACACCCT
>BLSH010003707.1:1083452-1098880 GCA_018402905.1 Glandirana rugosa
CGACCTTGGTCAATCAAAAATCAATTTTGGGGGGGGGGTGTTTGGTACACCTTTTTTTTAACTAAAAACTAACTGGTTCCAGCTTTGGGTCTCTCAAAATGAACTGGCATCTTTGGAGACCCTATGTCAGTGTGCCTATCACTGTGTCTGCTGTACCCTACGCTAATAATTTACTAATGTGTGATAGCATTCAAAACAGTCATTGATGCAGAGACCAGGCTGGTCAGGACAGGTGGAACAATAACTGCGGGTGTCACGCCTGTATCCGCGTCCTCTGCAGACACGACATCTCTTTTGGGGTGTTCTGTGGCCTGGGGTACCACGGAGGACACGTGGGAAGTGCCTCCCATGCAGCCGTCTAACTGCATTCACATTCTGGAGTGGGGGTGCAGCACCATTTTGATACAGAAGGGCTGTGACGATCTCTTTCATGAATTTGAGGAAGGATCCTGTCAGTCCTGACGCTCTGTATAAGACATGAGCGTTCAGCAAAGCCAATTGAAAAAGATATATAGACACTTTTTTGTACCAGCGTCTAGCTTTACGGGTAATTAGGTACGGCGCCAGTAACTGGTCATTGAGGTCCACCCCTCCCATATTTAAGTTATATTCGTGGACACAGAGGGGTTTCTCCACAACACCAGTCGCCGTAGAAATTTAAACAGTCGTATCTGCATGAAGGGAGGTCTGAAAGAAAAAACATTCCGATTATCCCTCCACTTCATCGCGAGCAAATTATTACACTTCAAGCAGGCTCTCTTCCCCCGACTAAGACGGGAATCTACAAGCTGTTGGGGGAGGCCCCGGCGATTAGGTCGCACGGTGCCACATGCTCCAATCTGATGATCAAACAAGGACTAAAAAGTGACACGCTCATGTAATAATTGTCCACGTACAAGTGGTACCCCTTTCCAAATAAGGGGGACACCAAGCTCCACACAATCTTGCCAGTGCTCCCTATGTAGTCTGGGCATCCTTCTGGCTCTATGTGACTGTCTTTGCCCTCATAAACCATGAAACTATGTGTATAGCCTGTGGCCCTGTCACAGAGCTTATACAGTTTGACCCCGTATCTGGCATGCTTGCTGGGGATGTACTGCTTGAAAGCAAAACGGACAGAAAATGTAACCAGGGACTTGTCCACGCCCACAACTTGGTTGGGAATAAAAAGTGCGGCAAACTTCTGGTTGAAGTGGTTTATGAGGGGCCAAATTTTGTAGAGCCAGTCAAATTCAGGGTCACCCCGTGGAGGACTGAGTTCATTGTCACTGAAGTGCATGAACCGCAAAATCTGCTCGTATCATGTCCTGGACATGCAAGCAGAGAACACGGGCATATGGTGAATTGGGTCAGTGGACCAATATGACCGCAACTCAGTTTTTTTAGTTATGCCCATGAGGAAGGAAAGGCCCAGAAAGGTCTTAAATTCTTGAACCGTGATTGGTTTCCAGTCTCTGGCAAGCATCAAATGGGGATTAGTGGCGATGAATTGACCAGCATATAAATTGCTTTGGTCCACTATAGATCTATAGAGATCTTCAGTGAAATACAGCGAATAAAAATCAATGGCCATAAAATCAGCTGTATTCACCGTGATTCCGGGTTGGGCAGTGAATGGGGGAATTATGGGCGCTGCATCAGTGGTGGGTTGCCAATCAGGGTTTGCAAGCACGTCAGGAAGGGCACTATGGGTTCTGCAGGCCTGCGTTTGTCTTCTTCGTGGCTGCGGGGCATTACTTGTGCTAGCCACACCAGCTTGTACTGCACTTATGGGACTCGCCACGTCACCACGTGATACTGCAGTGCTGGTTCGTCTACGTCCAGGGAGTACTAGGCCGCTGGTGCTTGCCAGGTCATCAGAATGGGTAGCGGTACTAGTACTGGCTCTCTGCTGCATACGAGAGCCCTGCGATTCATGCACATCAGCGACAGCAGAACGGGGTCTGGTACGCCTGGCTCTAGCAGGGACCACAACTCCGTCGTCAGAGCTATCTGACAGGGTGCCCCTGCTGTCTACAGGTTCATATGCTGAGCCTGATTCTGACAGTGAGGCTTCCCCATCGCTCTCATCTGTCAAACTCAGCATATTGTAGGCCTCTTCGCTAGTGTACGTGCGGCCAGACATTTTGGACTGTCTAAATTTGAAACGTACAGTAGCGTGACTCACAGGCAAAAAAGCGCACCTGGTTGTCAGAGCCTGCTTCAAACGCTACCAAAATCACTGTCACAATTTGCAGGGATCGGGCGCGAACTCAGCAAAGGCTGCAGATACGTGTGCTGTGTTTTGTAAGTGACAGCGATCTATTGATCCTGCATTTGGGTGGGCTGGGCTGGGCAGAGGGGCTAAACACAGGTGCTAGCAGTTATCTGGGCTGATCCCGCTAACGCTGAGTTTTTTAGAACCCTAATCTAGTGGGGACGCTAATATATATCTGATCAGATCACAGATATTGATCTGATCAGATACTACAATAACATCTAACAGCTATCTAATGTGCATGCGTGTCAGAGTACCTCACTAACTGGCCCTGCCTGGCGTTTACACTGACCGTAACGCACACTAAAACCTAACTGGGGTCACCGCCGGGCGATCGGGGGTTAAAACCTATAAAAGGTATATAAAATAATATACGGCGGGTAATCTGATTGAAAAAAAAAAACGATCTAGCTAGCTAGCGTCACCCGTGACACTTATACGGTGATCACAGATGACAGGGGGCAATGAGGGGCTTAAAAACTTTATTGGGGGAGCAAGGGGGGGGGTATTTACACCTAACTAGGCCTACTAGTAACCTAATTTAACACTGATTTAGTGTCACAAGGGTCACAAGTACAGTGATCGGTAAAAATCAGATTGCTGCACTATATGACACTGTGACAGGGGGTGACAGGGAGTGAAAGGGTTAACTGTGGGGTGATCAAAGGGTTAAATGTGCCTAACTGTACTGGTGTCAGTTTGGTGTTGGTGCAACTCACATTTTTGAAGCTCCTTCTTCCTCGCTGAAACCGAAAAGGGCTTCAGGGAGGAAGTTGAGCTCACTTCCTCTGCCTCTGTATACATTACAGAGGCAGAAGAGCAATGTCATTCGTCAGGACCGATCGGAAGGGCCAGGCCAAAAATCATTGGCCTGGCCGTGTAGAGTGATCGGTCCTGTGTCGAATCAAACAACAGTGCACACACCATGAGCGCCGTCCCCCGACAGTGTTTCGCGATAACCAACCACCTTGCCGCCATCACGCTATGGCGGGCAGTCAGCAAGTGGATAAGCATTATCAAAATCACCGCTACTGAAAAAACAATTAATTTAAAACCTTTTTTTCCATTGATACATGTCCCCTATGGTGGGACCCGGGTCCCCATACACTTTTTAGGGCAATAACATTGCATATAAGCCTTTAAAATTAGCACTTTTGATTTTTTATGTTTGGGTCCCACAGACTTTAATGGTGTTCGATTCTTCACGCAAACTTTTTGTCTGTTCGCATGTTCTGGTGCGAACCGAACCGGGGGGGGGGGGTGTGTCTGGTTTATCCCTTACTGTGGCACATGGAAGGTTGGAAGATTATGGTACATTTAGGGAACAAGAGAGAGAGGGGAGAGATCACGCAGACAGGGCTGCATTGTCTTCAAAGGCTCAGGCAGCAACATCAGGACAGGATCACTGGCTGCTTTGAAATTCCCACCCACACCTAGCCTACCTCCTCCTCCCTCCTCGTATGGGCTATACAGCGGGTGGGGGAAGTACACACTGCAGTGGACGTGTCGGCGGCCAGGTGAGTGGGCGGTGGAGGTGAGGACACTGAGTGAGGCTATGGTGCCCTCGACTGCCATGTGCTCTATGCCGGTGCTCGGCCCTGATTACAACCAGGGGCAGCACAATACTGACTGGGCTAGAGGCAGGACAGCATGCTTGGGACTGACAGTGCCCTGGCACTTCACCCCCCCTGCAGTGCCTGAGTGCTGTGCACCCTGCACACCCGCCCAGGATTGGCCCTGTGCCTGGACAGTATAGCGGTGCTCAAATTAATGGCTGCACAAGCTGCACAGCCATTACTTAGATAGGCTGTCACTGAAACCGGCCCACTGAGCCATTGGCCCACCATGAAATTTATTGTAGTCCTGATGGCCAGTACATGCCTGTTGAAAGGTGATCATGTAAAAGTAATGTGGTCCAGATACTGTTAACAAACAGGACTTTATAAGAGACTGGCCAGAGTTTACAGAGGGTTAATCAAATGTAGGGAGAATGGTTTAGCCTAATAACAGTAGGCATACAAAATGGCTAGCTCGGTGACCTACCGATGCCTACCAATTTGGGGAGAGTGAGGCAGGAAGGGGGTAGGATGAGAGAAATAAATGCTGGTAAAGGAAAAGGGGTCGCTGCGGGGATCAGGGTCCTGAGGGTCTACCACATGCGGGCACATGGGAGTAATATATTGCAAATGGCGACAATAGATCAGCTCAGAAGCAGTAATGTAGCGTCAAAGTTTGGAGGGAGGTAATGTTCTACCCGGGGGCTGCCAGGTCCTAAAATATTTTGTGACTATGTCTTGCAGGACAACTTCAATACTAGCATGGATTATTGCTTGCATCACCCTATTTTTAGTTTTAATCAAGTGGAGTGAAGGGGATTTCCATGTTTTTGCTCTGGTTTGCTTGGTAGCCATGATTATTTCTAATAATAGTTTAAATTGCATCTTTGGAATATTATCTGGTTGGGGGTTCAAAAGTGCTATAAGGGGGTCAGGAGTGATCGTTTTTGAGAACAGGATGAAGAGAATGTGAAAAATATCTGCCCAGAATGACCATACCGTGGGGCACAATAAATACACATTGAAATAGGTGCCCATGCCACAGAAGCAGAGAGGCAAGTAGGAGGGGATGTATTTTAACACTCTGGCCAGGACCAGGTATCATGTCCGTATAGTTTGTCTTCAGGGTGGTGACATTTTGCATCAGAGATTTAGCATTATTCCATATTGTGTTCCAGTTATTAGCAGTTAAAGTGACTTCCTGGTCCATTTCCCATTTGCTGGTATAGTCTTGGGGGTGCAACCAAGTTTATCAAGTAATAGTAAGTAAAGTTTAGAGATTAGCCAAAGGGCATGAGGGTCCCACTTAAAAAAGCGTTCATGATGGGGCCGTAAGGGCCAGATAGAAGGCTGGATTTTTGAGGCATAACAACATAGGTAGCTATGAAGATACCAGGCCGTAAGAGGCGAGAGACTGTTTCACTATAAGATTTATAATATGCTACCAATCTGTACAGTTAAGGCACAGCAGATTTTCTATTGAGAGTGGATGTCATTTAACTACCTCGATGTGTACCTAGAGCGAGATTTCAAAAACAGAGTGTTATTTCATAAGTTGAGCTAGCTGTGCTGCATATATAATTATATTATAATATAATTTAGCGAAGTTGGAAAGACCTAACTCACCGTGGAGTTTGGAGAGTTCTCGCACATGGTGGGAGAGTCGAGATCTATGAGTTGCATGCATTGCAGCCTGCATTGAAGGATATGAATATAATCAGCTGGGACAGCAGTAGGTAGCACCCTAAAAAGATACCGGATTTTGGGCAATATAGACATTATGACTGCGTTTATTCTCCCTAGCTAGGATATTAGCAGTGAAGCCCAGTGAGCAAGAAGGGAGGAAAGGTTGGATGACATGGAAGGGTAGTTGGCTAAAACTAGGTCCTCCACTTTTTTGACAACTTTATTCCTAGATAGGGAAGGTGGTTAGGCATCCAAGGGAATGGGAACGTTGTCTATAAGTTGAAGGCTGACCAAGAGACCTGAGATATGGGCAAATCTCTCCAGCATGTGAAGGAGGTTGGGCATGGAAGTAAGGGGTGAAGTCATGAAGAGGAGTACATCGTCCATGAACAAGCAGAGTTGATAATGCTGTCCTCCCAGTTTCACTCCCTGGATGTTGGGGTCTGAACAGATCAGCTGTGCTATGGGCTCAAAGGCAAGTGAAAAGGGGAGTGGGGATAAGGGGCAACCCTACCTAGTTCCTCTGCATTTGGGCAACACAACTGACATATGCCCGGTGTATTTTAGATAGGCATTCAGTTCATGATATAGGGAGGCTACCCATTGTAGAAAACGGGGTCTGAAACCCCATAGGAGTAATACATGTTGAAGGTGAAACCAGAACACTAAGTCAAATGACTTCTGAATCCTAAAAGGAAAAGGGAATCCGATGGATGTGCGCCATGTGGATGATTAAATATTGTCACTGGTTTGACATAATGGGATAAATCCCACTTGGTCTTTTTTTTTTTTTTAAAGATATTTTATTATTCTCAGAAGAGAAAAGAAAACATCAGTTTAAGTACAATGTCAATAATTGCGAACCGTATAGAATACAATACAAACCTTACAGATTGACATATGTGTACAGTACACCTATGTAACGGTGTACAGAATTCCATAACCATAAAACACAATCTTTAACAGGGTGTCCTGAATAAGAAGGGGGGGCGGAGAGGGTGGGAGGGGGGGAGAGGGGGAGAGGAGGGAGAAAGAGAGCTAGAGAGAGATAGAAAGATATTTTCACCACAATCTATTCGTATTAGATATGATGCATGTACCCTAAAGTCTGAGCAAGATTCTGGCATTAAACCAGAATTAGTTCAGTAGACTCGCCTCCGGAGTGGGGGGGAGGTGTAGATGATGCCAAAATTGTCTTGTATGATTTTCAGGGATATTGTGCCCTTTGGGAGTTTGTGGATGTTGGTGGATGTTGCCCCTCCTTCTAGTGAGTGCGACTGATGTCTGATGATGTTACTGAAGGCATCCCATTTTCTGTGGTGCTTTAAGTGTCCAGTTTCTCCAGTCTAAATAGATTGATAAGGTCACTTAAAACGGCTTTGAGGGAAGCCGGAGTGGAGGAGATCCAACGCCGTAGAATGGCCCTTCTAGCAGACATATAGCATGTGGATATCCATGCTTTGTGCGGATGCAGTAGACTAACCATCAATTTTGGGAGTGTTTGGGATGGAATGTCCAGGTTGCCGAAGAGCAAAGCACAAAACAAGAACAAAAAGCTCCAGCTTGTGCCAAAAAGATTGGATCCGTTTGCATGACCATAGCTTGTGTAGTAGTTGGGGTTTTGGTGTCCTGCACTGGGGGCAGAGGGCATCTTGAGAGCTTTTAAAGCTTAGGCTTTAAGTAGGGTATACATGCCCTGTGTAATATTTTAAACTGCTGTTCTCTCCAGAACTCATTGCGGATATGAGCACACATGGTGTTGTAGACCTGCAGAATGTAGGTGAGAGCGTCCTCGGATTGAAGATCGGCATTCCAGGATTTGGGAGACAGATTTTTGGCAATTGTTTTGGACAGGGAAGCGAGGGATTTGTAGATCTCCAATATTCTATGACAGTTCTGGTTTAATAGGGTGTCCAAGATAGAGTTCTTGAATCTCAGTGCCTTTGCTGGGCAGAGACTGGTTGCAAAGCTTATTGCTTGGTGAATTGGTAAATAATGATGCGGTGGAAGTCCAAATCTGTTGCAGATAGAGTCTATTGACAGTGGTGAGTTTGACCTTGGATCAAACAGCTGGTAGAAGTTGAGTAGCCCGTGCTCAGCCCAGTTTGCAATTGGGAGTTGGTGGGCTTGCGGGGAAAAAGGGTGGCCAGCAATCTGCATGTGTTTTGAAATATGCGGGAAGACTTCCAGGATTTTGCATGTCTCCCTCGATGCCAAGATGGTGTCCTTTAGTAAAAGGTAATTCCTGATGGTGGGTGGCAAGGTGGTCATTTTACATTGCATTATAGTTTTGAGTTTAAAGGGAGAGACTAGTTGTGATTCCAAATTATAGTTGGAGTACTTAGACGTTCCTCTCACCCTATCCAGCCCCACTCTCAACAAACAGGATAGATTATATAATCTGGTGTTGGGGAGATTTAAACCTCCACAATGTTTGGGGAGTGTTAGTTTCGGTAAAGCAATTCTAGACTTCTTGCCCCTCCAGATAAAGCATGAGAGAGCTATATTAAGTTTGGTGATGTCGGCGTGCCTCAGTAGTGAGGGAATCATTTGTAAGGGGTATAGGAGTTTGGGGAAGCTGGACATTTTGAATAGATGGCACCTACCAAATACTGAAAGGGGGAGGTTGGACCAGGTATCCAGCTCTGCTATCATTTGTTGATAGTCGGGGTGAAGTTTAACTGGTAAATGGAAGAGGGGGTTTTCCCTATTTTTATGCCCAAGTAGGTGATATAATGGTGAGCTAGGGGGAAAGCTGATTGGGTGGCCCAACTGGGAGGGCGGGAGTGGAACAGCGGGAGGACTTTGCTTTTTAAAAAATGTATCCACAGGCCCGAGCATAGTTTGAAATTGGTAAATATCTCTTTGATGTGTGGTAAATCTCTGTTTGGGTTAGACAAAAAGATAAGAATGTCGTCCGAAAATAGTGCGGAGCGGACCGTGGAGGACCCTATTTGGACAACATGGATTTTGGGGTGATACGTCAGGTTATGTACCTGGAGAGAGGCTCAATCGCCAGATTAAAAAGAAGAGGGGGCATCATTGACTAGTGCCTTTATGTAGTTTGAATGTGTTGGAAAGTATTCCAGCGGCCACTATGCTCGCAGTTGGTACTGAGTACATTTGCTTAATCAAATGCAAGAAGGGGCCCTCAAAACCAAGCTTGCGCAGGACCAGCTCCAGCCACCTAAAACTCACATTATCAAATGCTTTTTCAGCGTCTAGCACGATTATCGCTGTCTCTCCACTGAAGCTGGTCCTGGATTGCTCCAGGACCACAAGGACCTTCCTGATATTGGAGGTCACCGACCTGCCCTGGGTGAAGCCTGATTGGGCGGGGTAGATGAGGTCTGGCATTATTTTTGCAAGTCTGTTGGCAATGATTTTGGACAAGATTTTAGTATCTATGTTTAACAGGGAAATTGGGCAATACGACGCAGGGTCTGTTGGGTCTTTGCCCTTTTTTGGTATCAATTTCATGTGTGCCTGGAAGCCAGAATTAATGTAATCATTATCCAATAATATATGCTGGAAAACCCATTGTAATGAGGGGGCTAATGTGTCTTTGTGTAGCTTATAGAACTCGGCTGTGAAGCCATCTGGGTTAGGGGCTTTACCAATTCCTAGGGTATTGATAGCCTGACAGATGTCCTGGGTTGTAATCGGGGCGTTTAAATGGTTCAGGTGAGTTTCCTGTATGGTGGGTGACTGGACCCCCCTCCAAGAATGACAAAGCTGCATCCTCGTTGATAGAGTCGTGGCTATACAGGGTTGCATAGAACTGCTCGAGGACCCTGTTAATATCTTTGGGGGATGTTACCAATGTACCCTCCTTGGTTTTGAGTGAGGCTATGTGGGTGGGAGTGTGTGGGCCCTTGCAAGAGCTGCTAACAACTTCCCTGGCTTTTTACCAAATTTATGGTATTTTAGGTCACTTAGTGATTTGAACACGTTTTCTTGTTCTTTTGCCCAGATATCAAACTCGTGCTTTGCCTTTCGCCATTCCTCCCTATGATTCCGGGTATTGCTGTTGGAGAGACATGTTTGTGCATCCCTAAGTGAGTTACTTGCTTTAATATAACCCTGCTGGATACGTTTTTTGAAGTATGTCGCGTGCGAAATAATCGCACCTCTGAGAACCGCTTTTCCTGTGTCCCAGAAGAGATTGGGATTATCCCGATAGTGTTGAGCATTGTTGGTTGAGTAGTCCTCCTATATCTTGTCCAGCTTGAGCTTCAGCTCGGGGTCATGGGCAAGATAAGAGGGGAAGCGCCAGATCCATGTGTCAGAAGAGGGGGATAGATCACTGATGCATACCAAGACTGGGGTGTGGTCTGAGATGACCATTTTGTGTATCTGAGGGTTGGAAGTACGGACAAGAAGCCTAGAATTGGTTAGAATATAGTTGATTCTAAATAATGAGTTGTGGGGAGAGGAGAAGAACGTATATTCTTTGCCTACAGGATTTGCTAGTCTACATACATCAGTTAAATGTAAGCTATCTGTGAAATTTCTCAAGTGTGTGGTTTGTGTTAGTGAAGTGGGGACTGTGGCTCCCCGGGGGTGCGATTTGTCTTCTCTAGGATCCATCACAGCATTGAAGTCGCCTGCCAGGATAGATGGCAGATGAAGTAGAGGAGCTAAATGTTTGGTGAGGTTCTGGAAAAATAATTTTGATGGTGTGTTGGGTGCATAAACATTGGTGAGTGCCCAGTCGCCAGAACGTTGTCTGATAACGAGGGAGCATATTCTCCCTTGTGAGTCTGTGTGGGTGGAGGTAACCTGCCCCTGGAAGTGTTCATGAATTAAGATGACTACACCTGCCTTGCCCTTGACCGCTGCCGAACCGCATTCTTGTCCCACCTAAAGTTTGCACAAATGTGGTAGATCAAGATCCGAAATATGGGATTCTTGGAGTAACGCAACGTCTGCTTTGAGGTGCCGCAGGTGCCGGAGTATAGCCAGACGTTTGTGAGGCGAGCATAGGTCTTTAACATTCCATGTGACCAGCTTCACAGCGGAGCTCATTCATGGAGGGTGTGTTTTGAGTGATCTATATGATGAGATGTATCGGGTACTGCAAAGTGACAATGCGATTGTGATGACAAGTGACGAAAATAGTAATAGTGAATGATACTGCATAGAGTGGGGTGGGGGGTATAGGGGAAGATCTAAACAGGTATTCCTAGGTAGATAGAAGCTCGAAAGCCTGTGGAGGCTGTACTTCGCTTTTTTCCGCATATGAGTACTCCTACCATCAGCAGCGTTACTGGGGTCTGACAAGTTTGGACCTCCCAGGGTAGGGAGCGTAATGGATTATGGCTCATTTCTCCACACTGGGGTTAGGGTCCGACTAGTGTCTCCCCTCTGAGAAATGAGTCAATGCTCCGGGAGAACTTGCAGCAGACCTGGGGAAGGCCGTAGGGCTGGGTTATGAGGTCAGAGCCTAGACCGGGTGGAACAACTAAGTCGACCATCTATTAACAAATCAGATAGAACTTAAAAGAGAAGTCAAAATAGTATTGTTAAGTTACTCACAAACATTAGAGTCGGGTGACGGAATAACGATCAATACCTTGTGAACAGTCTGAAATGAGAACAAAAAAGAAAAATAGACTTAAAGGATGGTCAGCGCATGGTGAGACAGTGGATTAGTAGCTGCAGGTGACCAGCGAGACTATTTCTTGTAATCCCTCCCGGAGAGATCAGTGAGCCTCAGTTTTTTTGGCGGATCCTTCCTGGGACTGCGCTGTTCACACAGGTCTCCAAAGCATTGTGGTGTTATGGGAGCAGTGGTATCCATTGCGATGTGAAGACAGCTATGTAGATATTGCATGGCTTCATCGGGGTGGGAGAAGGATTTTTGATTCCCTGAGGTGTCGGTGAATAGCAGAATTGCAGGGTAAGCGAGAGTGAATTTTATTTTCTTCTCAAAAAGGGCTGAGCACACAGGCTGAAAGGCTTTTCTTCTGCAGGAGACATCTTGCGAGTAGTCCGCAAATAGTAACAGCTTGTTGCCATCAAGTTGGAGGGACTTTGAATTGCGGTAGGATTTTAAGATACTGTATTTGTCCACATAATTTAAATAGCGTACAATGTACGTACTGGTTGAGGGGTTCGTCTGTCATTCGAGGGTGATCCCAATCTGTGTGCTCTTTCAATAACACATAGTGTTGGTATCCCCAGGGTTCCGGGTATGCTGGTTGAGCAGATGTCTTGGAGGGCTTCAGGGGGGATAGATTCAGGGAGGCCTACGACGGTATTCGTTCTCCGGTAGGTGAAATGTGGCAGGGGCTGCATGTGGAGTGACACTTACTGCCAGTGATGTGCCCGTCTGCGCTCCTTGCTGAGAGTGAGCGGCCTCCTCCCCATCCGCCATATTAGAAGTCCCGGAGCTCTCCGTGTGCTGGTCTGGCTGTTGGAGAGCGGCGTGCCTCCATGGATGATAAATTTGTCCATCTGGGGGTTGACAGGAGCACTATGCACGTTCCCTGTGTGGAGGTGCTGTTTCGGCTGTACGCCGGCTGTATGCCGGCTTTGTAGCTGGAAATGCCCAGAGGCGCTGCTCTCTCCGTCCTCACATGTGCGGTGCCGGAACCGGAAGCCCCCACTTGGTCTTTATGAATCAGGGAACCAGTGATAGGCAAGCTGCAAGGATTTTAGCTAGTAAATTTACATTCAAATTGAATAGGGATATGGGCCTAAAATTTTACAATGACATGGCATTCGGCTTGGGGATCATGGTTATAATAGGAGTCAAGTTTTCCAAATGGAAGTGTTGCGAATTGAGGTGGGACATTAAAATGTGGACATGAACATTGGGATTGGGAGGTCAGCAATTTTTTTTTTTTAACTTAGAATTTTTTTTCTTTTATGAAGTGTAATATTGTTACAGAGGACGAAGTCAAAGTTATACATTGACACTAAAAGAAACAAAGTAGAGAACAATATTCACAAAAACAGGAAAATACAATTTTGTGATAGGTTAGCCGCTGGGAGTGTGAACCACGCTAAGCAGCATTACACTCTGAAATGAAAGCATGTAGTACCCCAAGAAGGGTTTATAGTTCATATCAGGGGCACAGCTGAAGAAACACACCATAAGACTACATAAGCATAACAAAACACTACTACAACACTTTGCTAGGAGTGTGGCATGCCATTTATAGAGTATAGGTGTAGTGTTTAGGACTATGAAGTGTTAAACTTACATCTTGGGTCCCTTAGCCAGAAGGCCCACTCAATAAAGAACTTTCATACCTTAAGATGGGCTTTTGCATGCATATATTTCATATGCATGTGTTGATTAAATATGGATATGTATTGCTGGGAAGTGGGGGAATGTGCACTTTTCCAGTTGTGGGTAATGGCAAGCCGTGTTGCTATTAGAATGTGAGTAATTACAGGCTGGTACTGTACATGCCACTCATATAGCCCCACTCCTAGCAAAGTTGTGAAGTGATTACAGTATTTGAATTAGTGACTGATGCAGCTAGAGCATCTACATCCTTGCAAAATGAGGAGAGTACCACCATATATGAGTCATAGTCCCCAGGAGACCACAGCTCCTCCAATTTGAGTTGGAGACCACTGGTTATAGTCTAGACAGTTTCACTGGCATGTAGTACTAGAACTGTAGAACTTTTAGGCTTGTTCCCAATGTGAGAGACATTTAGAGAATTTTAGGGCATTGTTTGCTGCTGCATACCATTCTTGAGCCTCTGCTGTAAAGTGAAGACTATGTTCACAATGCTCCATGTTTGGAAGCTTTCTATGTTTGAGGTTTGGTGCTAGGATCTTATAGATTTTGGAGATCCCCTTAGTAAAGCGGAATAAGTGTTCATATATTTGTAGCTGTTCCTGAGGAAGAGTGGAGGTCGACCACAGAGATGGCTTTAGGGTATGTCTGATATGTAAGTATTTGTAAAAGTCTCTGTGGTTGATGTTGGCGTTGGTTTGTAGCGTGTAAAAGGAGGAAAGCCTTTGTCTTATCAAATAAGTCTCCTACATTTTTTAGGCCAGTGGTGGCCCATGAGTCGATCCTGAGGTCGCTACATAATAGAGCATTTAAAGTAAGCGATGCAAGAAGGGCTTTAGGTATTCCCTGGGACATATGCAGTACAGAACACCAAACTTTAGTGGCCGAAACAAAGTCAGCAAATTTTTATAGTAAACTATTAACAAGCCATCTGGGCCATTGCATTTGTTAGGTTTAAGCAATTTTATAGCCACAGGTACTTCTTTCAGAGTGATTGGACTTTCTAGTTGGTCTTATTGAATGGTGGAGTTTAGATAAAGTAAGGCATGAGAAAAGGGAGTCCGTCAAGGACTGATTCAGAGGAGTCTCAGCACTGTAAGGAGGAGTGGGCAAAACTCATGTAGTATTTTAATTGCTTGCATGGATACCAGTGGGAAGCTTCAAGTTGATTGGTTTAAAGCTATGTTCCAGTTTTCTATGGGCCTGGGATAAGAATGCTGTATGGTATAAATGCCTCGATCTGTAGACAGATTTCTCACCTGATTTTGTTAGAAAGCAATCAAGCTTGTTTCGAGCTTTATCTGGACGTGTTTAATTATCTGTTGTTGGGGCATTTTGGAAGGAGGTGTAGCAGCTTTAGAATTCTGAGCCTAATTTTTGGTGTAAAAGGCAGCAGTCCTTCCTCAATCAAGATTATACTTGGATGCAAGTTTCGCAATTGGCCAGTTTATGAGCTTCCCACAGGTAAGGAGTGAAATTTCAGAGGTTGTGTTATGAATGAGGTATTCTTTTATTGCTATGTCCATTTTAAGGGTCGGGTGAGTCAATAGGAAATCATTAATACACTAGAATCGGTCAGGACTCAGGTATTATTGAGGTAGGAACTCAAGATAACTGTGCTATGGCCTGACCACGCAAACAGGAGTATGGAGGACAAGATTAATACTGGGCTAGTCCCAATGGAGATGAAGATATGATCTATGCTCAAGAAAGCTTTGTGCGGGTGGGAGTAGAAAGTATATTGACGGATTACACACCCCGAAGTATCCAGCAAGGAATGTTGGCGAAGGAGTGCTTGCAGGGTAGCGTGGTCTGGAGGTATAAAGTGAGTTGCAAAATGGTTTCTTCGCAAAAAAAAAAAAAAAATATATATATATATTGTGTTAGTTGGAAATGTCTTTTGAGCCTTTAGGAATTGTAGAGCTGTGCTATGGACAGTTTTTAATGTTTTCATTCCAGTTACAGTATACAGTGTATGGGATACATTGTTTATGGCGAGTCCACGTTAGTCAGACTTTTTAAATGTCTCCAGAGTTTTTTTGTAGATTCAATAAACCTGTATTGGTAAGAGTCAAAACAATGTGATATACAGTATATTGTGCTGCTGATGCAGCCTAAGCTTAACTTGGGGCATTCATAGTAAAATATTAATTTAATGAATAGGTGTACTTCAAGCATTTATTTTTAAATCAAGGGCTGAATTGAAAGAAATTACACAGTCAATAACCACATTTTTTAAAATAAAATTGATAATGGTGATTGGGCATTTGGTTGCCATATCCATAAGAAGTATGGGAAGGCTTAGTTAACCTTTTTATTAATGTCTGACTGTGGGCAATTGTATTTATTAAAATGGGCCCCAAGGCAGGGCAAAAACTAAAAAAGCAGCTCAGACTCCAATATTCACCTTTAATCCAGAGCTGCCCTCCGCAAAATTAATTCTACTCCACCATAAGATGCCCTCATTTTCCTATTTCAAAAGCCAACACACAACTTACATTCAACAAAGAAGACTTATTATGAAGGAATGGGTCTCATAACATCAACAGAGGACTTTCCCAGGTGCAAGAAAAAGTCCAGTGCATCACATAGTTGAAGATTCTGAAAAAGGTAAGTAGAAAGTAGAATTAAGGACCTACACCTTGGTGGGGGGGTTACGGGTGGGGCACCC
>BLSH010003707.1:1114981-1128158 GCA_018402905.1 Glandirana rugosa
GGACTATTGTACGTGTGTTCAACTGTGTTATTTTAGTTGGTCTACCTGACCGTGGTTTGGTTTCAACAGAACCCCTCATTAACCACTTCTTGATTAGAGTGTGAACACTGCTGATTATCATTCTCAATTCCTTGGACATCTTTTTATATCCCTTTCCTGTTTTATACAGTTCAACTACCTTTTCCCACAGATCCTTTGACAATTATTTTGCTTTCCCCGTCACATAGAATCCAGAAACATCAGTGCAGCACTGGATGAAAGATGCAAGGGTCTGTCAGGAGTCCAGAAATAAATTGACCTTTTATGCACACACACACTAATTACAAGCAAACAGATCAAAGGTGAGGATGGTTACATTTAATATCCATTCAAACCCGTTTGTGTCAACTTGTGTGCATGTTATCAGGCCAAAATCACCAGGGTATGTAAACTTTTGATCAGGGTCATTTGGGTAGTATCTGTTGTCATTCTGATTTAAAAAGAGTAAACGCAGTTGATTGATAGTAAATAGCTTCAGCCAAACACTAACCATGAGTGAAATATTTTTTTTTTTTGTGTTATCATTCATATTCTCTAAAAAATGGCCAAGAAATCATAAATTCTGCCAGGGTATGTAAACATATGAGCACAACTGTATGTCATAGAAATACATAGATAAAAAAATACTGTAATTGCTACATCTGTGGTTGCTCAGAAAAAAAAAACACACAGCCTGTATTGCCCAAACTACAACACAATATTTGGTCAATCAAGATACAGTTATGGGTTAATAAAGTAGAATAGTAATGTGGCATGCGGTAAGAGTGGGAGAGGCTTTGAGGGGTATAATTAAATAAAACAAAAGCCTTCTTGTACTCATAAAATATGCAGAAATTCCTGTCCCGCAAGTCTCACAGGCATGTACAAACCTGAGCACTATAATTATTTTAAAAGTGTAACACTGCCATTATGTATGCTTTTGTATACATTGAAAATAGACAGAGAACTAACACTTTACCTGAGCCTACCTCAAAGAAGAACTTCATTAAAATAGTCATCGACTGCTTAGCAACCAGTAACTGTTGAGATAATGAACACTTTCGGTGATAAATACATAATGTACAACAGTGTATATAGTGCAGGTGTGTGCAATGTGTTATATACACTCACCAGCCACTTAGGTACACCTGTTCATTTGGAAATAATAATAAATAGGTGCGATTAGCCTCAAAGTATAAGAACTCAGAAACTGCTGCAATGAAAAAATTCTTGAATAATGCGGAGAAATAGATTTGTGTTTCTGTAAGATGCGCTGTCTCTGACTAAACAGGTGTCCCCAAATTAAATGTGACAACAATATCAGAAATAACTGGAAGTGAAAATAATAAAACTATATCACTTTAAATATGTGATTATAACAATATATTATGTACTAAACCAAACAAGGCACAAAAAATTATGATTGAAAACCCGCAACCATGCTGAGGTTTTGCAGGCCATCAAGTCTATACGTCCCTCTAAAGCTCCTGGACCAGACGGTTTCTCTGGTCTCTACTACCGCAAGTTTTCCTCTCTGCTCACCTCCTACTTGATGGCTTACTTCAACAGTATGCTCTAGGGTTCCCTGCCCACCCCAGATGTGTTTCAGGCCCATATAGCCATGATCCCTAACACTACTGAGGATGCCCTAGACCCCCCAAGCTTTCCAGCTGATCACCTTGTTGAATGAGGATCTAAAATGTCTGGGAAAGGTCCTAAGTGCTCGTATTAATAAATATCTACATGCGTTGATCCATAGGGACCAGGTGGGATATTTTTCCCAGCCACCTAGTGGGGGACAGTGCCCGCACAGTGATCCATTTGATACACCTGTTTCCACATCTCAAAATCCCAATCCTTTCTTCTTTCGATTGATATCTGCAAAGCATTTGACTCGCTTTCCTGGGAGTACCTATGGTATGTTTTGGGACATTGGGGTTTTGGGGATTCATTCCTTCAGTGGATTTTGGATCTCTACTCCTCCCCCTCGGCCTGTGTCACCTATGCTGGCCACCTTTCTGCCTCCTTCCTAATTTTCTGAGGGGCCAGGCGTTGTTGCCCCCTATCGCTGATTCTGTTCATCCTGGCTCTAGAGCCCCTGGCCATTGCCCTTAGAAATTATCCCAATATCTCTGGAATCCCACATGCTGGTACTAACAATAAGCCAGCCTCTTTGCTGATGATGCCCTCTTGACCTTGACTAATTCTTTGACCATCCTACCTAACCTCCAAACCCTCCTTAGTCTGGAATGTTATGTGGACATCATTAAAGGAGGTCTCTAAGCATTGCAGAGTGAGGCATTTCTCCTTGTTCAGGAAGGACGATTGACTGATACAGGTCCCGCGTATAACTGGGTTGTGGGCTTCCCACAGCATGAGGGGGAAGATATCAGGATTGGAGTTGTTAGACAGGTAATCCTTAATGGGCGATTCTATCACTGAGTGGTGTGATAAGATTGCATCATTGATGGTCCAGGTAAAATCCCTGGATTAGTGAGGGTAAAGTAGTGACTACAGCACTGTGGTCTGACCATGAGACTGTAACGATAGCAGAGGACAGTAGCAAAGGTATAAAACCTGTGTTGAGAAAAATGTGGTCTTTGCGTGAGAATGTGTTATGGGGGTGAGTATAAAACGTGTATTGGTGTCGGACCGGATTATATTCGTGCCAGGTTTTGACGAGTGGCGGTGTAGAAGATGTTGGAAGTTTAGGTTGGCACCACTGGGGAGAGAAGATTGCGAAGATTTGTCAAGAAAGAGATATAGTGACTGGTTGGAGTCTCCACAGTGTGCCTCATTAATGGGCAGCAATCACATCCAATAAATGGGATAGGAACGGTAGAGATTTAGTATTTGCTGCATAGTAGGATACCACTGTTACTTCAGTGTCAAGTAACATACTAGACAAAAGTAGGTAGCGGCCCTCTGGGTCTTTGATCTCAGCCAGGAGTGTAAACTTATTTGAGCGATGGAGCGCTATGAGTACGCCTCTATTTTTGACATTAGCTGATGCTGTATAGACTTGTGGGTATGACCGGTGGAAGTATACTGTATAGGAATAGCTTTGGGGGGTGAAATGAGCCTCTTATATACACACAAGCTGAGCTTTGGTGGTGGCGAAGGTTTTAAAGGCCTTGCTCCTTTTTTGCGGGGAGTTTAGCCCTTTGGTAAAGCGTGAGTATGTTTAAAGGTCCCATTGTGGAGCTAGGTGCACACTAGGAGGGATGGTGTACCGGAGAATGGATTTTGGTTTATAACACCTGGAGTGGATGAAGAGGAGGGGAAGAGAAGAGTATGAAGAAAAGAAGGTGCTGTAAGACACTGTAAGGTAAACAACAAAAATCACACATCACAAAACGTGCAAGGTCTGTTCCTCAGGCCAGTGTAATAACACCAGCCTGAGGGACAAGAATGGAACCATGGGGAGAAACATAATAGGATCCATGGTTTCAGAGGTGGAGCGCAGTGACCAATACTGGGGTTGCAAACAGCCTAACTAGTGTTTATCAAGTTACAACCTACCAGAATGTAGGGGTTGTATCAAATACTTCAACGGGTATAACTAAAATGGCAGAAGCTCAATAATGTAACAAAAAAGTTAACATTAAGGTTAAGAATAGTTCAAATGGGTAACAATGAGTCCTTGGAGCCGATTAGGAAAATTTTGATTCAGGGTTTTTGGGGGGAGATTAATTATTTATCCAAGTGTGCAATTATATGGGGATTTTTTTTTAAAGTTTGGGCTCCAAGGGATCATAGAGGATCTGCAGGCGGCAGACGTTATCAGGGAAAGATACAGATTAACAAACGGGTTGCAAATAAATGTTCTATAAAAAAAAAACCTCATTAAAAAAAAAATGATATAAAAAAAAAATGATAAAAGATGGATGTGAGTGGTATAAGAGCAAGACACTCCAGTGAATGCTAGGTGGGGAAAGTCAGGGGATTCTGGAATTCTGTTGATCAGGGGAAGAGAGTTACATCTTGAATGATTGGGATCTAACCGAGTGACGGTGAGAGCTGCAATAACGCAGCATTCCAAGGATGCAGGACATGGATTTAGTTGACTCAGTCCATGGAGTACTGGTGCCGTGGGACTGGGAAGACAAAGAGTCCATGTTTGTGCGAATTAGATTGATCATGAGCTTTCAAGGGATTCAGAGCTTTCTGGGGTGAGCAGGAGGCTGACCTGAACCTTCAGAGGTGCTTCAGGTGGCAGGAGGTGGATTTTCTGCAGTGTTGCTTGGAGATCTTCAGGCGAATGGGAAGTCTAGTCATGGCCTTAGAATGATAATCAAACAGAATTTGGGAAGCTCCATCTATAAGTGATATGGTGTTGTTGCAGTGTTTGAAGATGTGGTTTCATCACTCTTCTTTTGGCAATAGTGAGTGGAGAGAGGTCTTGAAAGAGTTGGTAGGAATGACTTTGAAAGACCAGTGCTTCCTTATTACGAGCAGCGGTAAGTAGTTGCTCCTTGGTGCAAATAAAATGTAGTTTCACTATAATGTCTTGCAATGGACCTTCCTCTTGATGAGGAGTCAGGGCACAATGAACCCTGTCCATTTCTAGCCACTCCATTGGTATGGGGGATGCCAGTTCTTGGAGGAGGGCCGTTACCGTGGATTGAATATCGATAATGGGTTCAGGAAACCTGTGCATGTTAGATCACCTGGCTCTATTCTCAAAGTCCTCCAGATGCAATTGAAGGGTCATCTCTTAGAGCCTCTAGCTCTTCAGAATGATTGTGGGTGACCATAGCTAGATCATCAACTCTTTGTTCCGATTCTGCTGTTCTTTGGCCCAGTTCTCTTATTTCCCTGGACAGTTTGTCAGTTACTGTATGCGGTCTGATGTTTGTTTAAGAGCCTTAGTAAGCATCCTTTCAAATTGTTTTAGGAGATCTGCAGAGAGCAGAGTCAGTGTATTGTGATAGGGGGATGATCCCTATCTCAGAGTCTGACTCACCGCTTGCTGTGTGTTGTTGCAGCTTGGCAGCATGTGGGAGCAGGTTTGTGATGATGGAGCCATGGCCATTTTTGTGAAGGCACACACCAGCACTTCTTGGATGGATTTTGGCTTGCTCTTGGGGCGTACTGCCCTGTGAACAATCCTGTGTGGACTGGGATTGCCCTTATATTATCACCGGGTTGTGAACGGACTGCGTGTCCCCGAGTGTTGTGGAGCCTCAGGCTTTCATGTCCTGCCTCAATTGTCAAGTATTCTTAATGACTCCCACTCCAAATTCCTCAAAGTATGCTCACCTTGGTGGTCCTATGCTCTCCCCACCTTGCATCCGAGCAGCCTGGGTCTCTCTTAAGAATTAATTTGCTATCCCCCCTCCTGCAGGTCTTCTCCCTCTACCCCCCCTCTTTTCCCTTTCTCGATCCTTTCTTCTCTGTCTTTTTCCTTCTCTTCTTTGCTGTTGAGACCGTGCTTCTGGCTGCCCTTGGTCTCTTCTGATTTAGGGTGACCCTGAGTCCTCATCTTTGGTTGGCAGGTGGCCACAGTTGCTGGATTAAAAAGTTCCTTCTTTTATGTACCTCTCTACAGATGGCTCACCCTGACTGGTGCTGGGGGGTGTCCAATAGTCCAGTACACGCATTATCCTCTGCTGTAAAAGAGTACATCCTGGGTCCCTGTTAGATGGCCCTTAGTGATCTTCATGGACCCTTGGTTTATGCCATTAAGTCTTCCAGTGGACAGTTATTATTTATAAAAATTCTTTGATCTGACTTCCCCTGCCCACACCTTCCTGCTAAGTCCATTGGGTTGTACCCCTGCGTGGGTGAATGTTTGTCAAAATGTTATGCTTATTACAATAAAAACTACGGTACCAGAAAACCTGCTACCACAAGTGCAGATAAAATTAACAGGTGTTCCAAAACTCCACACATGCAATTCATATAAAATTGTCCTTGTGCAAGCAAAAAAATCCAAGGTGCAAGTGCATAACCACCGTGCTTAATAAGTAAAGATTGGCTGCTTACCAAGTAATATGATCCCACCAAGAGATCATATGCGTGTCTGTGGTATCTCTTCTGAAGATAGGTAATCTGCCGGCTCCAAGGAGTATATTCAGGCTAATGTCTCCTTAGTCACATATCTGCTGTCCTGTTCTACGGGTCTCATCTGGTGCCTTCCGAGCTGGGACTTCAGAATTACTTCCCACCTGAGGTGACCATACAATCAGCCTGTGAACTGCCCTCCTTTCCAGAGCACCTGGCATGGTTGTTGGTGCCAGTAGGGCTGGTCTGAGTATTTAAAAACTGCTAAGATTTTCACACACAACCATCTCTAGGGTTTACAGACAATGGTCCGAAAAAGAGCAAATATCCGGATAATGGCAGTTGAACGAAAATGCCTTGTTGATGTCAGAGGTCAGAGGAGAATGAGCAACATGGCTCAAGATGATAGAAAGGCAACAGTAACTCAAATAACCACTCATTACAACCAAGGTATGCAGAACAACATCTCTGAATGCACAGCACATCCAACCTTGAAAAGGATGGACTACAGCAGCAGAAGACCACACCAGGTGCCACTCCTGTCAGCTAAGAACAGGAAACTGAGGCTACAATTTGCAAAGGCTCATCAAAATTGGACAATAGAAGATTGGAAAAATGTTGCCTGGCCTGATGAGTCTCAATTTCAGCTGCAACATTCAGATGGTAGGGTCAGAAATTGACGTAAACAACATGAAAACATGGATCCATCCTGCCGTGTATCAATGGTTAAGGTTGGTGGTGGTGGCGTAATGGTGTGGAGGATATTCTCTTGGCACACTTTGGTCCCCTTAGTACCAATTAAGCATTGTTTAAATGCCACAGCCTTCCTAAGTATTTTTGCTGACCATGTCCATCCCTTTATGACTACAGTGCACCCATCTTCTGATGGCTCCTTCCAGCAGAATAATGCCACTTGTCACAAAGCTCCAATCATCTCACCACTGGTTTCTTGAACATGACAATGAGATCACTGTACTCCAATGGCCTCCACACTCACCAGATCTCAATCCAATAGAGCACCTTTGTGATGTGGTGGAAAGGGAGAGTCGCATCATGGATGTGCAGCCGACAAATCTGCGGCAATTGTGTGATGCTATCATGTCAATATAGACCAAAATCTCTGAGGAATGTTTCCAACACCTTATTTAATTTATGCCACAAAGAATTAACCACTTCAATACTGGGCACTTTCACCCCTTTCCTGCCCAGGCCAATTTTCAGCTTTCAGCGCTGTCACACTTTGAATGACAATTACGTGGGCATGCAATGCTGTACCCAAATTAAATCGTTATCATTTTTTTGAGACAGATAGAGCTTTCTTATGGTGGCATTTAATCACCACTGAGTTTTTTTATTTTTTTCTAAACAATTGAAAAATGACAGAAAATCTTGAAAAAAAAAAGTTTTCTTAGTTTCTGAGGTGGCACTGATGAGGAGGCACTAATATCCAGCACTGATGGACACTGATAAGCAGCACTGATGGGTGGCAATAATGGACACTGATAAGCAGCACTGATGGGTGGCAATGATGAGTGGCATATAGAGGCGGCACAAATGAGGAGGCCCTGACAAGCATCATTGATGGGCACTGACATGCTGCACTGATCGTCACTGATTGGCACCACTGGTGGGAATTGATTGGCACCACTGGTGGACACAGATGGGCATCACTGGTGGGCACTGGCAGGCATCGCTGATGGGACTGCCTAACAATGCACTGATTATGCACGCCCCCCCCCGTCAGGAAAGACGCTTACCAGCTCTCCCCTACTCACATGCTGTCAGCATAGAGTAGAGGAATGGCAATAACCGGCACTTCCTATTTACACTGTGATTAGCTAAGATTGGTCACAGCTGATCACATGGTAAAGAACCTATGTCATAGGCGCTTTACCATGATCGGAGTTGCAGCGTGTCAGAGCGACACACCGCACTATTGAACGCCGCGCTGCACGCTCCAGTGGGTGCACACAAGCGGCTTGCTCCGAACGAACGGCATATGACTGCCAGTCAGAACAATAATACCCCCGCCCAGCCATCATTTGGCCATAGGCCAGGCAAGAAAGTGTTATGAAGGCAAAAGGGGGTCCAACCCGATACTAGCAAGGTGTACCTGATAAAGTTGCCGGTGAATGTATATATAAATACAGTATATACTGTATATATTTCTATTTTTTTGTACTTTTGTTCACTTGATGATTCTGTCAGTAACTCCATCCTAGAATGACAGTGCTCACTGTACTTTATGGAGGAACTGTCAGTCACCCACTCATTAAACCGGCATTACAATTTTGACTGGATATCTAACAGATCAAAATGGAGCAAATAAGGAAAGCTTAAAGTAGAACCTCGCCAAAAAAGTAGAATTCTTCTTTTCTGCCTCCTTCCTTCAACTTTTGCCACTTTATTTTTTGGGGGGAGTGGGCACTTGGCTATGACAGGTACCTGCTCTTCGTTCTGCCCAGATCGCCCAGGCTATTTGAGAGGATATTTAGCCCCACCCCACTCTTTGCCCCTTGCCTTCTGGGACATGTCTCTGTTCCAAGAAGGCTGTGGGACCATTCACAAAGTGCAGTGTGGCTCAGGCATGCACAGTGGGAAGCCAAATGTAAAGCCGCAAAGAGTCACAGCCGGTTTCCCACACTAAAAATGCTGGCTCTGATGAGGGCAGTGCTGGATCCTTGAAAAATTTTCTTTTTATTAACCACTTAGCCGCTTTAGGCAAAGTGACGTACCCATATGCCGCTGCCTACTTCTGGGTTTCGGACTCTCGCATGTGCGCTCCCCCAGCCGGAATCTGCTGTGATTGTACACTGCAGGAGCTTGTCAGCAAGTCCTGGCCAATGATTCATAGCTGATTATCTGTGTACAATCTCAGCCCAGAGCTCTGTGTTGGTAAATAACACAGAACTCTGTACAAAAAGAGTGATCTGTCAGTTTCTTTCTTTTTGAATTAAATTTTATTTAATTGAATTTTTTTCTTTTTATCTCAAAACAAATAATACAGACATAGCATAGTAAACACATCACACAAACCTTCAAAAAGAAAAAAAAAACACCTAGAGAACAACTTATACAAAAATAAATATTTATAATTTGTGGTTCAGGTTTACCTACTCCACTAATGGGGACATAGACTCTACCTATTGTGCCCAGGTGGCATCAAACTTGCTCATTGAGTTTCCAAAGGAGATAAGCCTATTACGATCAAAAATCCAATCAGACAAGGTGGGAGAATATGGAGAGGTCCGGGTAAAAATTGAGACAGGTACTGCAAAGCGTGACACCACATCCAATTGTAAGAAGAGCCAAAGAAAAGAAGGACTTTTAAGGTTGTCACTGTGGTCCCAAACAGGAAAGACACTTTATCTCATGTGTATTTAAAATCCATATTTATTGAGAATCATTAAAATTATGGTAAGGACAAAAATAAAAATGCATGTATGAATAAAATGAGTTGGGTACAATGCATAGAAGCCTGAACACAAGTAACTCGTCTGGGAGGCCCACAAAGAATGGTGGCATAGAAAGAAAATGTGGCAACAGTCAAGTATTTCTGAAGGCCAGACCAGCGAGATTTTCTATTGGCACAAAGGGATCACTAATAGAGTTGATCGAACCTCTAGAAGTTCGGGTTCTGCTGGTTCGGCTGAACTTCGGGACAAAGTCCGGGTTCGGGTCCGGACAGAACACAAACTTTGACCCGGACCCCTTTGAAATCAATGGGGACCCGAACTTTTAGGCACAAAAATGGCTGTAAGAAAGTCCTGGATGTTCTAAGAACAGGGATATGGCTTCTCCCGGCTAATGTATACTTTTCTCACAGAGTTTTAAGATGATTGTAGAATGTACAATCATCTTAAAACTGTGTGATAAAAGTATAAATTAGCCCGGGAGAAGCCAGATCACTGTTCTTAGAACAGTGATCTGGCTTCTCCCCACTAATTGATCGTTTTCGCACACAGTTTGCAGATGTTCTAAGAACAGGGATATGGCTTCTCCCGGCTAATGTATACTTTTCTCACACAATTTTAAGATAGTCCACATCCACCTCCATTTTTAATTTTTTTATATTATTTTTTTTTTTTTTTTAATTATTTTAAGTTATTTCCCTATCCCAATTTCTTTGTAGGGCACTTGTCCGACCCTTACCCCCATTTTCCTTCCTTTTGCAGACCTCTAGGTCTTTTTTACAGCATTTTTCAGAACTTTTAGTAAAATTACCAGAACCCCGGAACCAAAGGTTCGGGTCCGGGTCCCAGACACCCAAAAGTTCGGTATGGACCCGAACTTTACAGTTCGGGTTCGCTCAACTCTAATCACTAACATTTATAGAAAAAAAATCACTGCAATTAACATTGTATCCAATATCCAATATGGAGAGGTCCACTTAAGGGCAATTCGTCTGCAGGCCACAAAGAGCGTGCAAAATAGTATTAGAGATAGGAGGACTATAGAGAGTAGCATCAAGATAGCCCAATAGGCATATAACTGGTTAAACAGGAATGTTTACATCAAGAAGCCCATTAAGTGTGCCAGCCACCTCCTCCCAGTATCTCTGGACTTTAGGGCACACCACAGTAGATGGATAAAGTACCTGAATTGCCACATCTGGCACAGGCTGGGTCAGATCTCATGCCTATAGAGTACAACAGTTCGGGGGTTCTATATACCCTGTGTAGAATAAAAATCTGGGTCAATCTATGCGCTTTGCAATGGAGAGAGGGGAGAGGAAGGGACCGAAGAATCTCCTCCCAAACCTCCCTAAGAGATAGAGCCAATATCCTGTCTTGGAACGAATAGGAAACCTCAATAAGAGCTTTTCCAATAGGACCGTATTTGTTACAGAGATGAGTTCCTTAGTTGGCTTCACTTGCACTATTCTATCCAAGGCAGGGATGAGAGAAAAGAATAACTCAACTGAGGAACACTGGGCACGAAACGTGTGACGCAACTGGAGGAACTGATAAAACCACCTTGACTGTAGGGGGTACTCTGACCTCAACTGCTCATACGTTTTAAGATGGCCATTCTCATATAGTTGGACTAGGGTGGTTACCCCTGCTTTCTCCCACCTCTGAAAGCTCAGAGAGCCTAGAGCCTATCATTTCCCCAGATAGGAGTATATCTGGTAGGGCAGGAGATTCCCATCCCATCCATTTTTAGCTGTATCCCCTACGTTGTACATTGATACCAGGGTAGGCATAAGATGAAACAACCCCCCCCCCCCCCATTGTCCCCATTGTCCCCTCCAGTATGTGCAGTGGTGATAGGACCCCAAACATGTGAAAAATAAACAAAAGGCAGCACGGGAGGGTGATTTAGAGTCCCATCCCGCAAAATACTGATCTGTCAGTTTCTCATCCATGCAAAGCAGAGATCAGTTAGTAAAAGCAGCACAATGTACACACATTACACATAGGCACATATTTAACCTCTTGATCACCCCTAGATCACCCCCTTCCCATACAGTATCATTAGTACAGTGACAGTGTATAGTATTCTCACTCTATTAATGTCACTGGTGATGTCAGTGGCAGTAAGTCAGTTCCCACAGGGTCAGTTAGTGTCAGATTTCTGCTGCACTATTGCAGTCCCATTATAAGTCATTGATCACTGCCATTAGTAGTATAAAAAAAAATAATAATACAAATTCCAGTATATATACCATAGTTTGTAGACACTATAACTTTAATGCATGCCAATCAATATACACTTATTGGCTTTTTTAAACCAAAAATATTTAGCAGAATACATTTTGGCCAGAATTTATGAAAAGATTAGATTTTTTTTTTACATTTGTAGTGCCCCCATAGTGTAAGTGCGTTTTCTAGCAGGGTTTTGCTAGTAGAGGTTAAATTTATTCAGGCCTGACTATAGGTGCAGGTCTGAATGTTTTGGTCTGGGCTGGGAGGAGTGGCTCAGGGAGGACTGAGTGGACTTGACACATGAGGTTACCAGAACCTTCCACTTCTTTCTAGAAACCTGGAGGAGGGTTTCTGGTCAGAGAGCTGGGAGATAGGTGGAGCCATCTGGAGTGTTCTAAGGAACCCTGACTAATCCCCAAGCAGGATTGGCAGGGGGCAGGCCTCCTTAAATACTCTGAGCCAGCCCAATCTGGAAGGAAAAGTGTTGGGTGGAAGTCTGGAGATGTAGCAGAGGCGCTGTGGAGGCCCCTACCCCAGAGGTCGCCCCCAGTCTGGGGAGGGTGACCTTGGGGCCTGGAGGTTCAGGTGCAGCCAGGAGGGGGTGGAGATTCCTGGAGTCGCACAGGAAACAGGAGAACAGCGGAGGTGCTACACAGTGAGAGACTTTAAAGAGATCCACAGGTTTGGTGAGTGACAGTCCCTTGGAACTGCAAGAGAAAGTGCTGGAGCAGGCTGGGAGAGGAATAGTGGACAGTCTGTGGGAGCCTTGGGAGCCAGTTCAGGGAAAGGAGAGTCACTGAGGAAAAGCAGGTCGGTGGAACCTGGAAGAGGGATGGGCTGGGAGTTGTAGTCCATCAAAGGCCCGGCTAACACTCAAGTACTTTTTGCTACACATTCAGGGGCCCGTGATCCCTGGCCTGTAATGGGTGTTCCGGAGGTTCTGCTGAGAGTAGGCCTAGCCATGTGCTAGCCGCAATGAAGAGAAAGGAACAGAGAAGAATGATACATTTCCTTTCAGTGCTGGAGAGAGAACTGTAGGAGAAGCGGTCAGCAAGTTGAGTGCTGGAGAGTTGTGAGGAGTAACAGTCTGCAGAGGGATGGATGTGCAGTGCAAGTGTGCATATACAGGAGCAGAGGCGGCTCTTTAATTAGGCAAATTATTTCTCGGCGGAGACGAGGACATATACGTGTGAACGTGACGTGTAGGTAGGGAGACGTCTGACAATGAGGAGTGTTGAGAGGTCGTGAGTTGAACGACTGGCGAAGAGGATGTCAAGAGAGAGGTCGTGACTTTCCTTTACATAGTAAGAAGAGACAAGGAAAGAGAAGTAACGCCGATCGTGTACCGATCCGGATGAGAGTCGTCTTGGAGGCCTTGTGGGTAATGTCCGGTCCCTAGTGCCCGGGGACTTACACATCGTTTTTCATGAACTCACAATCGGCCCGGAAACTACCTGATGTTGAGGGTCGGGTAGGGAGAAGGTCCAAGGTGGCTGGACGAAAAG
>BLSH010003707.1:1141865-1161811 GCA_018402905.1 Glandirana rugosa
CAACTCAATATTGAACCCTACGGACTAAGACTGGGATGACATTAAAGTTCATGTGCATGTAAAGGCAGGTGTCCCAATACTTTTGGTAATATAGTGTAATTACAATAATAAAATACATGAAATACTGTTACAATGATTGGTGCCAAAAGAGCTACATAATGGATGTGCTGCATAGCCAGTACAGAAAACAAGGTGCTGGACGGCCACACTACTTGCAATCAACTTTTTTGTGAGGAATCCATAAATTGCATGCTGTACATGAAAACATCAAGCAGGAACATAGAGTTAAAGGGTCATCAGCTGACGCGTTTCATGCCAAATACTGGCGCTCAGTCATAGCTCAAGTAGTGTGGCTATCCAGCGCTTTGTTTTCTTTACTCCATTATGTAGAGCCGCACCTGCTTAGATTGAAGCAATTACAGTGTTTTATATGGAAGCATCCTGCCTTGAGCGGTGTGTCTACCTTTTTGCATAAAATGCTGCACAGTTAGCTGTAAAATTGACAGTGCTTCTTTTGTGCCCAGAGAAGAAGGACTCTATGATGTAATAGGCATGTCCTAGGTCTAGTTAAGAATCCACAAAAGTTCATATTGTTTTCCTAATGGTGTCTCTGGTGGTAGGCAGGCACTCACACTAGGGATCAGTTAACTGCCCTGGATTCAGTTCAAAGAAGCTCAGATGCTGAACCTGTAGCCCCAGAGGCAAAGCTAGAACCTTCAGGGCCCCGGTGCAAGAAACCATGAAGGGCCCCCTGACTCACTGGGGCCATATTTAACGGCCCGCATTGGCACTCTCTCACATGTTCTGCAGCGGGCACCCTTCCTACAGTCTTGTAGCCCCCATGGTGGCGGAACATTAGAGCTCCGGTCACAAGTGTGACCTTTGTGACCCTGGTAGAGTGGAATGCTCTGTAGAGTATCATGGGATCATTGTAATGTTCTGCAGTGTATCATGGGATAGTTGTAATGCTCTGCAGTGTATCATGGGATGGGTGGAATGCTCTGCAGTGTATCATGGTATCATTGTAATGCTCTGCAGTGTATCATGGGATAGTTGTAAGGCTCTGCAGTGTATCATGGGATGGGTGGAATGCTCTGCAGTGTATCATGGGATCATTGTAATGCTCTGCAGTGTATCATGGGGTAGTTGTAATGATCTGCAGTTTATCATGGGATGGGTGGAATGCTCTGCAGTGTCATGGGATAGGTGAAATGCTCTGCCGTGTGTCGTGGAATGGGTGAAATGCTCTGCAGTAACATGGAATGAATTGAATGCTTTGCAGTGTATATCAGTGCCACCTATCAGTGCCTGTCAGTGCCCATTAGTGCAGCCTCATCATCGCACATCAATGAAGGAGAAAAATTACCCGTTCGGAAAATTTTATAACAAGCTATGAAGACTGTTTTTTTTTTTAATTTTCTTTCTTTTTTTTTTTTTTTTGTTTAGCAAAAAAAAAATTAAAAACAGTGGTGGTTAAATACCACCAAAAGAAAGCTTTAGTTGTGTGAAAAAAAATGTTAAACAATTAATTTGGGTACAGTGTAGCACGACCGCACAATTGTCATTCAAAGTGCAACACCGCTGAAAGCTGAAAATTGGCCTGGGCAGGAAGCGGTATTTGTGCCCAGTAAGTAAGTGGTTAAAAAAAATCCCCCAAAATATCCCTCATTGTAAATCCTTCATCAAACATTGATGTTCACCAACCACCAGCTCTCCGAAAGTAAAAACCCAACAGATGCAGCACAGGACCAATCCCAATGCTGCTTCTTGCCTCCCCAAGCTGTCATCAGCTATATCAAAAGGGCAGATATAGTAGTGACATCATTGACCAAGTATGGCCAGTGACTATATTTGAGCAGTGATGTCACCACTACCCATGCTGCTTTGCCCACATGGCCAGGAATTCCCAGATATGTAAGCCAATGTGCTGGCAGCCTCAGCAGTTGCCTTGGGCACCCCAGATCTTGATGGAGGATACTGAATAAAAGGCTGGAAATTGGTCCATGGTAATACAGCAGTTTTCTTCCTTACTAGAAATATTAGGAAATAACTAAATCAATACAGTGACCAAAATACTCACCAGGCATGCCTTTCTTTTGCCCAACTTGTTTTTATTTATTATATATTAATATTATAAGTATTATATAAGTACCTGAAATAAATAAATTAATTAAATGCAATTATTATTATTATTATTATTATTATTATTATTATCGTTGTAGTTGTTATTATTATTAGATGTTTAAACATGATTGCCAACAATTTGTTCAGAACTTTACAAAATAAAGGGAGACAGTACAATTACAATACAATTAAATACAGGAAGATTATAAGGGCTCTGCTCATAAGTCAGCATTAGCGTTATTAACAAATGAATGCCAAGATTTCATCTTTGAGCACTTTTCTTTTTACTTGGCCCTCTCAGGTCACTGATTGACCAAGAAATCTCATCAAACCTTGGGTCACTTAATGTCTTACCTCAGAAGAATGTCACAGGTGGTAGGTGTTTTTACATTCTAACTACATTTTTAAACCATTATGTTATTTCTTTTATGGATAATTGCTAAATCACTTGCCTAAAGCCTAATTGTGGGCGGAAAAAGACTGGAAACGCAATATGATATGCTTCTTTATTATAGATCCATCAGGAGAAAAAGGTATTCTATGAACAAGAAATGTTACATAGTCACACGGTTGGTGAGGTTGGAAAAAGAAACCAGTCCATCCAGTTCAACCTATGATATGTGTGTATGTGTTTATGTCAATAGTACATTGTATACCCCTGTATACCCCTGTATGATATTGTGGTCCTTTAGGTGCCCATTTAATAGTTTTCAACCACTTGCTGACCGCCAACCTCAGGTTGACAGCGACAAGGTGGCTCGATATCGCAAACCGCCGCAATATGATGGCGGCTGCGAGATCATGCACTGTGAGCTCACTGTGTTTGGGGGGGGGCAGGGAGCAGGTAGGGTGGACTCGATCTCCGCCGGCTACCCGCGATGCCTCCCCCCCGCAGTGAAAGAACGGAGATCCGTGTAAGTAAACACGGATCTCCATTCTGTGAGAGGGGGAAGGGCTGTGATCACAGCCTTCCTCTATATGGAAGCCGTGATCACGCCCCTTCCCCTGCCAGTCAAACACTAACACAGTTAGAACACGCCCAGGAAACACAGTTAACCCTTAGAGTGCCCCCCCCCCAGGTTAACCCCTTCCCTGCCAATGACATTTACACAATAATCAGTGCATTTTTATAGCACTGATCGCTGTATAAATGCCAATGGTCCCAAAAAAGTGTCTAAATGGTCTGAAATGTCCAGCGCAATATCGCAGTACCGCTAAAAATCGCAGATCGCCGCCATTACTAGTAAATAAAAAAAAACCAGAAATGAATTCTCATCGTCCGTAAACGCTGCAACTTTTGCGCAAACCAATCAATAAGCGCCGATTGCGATTTTTTTTTATCACAAATATGAGGAAGAATATAAATCGGCCAAAACCGTTGAAAAAAAATGTTTTTTATATATTTTTTTGGATTTGTATTTTAGCAAAAAGTAAGAAATTTGTTTTTTTTTTTCAAAATTGTCGCTCTTCTCTTGTTTATAGCGGCGATCAGAAATGACGCAGCAGTGATCAAATACCACCAAAAGAAAGCTCTATTTGTGGGAAAAAAATGATGCACATTTTGTATGGGTACAACGTCGCACGATTGCGCAATTGTCAGTTAAAGCGACGCAGCGCTGAATCGCAAAAAGTACTTTGGTCCTAAAGTGTGAAATCCTTCCGGGGCTGAAGTGGTTAAACTATCAATGCTCCCTGTTGATACCACTGCTCGTGGAAGAAAATTCCACATCCTTACCCACCTTGACAGTGAAGAACCCTCTACGCAGTTTAAGGTTAAACCGCTTCTCTTCCAACTTAAGTGAATGGCCACATGTCTTTTTAAATTTCCTTTCACTAAATAGTTTTTCTCTATTCTAGGGTCGCCAGTATGGTATTTGTGCATTGAAATCATATCCCCTCTCAAGCGTCTCTTCTCCAGAGAGAATAAGTACAATGCTTGTAGTCTTTCACTTAATTAACTTTATTGCCCTTCTCTGGACTCTCTCCAGTACCAGCATGTCCCTCCTGAGGACTGGTGCCCAGAAAAGGACAGCATATTCAAGATGTGGTTGGACCAGAGTCTTGTAGAGTGGGAGAATTATCATTTTATCTCTGGAGTGAATCCCCTGTTTGATGCACGCTAATATTCTGTTAGCTTTGTTTGCAGCAGCCTGGCATTGCATGCCATTGATGAGCCTGTCATCTACTAGGACCCCCAGGTCCCTTTCCATCCTAGATTCCCCCAGAAGCTCTACCCCTAGCCAGTAATTTGTGTTCGTATTTTTGACACCCAAATGCATTACCTTACATTTTCCAACATTAAACCTCATTTGCCATGTAGTTGCTCACCCAATTATTTTATTTAGGTCTTCTTGCAAGGTTCCCACATCAATGCGTAGAAGTTATTGCCCTACTTAGCTTTGTATCATCCGCAAATACTGAGATTGAGCTGTTAACCCCATCCTCCAGATCGTTTATGAATAAATTAAACAGGATTGGGAACCCACTTTCCACATCGGACCAATCTGAGTACTCACCATTTATCACCGCCCTTCGCCCTTTGGACTCACCCCTGTAGCCAGTTTTCAATTCAGATACTCACCCTATGGTCCATGCAGACAGATCTAAGTTTGTATAATAAATGCTTGTGGGGAACTGTGTTAAATGCCTTTGCAAAATCCAGATACACCACATCTACAGGCCTTCCCCTATCTAGATGGCGGCTCAGTTCTTCATAGAAGGTTAATAGATTGGTCTGGCAAGACTGATTCTTCATAAATCCATGCTGATTACTGCTAATGATACCGTTTTCATTACTAAAATAGTGTAAATAGTCCCTTACCATCCCTGCTAATAACTTGCAGACTATTGATGTTAGGCTAACTGGCCTGTAGTTCCCAGGGATATACTGTATATTGGCCCTTTTTTAATATTGGTGTCACATTGGCTTTTCTCCAATCAGGAATATGGATCCTCCTCTGGTCTTGATGATGTCAGAACCACATAGAGAATTAGGTAGCTATATTTCCTTTTTAGTTCCCCTAGAAAATTAACCCTTGCAGTGCGGGCACAGCTCCACTGAAAGGGATCATTTTTTATTGTCCAGAGTTGGGCTTTAACAGAGATTTTCAAATGTAAGAAAATCATCTTGCTAAAAGAAAGCATTTGATTCTTTTTTTTGTTGGTGTCTGATTGGGGACAGCCTTAAAATTTTGTCAGATTTTTTTTTTTGCTGTCTGTATTCTGTTGAGATTTCCCTTTACTTCCTGTCCCATAAACACAATAGGAAGTGAAAGCAAACATCTCCAAAGCAAAGGCAAAAACCCACTTAGACAATTTTTAGTAAATACAGGTCTCCTCATTGGAAATGTCTTCCTATTGTTACAGTGACAACTGTAAACATTTGGATTTGCTACCATTTTATGTCCAGACAATAGTGGTCACATGAATAAAAAAGGGAATAACATTCTCTATCAATATCAGTGAATAAAACCTGACAGCAACTTGATAGACAACAATTTTAAACACACTCCTGGCTGGCAAGGCAAAGTAAATATTCTCTACATTGGTGAATATGCTTTTTATAACTAAACAAAAAAAATACTATTGTAAAAACAGAACCTTGAACCCTAAGATTCCTTTTTTTAAGACATACTTTTTTAAAGAAATCCCATCAAGTTCTGCTTTGGCACAGACAACATTGCGTGCCTGGTATTACCTTAAGTAGACAGAAACCCTTATTTGATCTTGTAGTGCTTACCCCCACAGGAGTGATGATGGTCTTCTGTTCTCCCACTACGCTATTAACTGTTTGGTTCCCCCTGATATACTTGGCCATTCTTTACTGATAGCCCTAGTTTTATATACAGAAAAGCCTCTATTTTGAGGTGATTGAATTATTAGGAGGATTCTGGATCTCCCACTAGGCAATTAATGTTTTTAGATCACAAGGGATCCTTCTCTTGCAGTCATTGAGTGGCATGCAGAATGAGTAGAGTGAATAGAAGAAAGAGGGATCATTTTTTTTTTAAAGGGATTTTATTAATTTTCTGCAAGTACAAAACATAGCCATGACGGGTACAACTCCATACCATCCAATGAACCAGTTGAACATAAGAAGTTAACAGTATGAGAGTACCAAGTTCGACAATTTTTGTCGTGATCTTTAAAACCTTGTAACTTAAGGGGAAGGGATAAAGGGAAGAAAAAAGAGGGAGTGAACCAAAAGGGTAAGGGTGGCTGCATTTGCTCACTGCAATTTGGGGTTCGAATAATAAGAACACGTCATCTATCTTCTTTTGGGGTGTAAGAGACCACAACTTAGGGGAGGTTTGCCTGACCAACCATATCACAAACCACATTAAGTAATAATAATAATAAAAATCCCCGTTGGACGGACCTGTTGTTCCTTTCTTGCCCTGAGCTAAGGAATCAAGTGTACATTGCGAAAAGAAGAAGTCCGTGGAAAGAGGTAGAGAAGGTGATGCAAACAAGTTTTTTCTGGTGTGCTCATTAAGGGGTACAGACTCCCGAAAGTTGTATGAGGCTCAGTCCATGGTGTTGGGTATTTGGCGTAGACCATCATGGTAACGGTAGGGTGATTCTTGGAAGGATTCCGCTTCCTTGGAAGATAGAGTCACGGATATGAAGGGATCCCATTTGTTAAAATAGCGCACTTTGGTTGAGGGGTGGGAAAGGTCCTCAGTCGTTCTTTCTCTGTAAATTAGTTGCAATAGCTCTCTTTGAATTTGCTCCAGTGTAGGCCTAGCAGGGCCCACCTAATTCTTCAGGATAATTCTCTGAGTTATCAGAAGGGTGGTTTGAATCCAATGTCTGTGTTTGTAGATTGGGTCCTGTTTGGAAAAGGTCTGGAGTATATATTCCCAGTAGCCAAACAGGAGAGGCAGGGGATCCCTGGGGAGTTGTCCAGAGGTGACTTTCTCGATATACATTAAAACTTGTTTCCAAAGACTATCAATTTGGGGGCATTCCCTGAGTCTGTGGGCAAGCGAGTGGAATCTATGAGAGCAGAAGGGACATAGAGCAGCCTCTGGGTTCTCTTTGGTTTTGAGAAAGGGTATGAAGGCTCGTTGGAGGATCTTTAACTGCATCTCTATCCAGGACTCACAGGGTGTT
Organism: Glandirana rugosa; assembly: GCA_018402905.1. Lineage (NCBI taxonomy): Eukaryota > Metazoa > Chordata > Amphibia > Anura > Ranidae > Glandirana > Glandirana rugosa. Next base: position 1,149,105 of record BLSH010003707.1, read on the forward strand.
GTATCCTTTGAGGATTTTGCCTGAGAAGTTGTCAATGTGGCAGTGCTTTGACCAGGCAGAGGTGGAGTCCGTGTGTTGGGCAGAAGAGGGGGTCCACCTTAAGGATTTGTAAAGGTCCGAAATCGTGTAAAGGCCTTTGCTAAGTAGTATATCAAATAGTTCAGGTGCAAGTCTTTGGTGCGCTTTGTAGCTGGATGTTCTTATGTAGCTGATGCATTGGGAGTAATAGTAGATATGTGAAGGTGATAAGGAGAAATTCTTTTCTAAATGTTGAAAGGATTTTGGCTTTCCTGTTGATGGTTCACATAGAGATGCAAAGGTAGTTAGGCCTCTCTGATCCCATATCTTAAAGGCGTCATATAGGAGGCCAGGTGGGAAGTCAGGATGGCCTCTTATTGGAAGGTGTTTGGAAAAATAGATTGGAAGCTTAAGTAACTTGTGAGATTCCCTCCAGGCAATAATAGTGTCCCTTAAAAGGATACTGGATTTGAGTTCCAGCATCAAGGAGTTCCAATTACAGAGGAAGAGAGCCGGTAGGGAGAAGGGCAGGTATAATTTAATATGCCAAGCTACAAGGAAAATTGAGTTGAGACACCTCATTACCTGTAATACAACATACATTGTTTATGTATTACAATGCCCATGTGGATATCAGTATGCAGGACAGACTAAAAGTAGAAAAGCTTAGCAGAATACATTAATAGTACGCAGAAAGGATTTAAACATAACAGTGTTTCACTTCACTTTAGGAAGGAAAATAGCCTAATTATGGCAATGTGGGGTATAACTAGGGTCCTACCACTTTGGCAGGGTTTCAATGGAATGAGGAAGGTGTCCAAAAAAGAGACCAAATTGATTAATTTACTCAATGCTCTTTTTCCAAGTGGCCTAATCATGGAGATAGACTTGAATTGTTACATAAAGGATTATTAGGAGCTAGGTACTAGTAGGATTATAGGGACACTAATTTTAGGCACTCCCTGTTTAATTATTTGATATGGAAATGGGATGGTTAGTTTATCTGTGTAATACTTCAGGAATTCATTTATTCTATTTAATATTTTTTAAGAATTCATGGAGTTTATTTAAAATTAAATATAACATATTTTAAAAATCATTTTTAACATTCATTTTTATACATTTTATTAATGTTTTTAATGTATTGATTGAACATATATAACGTTAGTTCATGAAGAAAAAGAACATAGTGTTCAAGACAATTAAGAAATATATTATGTACATGGATTTTGTGAATTGTTAGGTTCTAGGATATTTTAACAGGTAAGTTTTACCGACTTTTACACAATGTAAAAATACAATTATAGAAAAGACAAAAACAATTGTGACATGCACAGATATTGGTAATGAGAAACTGCAACGCACAGCCTTCGGCCAGCCATAAATGGTGCACATTTCTTTCCTGCAGCTACACCCCCCCACCCCCAAACAGGAATTAATTTCATGAGGGGCTTTTTCTGAGCTCTCCAAAGAGCAATAAACAAAACATACCTGTTTATATAAATCACCCAGGTATTTACCAATCCGAGACACAGGAAACTCTAAAAGAGACCCCCTCGAACAAAATCCAGTTGGACCTCATGTCGGTAAAATCTCAAAAATCTAGTACTTACCTACAACTAGGTGTAATTCAGAGTATGTGCAATCTCCCTTAAACTTTGAGGATACTAAAAGACAGGTAGGTCAATTCGGGTTAATATATGGTGTCCTGACCTCAACCTAATAGAACACCTTTGGGATGAATTAGAGTGGAAACTGCAAGCCCTGCAAGCCAGGTCTTCTCTCCAACATCAGTGCCTGACCTCACAAATGCGCTTCTGGAAGAATGGTCAAACATTCCCATAGACACTCCTAAACCTTGTGGACAGCCTTCCCAGAAGCGTTAAAGCTGTTATAGCTGCAAAGGGTGGGCCAACTCACTATTGAACCTTATGGACTAAGACTGGGATGCCATTAAAGTTCATGTGCGTGTAAAGGCAGGTGTCCCAATACTTTTAACAATATAGTGTACAGATGATAGATTTATAGATTTACATCATGTTCAGACATTTGTAGTCCTTTTGGTGCATACAACTATAGGCTAAGCTTATTATATTTGGACATTTCTCTATATGCCCCTTTGCATCAAATCATACAAGTGTTTAGTATTATAGAAAGTGTGCTTTATTCGATGTTTGAATCCTTTTTTTGCAGTCTTGCTTGGCGTTTGGGTGTCCCTGAGGCCTTCTCGTGGTTGGTGGGCGTTTATGTATACACACTTGGGTTATATGGGGTGGCCCTCATACTACGGAGGGGTAAGGTGTGGGGTTCTTTCTTTATTTTCTTTTTTTCTTTTTACTCCTCTCTCCCACTGATGAGGACAATAATAAATTATTTTTTATGAGGAGGTAAGTAAAACCTTGGACAGAGGGGTGGCTGTGGAAGTGGTATACTTGGATTTTGCAAAAGCATTTGACACCGTTCCCCACACACGGCTAATGTGTAAGATAAAGTCTACAGGCTTGGAAATGGATAGAAAACTGGCTAAAAGACCGATTTCAGAGAGTATTGGTTAATGATTCTTACTCTGAATGGTCTAAGGTTATCAGTTGTGCACCCGAAGGTTCATTGTTGGGACCCTTACTTTTCAATATATTTATAAATGATATCGGGTCTGGGATTAAAAGTACCATTTCAGTGTTTGCAGATGACACCAAGCTATGCAATGGAATAACTTCCTTGCAGGATGTCTCCAACTTACAAGCAGACCTCAGTGCACTGTCTAATTGGGTGACTATGTGGCAAATGAGGTTTAATGTTGATAACTGTAAAGTTATGCATTTGGGGGCTAACAATATGCATGCATCGTACATACTAGGGGGAGTACAACTGGGGGAATCCATAGTGGAGAAGGATCTGGGGGTTTTGGTAGATCATAAGCTTAATAATGGCACGCAATGCCAAGCTGTGGTTTCCAAAGCAAGCACAATCCTTTCTTGTATTAAGAGAGGTATGGACTCCAGAGATAGAGACATTATTTTGCCCCTGTACAAATCATTAGTAATACCTCATCTGGAATACGCAGTTCAGTTTTGGGCACCAGTTCTCAAAAAGGATATCGGGGAACCGATGAAAGTGCAGAGAAGGGCAACCAAACTAATAAGAGGCATGGAGGAGCTCAGCTATGAGGAAAGATTAGAGGAACTGAATTTATTCTCTCTTGAGAAGAGGAGATTAAGGGGGGATATGATCAACATGTACAAATACATAAGTGGTCCATATAGTGAACTTGGTGTTATTTGCTTGAAAGTCATCACAAAGGACAAGGGGGCACTCTTTACGTCTAGAGGAAAAAAGATTTCATCTCAAAATACGGAAAGGTTTCTTCACAGTTAGAGCGAAAATGTGGAATAGATCCCCCAGCCCCCCCCCCCCCGGAGGTGGTTTTGGCCAGCAAGGTAGATTGCTTTAAAAAAGGCCTGGATTCTTTCATTAATGTAAATAATATAACTGGGTACTAACATTTTTCGGTAAAGTTGATCCAGAGAATATCTGATTGCCTCTCGGGGATCAGGAAGGAATTTTTACCCCTGCTGGAGCAAATTATATCATGCTTTGCTGGGGTTTTTTGCCTTCCTCCGGATCAACTGTGGGTGAAGGATTGTATATAATATTGTATGGTTATATATAATTTTTCAATTTTTTCTTTTTTTTGTTTGGCTGAACTAGATGGACTTGTGTCTTTTTTCAACCTGACTAACTATGTAACTATGAATTATGCTCTGTATGGAAACTGAATTAAATTTAAGGGTGACTCGCAAAATGCATAGACCGACCACTATTATATTTCATCACAACACTTTAACGCTCAGATGGGATAGGTATTCAATCCACCGCTGGAGCATAGCCCAGCATAGCCCAGCTTACTGAACATTGGTGGGATCAGCAAGCTGTTTATATAACAACTATTTTTAGAAAGAGCATTACATAATAAAATCAATATTAAAATATACCAATTTAATGTGCACTTGTGCTTGCTTTCTTTCTACACAGATGCTCCATTTTGGGTTGAACTTGAGAGCAGGGCACATTTTAATGGGATCAAGGTACATTTAATGGAAGCAGAGAACATTACAGGAGAGCAGGGTGCATTACAAGAGAGCAGGGCACATTACAAGAGAGCAGGGCACTTTACAAGAGAGCATGGAGCATTACATGAGAACAGGGAATATTACATGGGATCAGGGCACATTGCAAGAGATCAAGGCACATTACAAGAGAGAATGAAACATTACATTGGAGCAGGGTACATTACATGGAAGCATGGCACATTACAGGAGAGCATGGCACATTACAGGAGAGCACGGCACATTACAGGAGAGCAGGACACCTTACATGGGAGCAGGGTACATCACATGAGAGCAGGGAACATTACATGAGAGCAGGACAAATTATAGGACAGCAGGACACATTACATGGGAGCAGGGCACATTACAAGAGAGCAGGAGACCTTACATGGGAGCAGTGAACATTAGATGGGAGCAAGGCACATTACAGGAGATCAGGACACCTTACATGGGAGCAGGGCACATTGCATGAGAGCAGGGAACATTACATGAGAGCAGGGCAATTATAGGACAGAAGGGTCTATTACATGGGAGCAGGGCACATTACAAGAGAGCAGGAAACATTGTAGAGAGCAGGGTACATTACATGGGAGCGTAGCACATTATAGCAGAGCGAGGCACATTACACGGGAGCAGGGCACATCACATGAGAACAAGGGACATTACAAGAGAGCTGGGCAAATTATAGGACAGCAGGGCACATTACATGGGAGAAAGGCACCTTACATAGAAGCAGGGCACCTTACATAGGAACAGGGCACATTATATGGGAGCATGGCACATTAAAGAGAAGGCAGGAAACATTACATGGGAGCAGGAAACATTACTGGAGAGCAGGGCAAATCTCATGAGCAGGACACATTAGAAGAGAGCAGAGTACATTACAGGAGGGCAGGACACATTTTTTTCTCATGCAGTATGACATTATTAAAGGTAATGTCAGGGAAGGCACATGCATGTGCCCAGGTGTATGGTTCCTGTAAGCCCTGTTCATGGCCATTTAGCGGGTGCCTGTGTGCGAGTGTGCATTGGTGCCAGGTGGGCTATTTAAACTGCACTAGTGCTGTTGTCAGTGCCATTTGGTCTATTACATTCTAAAGTATTTGTGTATGTGTTCCTGTATTGCTCTCCTGTTGCTGACCCAAACTTGCTCCTGACTTTGCCTGAACTCTGCCTGCACTGAGCCCTGGCTTGCCTCTGGCCTACTCTTCTGCCTTATCCTTCTGCTCACCTGCTTTGTTGTTACCGACCCCAGCCTGACTGCTAACTACTCTTCTGCCTGCCGCCTGTGCCTGATCTGCCTGTTTGTTGCTGAACTGGACTGTCTGACCTTGCCTTGGCTTTTCTTCCTACACCTGATCCAGCAGTAGCAGTGCCTGTCATTAGTTCCTGCTCTTCTGCCAGCATGCTACCAGTCAGTTGCTCCTGAGTATCCTAGCGCACATCCACATTCTCCAGCAAAAGTCTTATCAGGCACTTGTGACCACACTCTGTGTTCCTTCGTTACTTTACCAGGGCTCCTGACCATAGCGGTAAGAGAGGCCTACCTCTACACTTTGGGTTCCCTCACCAGGTACGTTACAGGTAGTCTGAGGATTTGTACATTGTGAGTTACTGGGCAGCAAGTGAAAGAACTACCCCCACTAAATCGTGGGTGCATATGACCATTATAATTTATGGTCCTACATATCCAGTAAGAGGCGTATGCCAAGAAGTTGTTGTTGGTGGTGGATCCTCATTTGCATTGCACAGTGCACTTTTTGAATGGTTGAAAGCTGGTTTAACCCACCTAAGGACTGTTCACTATTCTATGAACTCTTGCAGACTGATTTGTGGATTTGGACTTTATCACAGGCTGTTTATATGCACAATATATTCATGCATGTTTGTAAGTTTTATGATTTTTTTATGCATTTTTTAAGGAGGTTATTAACCACTTCACCTCCGGAAGAATTTCCCAGTTTAGGACCAGAGCACTTTTTGCGATTCCGTGCTGTGCCGCTTTAACTGACAATTGCACGGTCGAGCGACGATGTACCCAAACAAAATTTGTGTCCTTTTTTTCCCCACAAATAGAGCTTTCTTTTGGTGGTATTTGATCACCTCTGCGTCATTTCTGATCACCGCTATAAACAAAAGAAGAGCGACCATTTTGCAAAAAAACCCAAATTTCTTACTTTTTGCTAAAATTCGAATCCAAAAAAAAAAATATAAAAAACATTTTTTTTCACCGGTTTTGGCCGATTTATATTCTTCCTCATATTTGTGATAACAAAAATCGCAATCGGCGTTTATTGATTGGTTTGCGCAAAAATGGCCGCGTTTACGGATGGTGAGAATTCATTTCTGGTGTTTTTATATATTTTTTATTTTCTACTAGGAATGGCGGTGATCTGCGATTTTTAGCGGTACTGCGATATTGCAGCGGACATGTCGGACATTTTTGACACATTTTTGGGACCAATGACATTTATTCAGCGATCAGAAATTTAAATGTCCACTGATTACTGTATAAATGTCATTGGCAGGGAAGGGGTTGACCTGTAGGGGGAGATCTAGGGGTTAACTGTGTTCCCTGGGTGTGTTCTTACTGTGGGGGGGTTGGGCTACCATGGGCATGAGAGATCTAACTGATCCCAGTAACAGGGATCAGTAGATCTCCCATGCCTGCACTGTCAGAATGGGGAACCGCCGTGTTTACATCGGCGGTTCCCCGTTCTTTGCCTGTGGCCGCTCATCGCGGCTCGCCGGCGGACATCGGGTTCGCAGATCACCGCCTTTTTATGGCGATTCACGGCCAGCGTCCACACTACCACCGTAAATATGCAGTAGGTGGTGTGGAACTTGTTAAAGCACCACCACTATTGCATGTTTGCGCTTTAATATTATTAAGTATTGTTGTTATATTCACTTTTAGTGCTGCTTATAATTTGTTTATTTTGTTCAAAAGCTGCTATCAGACTTGATTAAGTGGCTCCTGCTATTTTGTGTTTCAGGACCGAGCGCAGATTTTTTACATTTTGATTGATTGTTTACCCCCACTATTGTTTGTGTTATAATTTAAAGAGGAGCTCCAGATTCCTCCTACAAAAATTAAAAGCAGCAACAAATTTTGTAGCTGCAGACTTTTAATATTGGGGCACTTGCCTGTTTAGGAATCTAGCGGTGTCCTTGGCTATCGGGTGCTGGCGCCATCATCTTGACTAAGAGAAACCTGGACTAAGGGTCTCCTACTGTGTATTGTGAAGCATGTTGCGCTTTGTGAATATACCACCTGTGGGGGGAGTAGGAGGGGTCAAAACCAGATACCCACTCCCCCCCCAAAAGGTGCCAAATGGGGCAGCGGAGGGGAGGAGGAGGCAGACAAGCAGAGCTTCCCCTTTTGGGTGGAGCTCTGCTTTAAGCCGGCCATAGACAGTTTGAATCTTGGCTGGTTTAGCAGGGACTGGCTGAGATTCAAACTATACATGGGCAGGCTGATTGTACCCAAGTCAATTAATTTTGGCACAATCAGAATGTGTGGTTTTCATGCAATTATTGCCAGCAGCTATAGCAGCTAGCAATAAGCACTCTGTGCCCCCCCCCCACTGGAAGAACACAATAGCTCCATGGGAGGTTTTTTACACAGTTATTGTTGATGGGGGAATCAATTGATTGTCTTTCCTGCAACCTATGGTTGCAGGAAAGAAAGTTGCACTGTATATGGCTGGGTTAAGTCAGTAGTGTTGTTTTTATTATTACTATCATCATCATAACCATCACAATTGGAGTAATTCTGTTTACTTGATGTCCAGTAACTAGCTCTAAGCTTTGTGAGGCCTTAGGCAAAACCTAGACATGAGACCCTACTCACGCCCATAATGGGAAAAATAATTCAAGCGATAAAAAAAATAACTTCATAAATTGCATATATTTAGAGCTTTAAAAGTGCTGGTGTCAGTACTCTCTATCTGGGTGCTGGTGTAATTGTCAAATTAGGCGGTCACAAGGCCTCTGTGAGTGTGAGGCCTTAGGCAACCGCCTAATTTGCCGCTTCTGCCAGAAATCCACCAAAAATAAATCCTCACACTACCATTATTAATGTCATTATGTTCTCCTATCTACCCTCCTAAACCCTGTGCTGACACAGGGCTCCTTTTCTATTATATTCTATTCACAAATGCATTACCCACTTCAAAGGAGCACTGACCTGCACCACAGCTGCCACAATTTTAAGCTGAGCATTATAGTGTGTGATAAAGGCAACCAATTCCTCATTGTTGTCCTTCCCACTTCCTGGCCGCTGTTTCTACTAGGTCTACTTCCAGGGGGGAGTGATTGCTCTCACTGCACTGCCAGCTAACTGCATGTTCTTCACTGTATTTATCCATGTATTTATCCCTGCCAGCCTTCTCCTTACCTTGCTCCTGTACACATTGCTTTCTATGCACCCTTCTTTGCCATATCCAGCGGCGGAACCCCTGGGGACCTGTCACGGAAAACCTAGGGTTCTGAAGAATCCAAGTTGAGAAACCCTGGTTTAAAGCCTTGACTTTATCTGACTTGCAGTCTAAGCCCTACAGACCCATCATCTCCCAATACAGTAATAGCACCCTTGAATTCAATGCAATTTGTACAGTGCTGGTGTGAACTAAATAACCTATGCAATATTATATCAAAATACAACTAGTTACATGAAACTTCCCCAGGAGGAAGTCACATGAGGTTTGACGAAATGCGTAGGAGTGATGACATCATGACGCTCGAATGGAACAAGGAAGTGCAGTAACTGACACACAATACAGGGTCTCCGGACTTAGCCAACAATTTGTGTATACTGTATCTGGTGTGATTTAGCACCTTTAAAATGTATTTTTTTTGTGGCAAAAAAGTTTTAAAAAGGATAAACACTATATTTAGTTTTTTGTATGCATGGTGCTGAGTGGAGTACAAGGAGGAGACATGTACTAGTCTATGAAAGAGGCTGCATCCAAGCATCAACCATGGTCCAGAAAAGGGGACAAAAAGCACAACATAATATGTGAGGTCAAATAGCTGAGATGAAAGCATACCTGTTGGTGGTCATGCGTGCAGTGGTTTATTTTGTGAGCACGAAAGGTGGAATATGCCATATATAGAGGACAATAAGAAGAACTTTAAAAGGACTTTTATTCAACCTTAAATGTTGTGGCACATAGTTGATTGGTTGGATTGTGCTTTAATATTGCACGCAATATTCATGTCAGTAGTTGGATTTTGTTCTAATTTTGCATAGGTATTTTAGTTCACACCAGCACTGTACAAATTGCATTGAATTTACGATTGCAGTGATTAGTATGAGAGTGACATTGGATGTATAGAAGATTTATTTTTTTTACATATTTTTGTTATACATTTTTAAGTTTTCATCAATTTTTTGCAAAGAGATTGGCTTTTTTGCACTATAGAAAGTTTTTCTGGCTATACAGTTTTGAGCACTATCAATAAGCAACATATACATTTATTAATAACAGCAACCTTATTGGCTATTAAAGTTTTTTTATTAAATCAAGATGGTGGGTATTGATAAATATTGATGAATGTATACCCAATTGGTGCATGCGGATTTCATGTGTTGCACACTCCAAGGCTGGATAATACAGTGTAGGGTACAGGGGAATAACTGTCACACTTCATGTGAGATTTTCCACCTGATTCAAGCTAAAAAATGAAAAAAAAGCAAGTAAAGCTTATAATAATGGATAAAATATGAGTCATTAGTAAAGCTAAACAAAAATATTATAATCATTTAAAGTGGAACTTTACTCATAACAGCTTGATAAAAAAAATAATGTTCTTTAGAAAGGATTCCACATTAATAATTATGCTACCAGAATTAGTATGTTCTTTTCTGTTTCTTCTTGCTGGAGGCAGGCATTTTTCTGAAGCCCATAGCCCCTGCGCAGCAGTAAATCTTTAGGTTGTCAGCAAATCGGTCTCTAGTTGTTCTGATTTTTTTCAGCTCAATGCCAAAAATGGAGAGCAACTAAGCAGGGTAAGACAGTGTAATACTGGATTTTCAACAATATAGGCACTCATTTTTAATGGAGTTGTAAAGGCAGAAGGTTTTTTTATCTTAATGCATTCTATGCATTAAGATAAAAACCCTTCTGTGTTTAGCAGCCTCCCCAACAACCCCCTAATTACTTACTTGAGTCCCATCTCTCTCCAGCGATGTCCACGAGTGTCTTAGACATCCAGGACATTCTTCCTCTTTGGCTGAGGCTCAACAGTGGCGCCATTGGCTCCTGTGGCTGTCAATCAAAGTCATTCAGCCAATCATGGGAGAGAGGGGGTGGGGTCAGGTTGGGGCTCCATGTCTGAATGGATACAATGAGCTCTGACTCGGCTCAAGTGCCCCTTGAAGCAAGCTGCTGGCTGAGGGGGCACTAACCAGAGGGAGGGGCCAGGAGCAGCGAAGAGGGACTCGAGAAGAGGATGATCCGGGCTGCTCTGTGCAAATCCAACTGCACAGGGGAGGTAAGTATAACATTTTTGTTATTAACCACTTGCTGACCGCCCGCCGCAGCGTGAAGGCGGCAAGGTGGCTCGTTATCGCGAAATGCCATCACCTGACGGCGGCCACGATATCTAATGGGGCTAGGGAGCGGGTAGGGCAGACTCGATCTCCGCCGGCTACCCGCGATGGCCCCCCCCGCAGCGAGAGAACGGAGGTCCGTGTATGTAAACACAGATCTCCGTTCTCATAGAGGGGGAAGGGCGATGATCACAGCCTTCATGCATATGGAAGCTGTGATCATCCCCCTTTCCCCAGCCAGGGCAGCCCACACAATTAGAACACGTCCAGGGAACACAGTTAACCCTTAGAGAGCCCCCTGCAGGTTAACCCCTTCACTTCCAATGGCATTTACACAGTAATCAGTGCATTTTTATAGCACTGATCGCTGTATAAATGCCAATGGTCCCAAAAAAGTGTCAAAATAGTCCGACATGTACGCAATATCGCAGCACCGCTAAAAATCGCAGATCGCCGCCATTACTAGTAAAAAAAATAAATAAATAAAAACCCCAGAAATTAATTCTCATCATCCGTAAACGCGGCAACTTTTGCACAAACCAATTAATAAACGCTGATTGCGTTTTTTTTTACCAAAAATATGAGGAAGAATATAAATCAGCCAAAACCGATGGAAAAAAATGTTTTTTTATGGGTTTTTTTTGGATTTGTATTGTAGCAAAAAGTAAGAAATTTGGGTTTTTTTGCAAAATTGTCGCTCTTCTTTTGTTTATAACAGCGATCAGAAATGACGCAGAGGGGATCAAATACCACCAAAAGAAAGCTCTGCTTGTGGGGAAAAAAAGGACATAAATTTAGTTTGGGTACAACGTCGCACGACCGCGCAATTGTCAGTTAAATTGACGCAGTGCCGAATCGCAAAAAGTGCTCTAGTCCTAAAGTGGGAAATCCTTCCGGGGCTGAAGTGGTTAAAAAAACAGAACAAAAACAAAAAAAAACAGGCCTTTACAATCACTTTAATGTTTTTGGACTAAAGTTCCACTTTAAGACTGAGTCTTCAGATTGCTTTAGGAGTCTACGAATGGATTGTTCTCTTACAGCTGAGTGCATCGGTAATTTTACGACAACTCATAATAACATATAATTGCAGATAATAATTATCCATGATTAAAAATACAGATTTGATGTTAATGTCACCATGAGAAGGGTGATCTTTATTATTTTTCTCTAGGTACAAATGTTGCATGTATCGCTGGACTAAAGAATCCAAACCCCTCAGGATTCTATTACCAAGATGTCTGGAAGTCTCTGGTCTGCTCCAATAAGCAGTTTGATAATCATACTGAAGCAGCAAAGTGCCTTGCTGGGAAGGTTGTCTACATGTTCGGAGACTCTACAATGCGACAGTGGTGGGAATACCTTGTGGAGTTCATCCCAAGTATGTTACATAACAGGAAATAAGTAAAACCCCTATCAGATATTTATTGTTATTGGTGTCCTGTTGTGAAGATTTCCCAATGTTTTCATTGTGGAAGGAAATAATGGCAAATCTATAATTGGAACACATGCACCAAAAAAATGTTAAAGTAGAAGTATATGCAAAACTTTTGTTTTCATTTTGGATAGAGAAAGGGAGGGTTATAACTAGAGTTGAGCGAACACCTGGAAGTTCGGGTTCTGCTGGTCCGTCCGAACTTCGTGACAAAGTCCGGGTCCGGGTCCGGACGGAACCCGAACGATCGCAGATCAATATTGGGAGGGAAAGAGATAGGTTTTACTTTTGTTTTCAAAACGTATATGAAGATGAAATTGTAAAAAAACCACGTACACAAGGTTAATATCTAAACGGTAATAAAGGAAGGTGTTACTTTTGTAACCCTTTAGAAGTGTTGTCCTGTGGTTATTGTTATTTATAGACTATCCCCAAAATGAATAAAGGACAATACATTGTATGAACCCTACTTGAGGTGTTCCATAAGGGTGGTGACAGCGTAACATCTCAGAGGCTTGTACATCTGTTGGAAGGGTCGTTCCGTGAAACGACGAAGTCATACTAATAGTTTGACGAATAACCTCGTCTGGTCTCT
>BLSH010003707.1:1172293-1193836 GCA_018402905.1 Glandirana rugosa
TGAATCTTGTGAAATGATGGTCTGGTTAAAGTGCTGTATATCAGTGCCACCTCTCAGTACTCGTCAGTGCTGCTTGTCAGTGCCGCCTGACAGTGCTCATCATCGCTGCATATAAGTGCCTCATCATCAGTGCCACCTCATCAGTGCTGCCTCATCAGTGCCAATCAGTACTGCCATATCAGTGCCCGTCAGTGTAGCCTCATCAGTGCCCACCAGTGATGGAGAAAATGTACTTATTTACAAAGTTTTGTGACAAAAATAGAGAATTTTTTTTTTTCAAAATTGTCGGTCTTTTTTTATTTGTAGCGCAAAAAATAAAAACCGCAGGGGTGATCAAATACCACCAAATGAAAGCTCTATTTGTGGGAACAAAATGATAAAAACCTTGTTTGGGTACAGCGTCGCACGACCGCGCAATTGTCATTCAAAGTGCAACAGCACTGAAAACTGAAAATTGGTCTGGTAGTAAAGTGTTCTAAGTGCATAGTATTGAAGTGGTTAAGGATATAATCCAGGTCTTTTTAAAGCAATCTACCGTGCTGGCCCAAACCACCTCTGGAGGGAGTCTATTCCACATTTTCACAGCTCTTACTGTGAAGGAACCTTTCCATATTTGGAGATTTAATCCATTTTCCTCTAGACCTAAAGAGTGCCCTCTTGTCCTCTCTGATGACCTTAAAGTGAATAACTCAACACCAAGTTAACTATATGGACCTCTTATATATTTGTACATGTTGATCATATCCTCCTTTAATCTCCTCTTCTCAAGAGAGAATAAATTCAGTTCCTCTAATCCTTCCTCATAACTGAGCTCCTCCGTGCCTCTTATCAGTTACTTTTTATGGAGGGATCTGGGGTCTATAAGACCCCAAACACCTCCTCTGCACTTGAAAGTATTCAAAATGCCAAGACCAGCATTTGTGAATACGTTCGATTTTTGAAAACTAGTGCAGTTGGCTCCTGAGAAAACCAGAAGTGATGCTGTGACGTCACTTCCGGGTTACTACGGTACATCTGAGACCCAATCAAAGCCAGTTCCTGCTTTGTTTTGGTCTCCACCCAGTCATCGGATGTGGGATGGGAGAGCCCAGGTGAGCGGCAGAAGACAGCGGGAGAGGGAGACATGCTTGTAGTAACAACCAAGCGGCTGCTTAGCTGCATCAGTTGTTATTACTAGATGACTGACTGTCAGCTTTAAAAAACGGTATCTGGGTGATGTGCAGCTGCAGGCATCACTCCAGTACAACCACTTACCAATGACATACAGGTACATGATTTGGTGGCAAGAAGTTAAAAAGATCCTGTCACAAAGTAATATGTGATATGCAGACAGTATCTCACAAAAGTAAGTACACCCCTCCCATTTTTGTAAATATTTTATTCTATCTTTTCATGTGACAACACTGAAGAAATGACACTTTGCTACAATGTAAAGTAGTGAGTGTACAGCTTGTATAACAGTGTAAATTTGCTAATGATGGTTAAATACTCCTGCGCTTACCAGAATTCCTTGATTTTAAATGTATGCAAGTATGATAAATCAAAGATGGGTGGTAATAGATGAGATAATACAGCAACAGCTGCTAGCACCTAGATAGCTATCCTTGGTTTTCTATCCTGTATTAAAATAAATAAATTGTGAATATGGTGCAGCGCTGTCTTCGTAGTGTTAGAAAATTAAAGCCCCGTACACACTGGACGACGATCGTACGTATGATCATCGCAAATCGTATGTTGGCTGTTGTATCTAGCATACTGACTGCACTATACGATGGTACTTCCGCAGAAGAACGTTCAAGTGCATGTAATTAGCATCCGGCCGTTCCTGACTTCTGAGCATGCGTGTTTTGCACAATACAACTTTGTTGTACCAACTGCTCTGCACACACGATACAATGGTCGTATGACCGCTTGTTGGTACGACCAAGTTTTCTAGTCTGCTCATACAACTCCCTTGTACGACTGTCGTATGTTCGACTGTTCAAATCGCGCATACGAACGATCGATTTCGCATACAAGTTCAATATGAATAAATAATTGTTGATAAAGTTCAGATTTGTAGAATATCCTTAAAATAATCCTCCACCAGTGTAGGATATCATGCTGGTCACAGGACTGTTTGTGATGCTAATTATTTAGCAGGTGCCACCAATATAAGTGCTAGCCCCTCACCTCACATATGCTAACAACCTTGCATATAAAGGTTTCTTTAGTGGATCCTCCTGTTGTCAGCCTCTAGGGGTCTCCTTTTTGCCTCTTAGCTTTATCCGTGCATTCGTCCCATTGTTGCTTATACAGAATTTATTACTATGGGGATCATTGATGAAGTCACGTGATGCGTGATGTAACGTGTAGGGCGGTAGCAGAGGTGTTTGGAACTCAGACGGAAGTACAGACGAGCTCGGCGCTCGTGGAGAGACGAACGTTCTTTTCATTTAAAGGTGAGTGTCTTATTTTAGCCGTTTTAATAAATTGATTTGAAACATTAATACATCAAAATAAGCTTCTTGTTTCTTTTCTTTGGCCTTACAACTAGAGTTGATCGAACCTCTGGAAGTTCGGGTTCTGCAGGTTCGGCCGAACTTTGGGAAAAAATCCGGGTTCGGGACTGAACTTGACCCGAACTTTATACCGGACCCCGAACCCCATTGAAATCAATGGGAACCCGAACTTTTAGGCACAAAAATGGCTGTAACAAAGTCCTGGCAAGTCCTAGAGGTCTGCAAAAGGAAGAAAAATGGGGTTAAGAGTCGGACAAGTGCCCTACAAAGAAATAGGGATAGGGAAATAACTTAAAATAATTTTTAAGCTAAAATCACATAAAAAAATAAAAAATGGAGGTGGATGTGGAGTTGGAGGTTGAGGAGGCGGTGGAAGTGGCGGTGGAGGAGTAGGAGGTAGCCAACACTGTTTTTTTTATTTTTGTGCAAGAAATGCACCACGGGCTGCAAATGTAGATTTTGGAATATTTTTTTTTTTTAAAACCAGCAATGTAGAAGCACTTTTTAATTTTGTACAAGAAACAATAATCTGTCCCTTAAAGCAACAGCTGGAACCTTTCCCTATAGAACTTGGAGATGATTTTAGAACAATAATCTGTCCCTCTAAGCAACAGCTGGAACCTTTCGCTATAGAACTTGGAGATATTTTTAGAACAATAATCTGTCCCTCCAAGCAGTAGACTCTACCTAGTCCAGTCAGATCGTTCTGTGCAGCAGGATGAGGTTTGCAATCTGTCCCTCAAAGCAGCAGTACTAGTATCTCTCCCTAGTCCACAATCAGATCGTTCAGTAATGCAGGATGAGATGTTCTGCAATCTGTCCCTCACAGAGCCAGCAGCATCCTCTCCCTAAACTATCCTGAGAGCATATGACATGCAGCACGGTGACTCCAGCCCCATATAGAGGCTGGGTCACATGATGCACTGGCAAATCACAGCCATGCCATTAGTAGGCATTGCTGTGATGGCTTCTAATGGCAAACCAGTGAAACACTAGTTGATTGGCTGCCCTTGGCAGCTATTCAACACATGGAATAAAATACCAGAACCCCAAACCCAAATTTTTTTTGAAACGTCCAGGTTTGGGTCTGGGTCCCGGACACCCCAAAGTTCGGTACGAACCCGAACTTTACAGTTCGGGTTCGCTCAACTCTACTTACGTTTGGCAAGTTCAAAAAGAAAAAAACCCATGGTAATAAAATCTGTATAAGCAACAATGGGACAAATGCACGGATAAAGCAAAGAGGCAAAAAGGAGACCCCTAGAGGCTGACAACAG
The DNA here is from genome assembly GCA_018402905.1 of Glandirana rugosa. NCBI lineage: Eukaryota > Metazoa > Chordata > Amphibia > Anura > Ranidae > Glandirana > Glandirana rugosa. Next base: position 1,176,072 of record BLSH010003707.1, read on the forward strand.
GAGGATCCACTAAAGAAACCTTTATATGCAAGGTTGTTAGCATATGTGAGGTGAGGGGCTAGCACTTATATTGGTGGCACCTGCTAAATAATTAGCATCACAAACAGTCCTGTGACCAGCATGATATCCTACACTGGTGGAGGATTATTTTAAGGATATTCTACAAATCTGAACTTTGTCAACAATTATTTACTCATATTGAACTTTTATATATATATTTTTTTGGTTTTGTTCATCTGATTTCACATTATGTGTGCACTATACTATTTATGTGTCCAGCATTGCGACACACAGTCCTGTCTTTGCCATGCACATAGTTTAAACACAGAGTTGTCATATTATGACTGTTAGAATTTGTGCGGTTCACATGTCTTATGTTTTATGAGATTGCATTTAGTTGTATTTCCTTTGGCACACACACATGTTAATTTTCTAACAATACCAAGACAGCGCTGCACCATATTCACAATTTATTTAGTGTAAATTTGCTGTCCCCCCAAAATAACTCAACACACAGCCATTAATGTTTAAACTGCTGGCAACAAAAGTAAGTACACCCCTAAGTGACAATGTCCAAATTGGGCCCAAAGTGTCAATATTTTGTGTGGCCACCATTATTTTCCATCACTGCCTTAACCCTCTTGGGCATGGAGTTCACCAGAGCTTCACAGGTTGCTACTGGAGTCTTTTTCCACTCCTCAATAATGACATCTGGTTAATTTTAGAGACCTTGCGCTCCTCCACCTTCCCTTTGAGGATGCCCCCCAGATGCTCAATAGGGTTTAGATCTTGATACATGGTTGACCAGTCCATCAATTTTACTCTCAGCTTTTTTAACAAGGCAGTGATCATCTTGGAGGTGTGTTTGGGGCCGTTATGTTGGAATACTGCCCTACGGCCCAGTCTCTGAATGGAGGGGATCATACTCTGCTTTAGTATGTCACAGTACATGTTGGCATTCATGGTTCCCTCAATGAACTGTAGCTCCCCAGCTCCACAAGCACTTATGCAGCCCCAGACCATAACACTCCCACCACCATGCTTGACTGTAGGCAAGACACACTTGTCTTTGTACTCCTCACCTGGTTGCCGCTTACACACGCTTGACACCATCTCTGAACCAATTAAGTTTATCTTGGTCTCATCAGACCACAGGACATGGTTCCAGTAATCCATGTCATTAGTCTGCTTGTCTTCAGCAAACTTTTTGCGGGCTTTGTAGTGGATCATCTTTAGAAGAGGCTTCCTTCTGGGAGACAGCCATGTAGACCAATTTGATGCAGTGTGCGGCGTATGGTCTGAGCACTGACAGGCTGACCCTCCATCCCTTTAAACTCTGCAGCAATGCTGGCAGCACTCAGATGTCTATTTCCCAAAGACAACCTCTGGATACGATGCTGAGCACCTGCACTCAACTTCTTTGGTTCCTCAACCATGGCGAGGCCTGTTCTGATGGAACCTGTCCTTTTAAACCGATGTATGGTCTTGGCCACCATGCTGCAGCTCAGTTTCAGGGTCTTGGCAATCATCGTATAGCCTAGGCTATCTTTGTATAGAGCAACAATTCTTTTTTTCAGATCCTCAGAGTGTTCTTTGCCATGAGGTGCCATGTTGAACTTCCTGTGACCAGTATGAGAGAGTGAGAGCAATAACACCAAAATGAACACACCTACTACCCATTCACACCTGAGACCCTGTAACACTAACGAGTCACATGACACCAGGGAGGGAAAAATGGCCAATTGGGCCTAATTTTGACCTTTTCACTTAGGGGTGTACTCACTTTTGTTGCCAGCAGTTTAGACATAAATGGCTGCGCATTAAGTTATTTTGAGGGGACAACAAATTTACACTGTTATACAAGCTGTTCACTCACTACATTACATTGTAGCAAAGTTGTCACATGAAAAGATATAATAAAATATTTACAAAAATGTGAGGAGTGTACTCACTTTTGTGAGATACTGTAAATCATTTTTTAAGAAGGATAAATATAGTTACACCCAAGCATTTAGAAACCTCCCAAAAAAGTTGAGCCCATCCTGCCCCCCACATATGCACACATAGGAACATAAACACATCTGTTGGGGGAGCCTATGTATAAAAATGTGTTTTGTGCTACACATATTACATATCATCATGCACGCCTGAATGAGAAAATTTAATTCTAGGGCAATTATTCATGGTTAATAGTGTTGAGCGAACCCGGACTGTAACGTTCGGGTCCGTACCAAACTTTCGGGTGTCCGGGACCTGGACCCGAACACGGACATTTCAAAAAACTTTCGGGTTCTGGGTTCTGGTAGTTGATCACGCATGTTGAATAGCTAAAGGGCAGCCAATCAACAAGCGTTTCACTGGTTTGCCCTTAGAAGCCATCACAGCCATGCCTACTAATGGCATGGCTGTGATTGGCCAGTGCATCATGTGACCCAGCCTCTTTATAAGCTGGAGTCACTGTGCTGCATGTCACATGCTCTTGGGTTAGTGTAGGGAGAGGATTCTGCGGGCGTTTTTGTGAGGAAGAGATTGCAGACATTTTAACATCTGATCCTGCATCCTGAGATTACTACTGCTGTTGCTCTGAGGGACAGATTGCAGAAATTTGAGATTTCACATACTGCTACTTTGAGTGACAGATTGCAGATCAAACTCTGCATAACACAACGATCGCTACGATCGTACACAATGATCAGATTGTTGGAGTAATTTGAGATTTTACATACTGCTGCTTTGAGTGACAGATTGCAGATCAAACCCTGCCTAACACAACGATCGTTACGATCATACACAACGATCAGATTGTGGGATCGTACACAACGATCAGATTGTGGGAGTAATTTGAGATTTCACATACTGCTGCTTTGAGTGATCTGACTGCACTAGGTAGAGGCTTCTGCTTAGAGGGACAGATTACTGTTCAAAAATCATCTCCTAGTTCTAAAGGGAGAGGTTCTAGCTGCAGCTGTAAGTGACAGATTATTGTTCAAAAATCATCTCCTAGTTTATTTGATTTTAATTTATTTTCCCTATCCCCATTTATTTTGTAGGGCACTTGCCCTACTCTTACCCCCATTTTACTTCCTTTTGCAGCCCTCTAGCACTTGCCAGGACTTTGTTACAGCCATTTTTGTGCCTAAGAGTTCAATGGGGTTCGGGGTCCGGGATAAAGTTCGGGCAACGTTCGGTGCCCAACCCGGACTTTTTTCCAAAGTTCGTTCGGACCCTCCGAACCCGAACGTCCAGGTGTTAGCTCAACTCTAATGGTTAACACTAAAGTAATGACCTGCAGGGGCTTTTAAAGGTTTGCCTATACAACATTTAATGTACCAAAGTTTGTTGTTGCTTTATCTCCCTCTTCTTCGATCCTATGATCTCTCACTCACATATTCATTTGCTCTCTCTCTGATGGTACCTTCCCTTCCCCTCTAAAGCATGCACAGATCAAAAACATAACTGACACAATTAGTGATGAGATATCCTGCGTCCAGCTTCCTCCACCAACCAACACACCAAGTCCAACACCCCACTCAACACTTTCCTCCTTCAATCCTATTAGCTCTGAGGAAGTTGCCAAACTCCTTTCCACAGCCCACCCCACCACCTGTGCCCTGGACCCTTTCCCCTCGCAACTACTACGATCGCCCTCCCGCCCTCTGTCCTAAACTCTCTAACCCACATCTTCAACCTCTCCCTCTCTTCCGGCACCTTTCCCTCTCCAATAAAAAAAAAGGCGCTGGTTACCCCCATACCTAAAAAACCCTCACTGGACCCCACCTGTTTTAATAACTTACAGTAAGACCCATTTCCCTGCTCCCGTTTGCCTCCAAGCTTCTTGAATGCCTTGTCCACAACCATATGAGTTGCTACCTCACTGACAACAACCTTCTTGATCTCTTACAATCCACAACATTCAACTGAAACTGTCCTACTAAAACTCACCAGTGACCTACCAACTGTTAAAACCAATGGCCAGTACTCCATACTCATACTCTCAGACCTTTCTACTGCCTTTGACACAGTTGACCACCCACTCCTCCTCAATAAACTCCATTCCCTTGGCCTCCGTAACTCTGCTCTTTCCTGGTTCTCCTCAGCGCACCTTCAGTGTCACATACAACAACATCTCCTCCGCTCCTCTATCTCTTTCTGTTGGGTACCCCAAGGTTCTGTCCTTAGGCCCCTCTTATTCTCCCTCTATGCCTCTTCCCTGGGCCAGTTGATAACTTCCAATGGCTTCAATTACCACCTCTATGCTGATGACACCCAGATCTATCTCTCGACTCCTCAACTCGGCACCTCAATCTCCTCACGCATCACAAACGTACTGAATGACATATCAGTATGGATGTCACGCCACTTCCTCAAACTCAATCTTTCTAAAACTGAGCTTGTAATATTTCCTCCTCCCCAGTCCCCTCCTTGTGACTTTACCATTGAGATCAATGGCACAACCATTGGTCCTTCCACACATGCCAGGGTGCTGGTTGTAATCCTAGACTCCAACCTCTCTTTCAGCCCCCACATTCAATCACTGGCTAAATCTTGCCACCTTAACCTCCGCAACATCTCCAGAATTCACCCTTCCTGACTAACAACACCACAAAACAACTTATTCACTCCTTAGTTATTTCCCGCCTTGAATACTGCAACTCCCTCCTCACTGGCTTACCTTTACACAGGCTACCCCCCCTTCAGTCTATCACGAATGCTGCTGCCAGACTTATACACCTTACTAACCGATCCACAACTGCTGCCCCGCTCTGCCAATCACTTCACTGGATTCCCCTACCCCACCATATAAAATTCAAAATACTAAGATCTTGTCACAATCCTGCATGATCATCAACTTTAGCCATTACCTTTTGTATCACCTCCCCCTCCCTTTAGATTGTGAGCTCCACAAGCAGGGCCCTCCTATTCCTTCTGTATTGAACTGTATGGTAACTGTGCTGTGCAAACTGTTGGCGCTATATAAATCCTGTATAATAATAATAATCATCCCAATGCCTAAAGAGCCCTCACTGGACCCCACCGACTTGAATAACCTTAGACCTATCTCCTTACTCCCATTTACCTCTAAACTTTTAGAATGCTTAGTCTACAACTAGCTGAGCTCCTACCTCACTAACAACTTTCTTGACCACTTACAGTTTGGCTTTCGCTCACAGCACCCCACAGAAACTGCCCTACTAAACTCAATAAAGATTCACTAACTAAAACCAACGGTCATTCAATTTACTTCCTCTGAGCTCAGACTGTCCCAGACCAACCCCCAACTTGTGTCTGGACATGTGAAAAGAGATCCAACACAGTGATGAGTTCACCTCTCTGTTACACTGCACACTTTTGGTATCAGCATTTTTCTTGTCAAAATAGGAACTGTTTGGATCCTTCTGCTGATTTTTCCTTTCACCTTGACTCTGTCAAAAAAGGGACTTTAAGAGGCCTGGAACAGATTTACGCCGCAAGCATTTAAAAATGACATTTAATGATTTATTAATGATCGAAAAGTTGCATTCATTTGCAATTTTATAGTTTAGCATTATAATGTGCAGCTTTAAGAAAACAACGGTGATAGAAGATAGAAATGGAAAGGTGCATTTTAATTACATTAAAGCAGAACTTACCCTTAAAGGGAAGTTAACACCCCCCCCCCCCCTCCTCTGCCACTTTTGGATTTTTTTTTTCTTAGAGGGGGGAGAGGGTACCTAGTTTTAGCAGGTACCTGATCCTACTACCTAGGCAGTCGTAACTGGAATTTTCCCCCCTCCCTGCACACAAACCTTTTGGGACACATCACAGGTCCAAGGAGGCTACAGGACCATTCACAAAGTGCAATTCACACATGTGTAACAATGAGTCACAGCCAGCTTCCCACAGTTAACAGTGCCAGTGCCAGGACCCAAAGACCGACGAAGAACCAGCCCGGGTGAGGACAGCACTGGATCCTTGGACAGATAAGTGTACTTTATTTAAAAGTCCACAACTACAGTCATAGGTGTGCTCAGCCTATTGCATTAGGGTGTGCATCCCAAAGCTCAAACACACATGCATATTGTATGTATATGACCCATTCAAGTGAATGGAAGCACTCTGCAAGCACCCGGAAATGCATGCAGTGTGGATTTCAAGGGGTTAAACCAGGCAGTGTGGAGACAATACAACACCTCCTCTCAAATGCTCTTAAAAGAGTGATCTGAACATGAATCGCTCCTCAAAAATCAAAGCATATGCGAATGAACCCCTACATATGCTTGCATGTCTGTAGTGAAGGGCAGCTCAAACAAAACCTAATGCCTTTTACAATGTTGGACCACTGCTAAACAGTGACTGTGGTTCCTATCACAGTCCTAGCAGAGGATCCCCCCTGTACATTCCTATCACAGGATCCCTCCTGTTGGTCCTGTCATCTCCCTGGGCCTCTCCTGCCCCCCCTCCCAGCTGATGACAGTGGAGTAGATGGCTTTGTGGCCTCCCAGTGATAGAGCCATTCAGATGCCAAGGAAGGCATGAGGGAGAATTGGGGGGGGGGGGGGGGGGGGGGGGGTATGTGTTGCTGTCCTTGCATCAGGCGCTTAAATCAGACGATCAGCCCATCAATGAGAAGCAGGTATGGGCTGTGTGTTACCAGTGTGCCTGGGGACTGTGCCAGGGAACAGGGCCCCCAGCGACCATGATTCAGGACCTGGCCATTGCTACTGCTGCACCAGGATGGAAAAGGTTTCCACCAGAGAAAAAGCCCTGGTGTATGGAGTAGTAGATGGGACTAAGGATGGCTTTGTGGCCTCCCAGGGATGGAGCTGTTCAGTGGCCAAGGAAGACATGAGGGAGAATTGGGAGGTTGGGGTGTGGGTAGCTGTCCTTGCATAAGGTGCTTAAATCAGATGATCAGCCCAGCAATGAGGAGCAGGTATGGGCTGTGTGTTACCAGTGTGCCTGGGGACTGTGCCAGAGAACAGGGTCCCCGACGACCATGATTCAGGACCTGGCCATTGCTACTGCTGCACTGGGATGGAAAAGGTTTCCACCAGAGAAAAAGCCCTGGTGTATGGGGCGATTAGGGTGTGCCCAGGCACATCCAGCACAAACCTGTGCACACGGTTATGACTACAGTATTTATAGCTGCCGACTTTTATTTATTTTTTGTTAAGACTGAAAATCTTCTTTAACTTACAAATTGTATTTGTATAAATGTTATTGTGTTTCTGTGAGAGTGACAGGATGTGGTGTCCTGGGATCTATGAAGGGCACCTAATTGTATCTTTTCACATTATGTTATTGTAAGGCTCTCAAGTGTATCAGATATGATGCCTAGAGAGCTGACCCATAGTATGACCAAGAGTGACCTAAGACTGAATGGATATCACATATACACATTATTTTGTAATGAAAGTGGCATTTGTCTTTAACATTTTTTATTTTTAATAAGGTTTCCCTATACTTTGCCCAGTAGTTATATTCCCCGTCACCTCAATCAACCTCCAGAGCATACACAGTTCCTGTATAAGGTTTGTCTTGCTCGGGACAAATCAGAATCCTCCCATCCCCCCATGTGACAGCGCTTGGGCCTGGCACCCATCGATTGCAATATGAGATTGCATCATGTATCCCCTTTTGCCTAAAATATTTGGATATATCTCCGGGACCATGGAAACTGAGGGGAAAGGGAAGAGTTAAACATACTATAGCATTTCATATAAAGCCAAAACATTGCTATGCCAAGCATGTCTGATTTTTAGCTCACCAATGTCATAATATTAAAGTGGCATTCCAGTCAAACCCTACTTTAACTACGCCTAACTACGCCTAAATCTACTCCCACCCCCATTCTAAGACTATTCTATCTACCATGTAAAAGAAAAGATGCCTGTACTTACCTATTCTGAAGCTGCTATGGTCTCGTCACATGACCAACTTTCAGTGCTGGCTTCAGTGTTTAGCCAACAACTGCTGTTGAAAAGTAAGCCTCTGATTGATGTCATTGCCCAGGCTCTGCAGATGTTGTTGGTTGTCCCTCCTTAACGCTTAAGCCCATGCTGGAAGCCAGTCATGTGACTGGACCAAAGCAGAGTGAGAATAGGTAAGTAAAGACATTTTTTCTTTTACATGGTAGATATAATTGTCTTAGAATGGGAGTGGGAGTATATTTAGGCTTAGTTAGGGTATGACTGGAATGTCACTTTAACCTTATTCAATTTCTATAGCTTGTCTTGAACACAGATAGGTATTTCTGTATGGCCACCTTGATCTCTTGGTTCCTCAAGCTGTAGATTATGGGGTTCAGTAATGGGGTAACCACAGTGTACATCAGTGAAACCACCTTTTTCATGGCCATAGATTGCTCTATTGAGGGCACCGCATACATGGCAAACAGTGCACCATAATAGATGCATACAATGGCAAGGTGGGAACTACAAGTGGAGAAGGTTTTCTGTCTTCCGGTGACTGAAGTAATCCTTAGGATGGTCAAAAAAATACAGACATATGTAAAGGTGATGAACCCGAATGGTAGAACTGTTGCTAGACTGGATAGGGCAAACACCACATACTTTGCTACAGATACATCTGAGCAAGATAATTCCAAGAGAGGTACAAAATCACAGAAAAAATGGTCAATCACATTGGGACCACAGAACCACAAGGTTTGCATGATCAATACTGGGATGAGCGTTGCAGTAAATCCCAATAACCAGGAACTTAAAACCAGATATAAACAAAGTTTAAGGTCCATAATTGTGGTGTCGTGCAAAGGATTACATATGGCCAGGTAGCGGTCATAGGACATAACAGTGAGCAGAAGACACTCCATACATGCTGATCCTCCGTACACTAAATATTGCACAATACAGTTTCTAAGGGACACAGTGCTAACCCCTAATATTGTTCCATGGAGCATGCTAGGGGCTATGTTTGTGGTTAGCAGGATATCGGAGAAGGACAAGTTACCCAGCAAAATGTACATTGGTGATTGAAGGCGATAATTAGTTGACACCAATAAAATAATGACAGCATTTCCAGTTATGGTCAACAGGTAGATGAATAAGAATACAATGAAAAGAAAATACTTTAAATCTTGAAGGTTTCCAAACCCAAGAATTGTTATTTCTGAAATGTGTGTCCTATTCATTGCATGTGCTGTAGATGAGTTAAAACTGAGAAGAGAAGGAGAAAAAGAAGAAGGAGGAGAAGGAGAAAAAGGAGGAAAAGGATCAGAAGGAGAATGAGGTAAAGGAGAAGGAGAAAGAGGAGGAGGAGAAGAAGAAGGAGAAGGGGAAAGCAGAGGAGAAGCAGGAAAGGGAGAAGGTGAAGGAGAAAGAGGCAAATTAAAAGAAAGAGAAGGAGAAATAGGAGAAGGAGAAGGATAAAGGAGAGGAAAAGGGGAAGGAGGAGAAAGAGGAGAAGAAGGAGGATAAAGAGGAGAAGGAGTAAAAGGGGAACAACATAATAGAAGGAGAGTAGAAGGAGAAAGGGTACGAGAAGGAGAAGGAGGAGAAATGAGAAGAAGGAGGAGAAAGAGGAGAAGAAGGAGTAGAAGGAGAAAGGGGAGGAGAAGGAAGAGAAGGTAAAAGAGGAGGAGAAGAAGGAGAGAAAGGAGAAAGAGGAGGAGGGTAAGGGGAAGAGGAAGGGGAAGGAGAAGGACAATAATTGTGGTTACATATATATATTAATACAACATACTTTTATACCATACATGCCTCATTAGGCTGTATTCACACCTGAGCAAAGTAAATTTCAGATATCTTTAGGTGTATTTTTGTTGAGCCATTTTGCATGTTATTTGTATACGTATACAAACATGTTTCAAGCTTTTACATGTGTATTGAACCTTCCAGTGTTTCTGTTTTGCTAATGGAAAGTGTTACATGAAAAAATGCTTGAAAAACATCTGGAAAAAAAAATCACACAAAAATGCTTAAATCATGCATGTTCAGGCGTTCAAGTGTATGAGATCAAAAATGCCCATTTCTACCTCAAAATTAGCTTGTGTAACTTTTGGAGCATCAGGTGCCAATGGCTCATATGTGGATAGTCACCACTGGGATGTTGAGTGTGTAGAAGATTAAAACTACAAAACGCTCAGGTGTGAACAGGGCCTTAAAGATGAACTAAAGCTGTTTTTTTTAATGCAAACATGTTGAAATTGAATGTGCATGCATAATTGCAATTGTGCATTACCTCTTGTAGTATCCATAATTCCATTATTCCAAAGATTGATTTGCCATGTTGTGGAGTCTGTTCATCAAAGGAGAGGTGAAGGTGGGGAGAACATCTAAACAAATGATTATGCTATTCTCATACAGGAAGCCGTAGAAATCACTTTCTTTACCGGGAACCGGGCATATACAGGTGATACTCGAAAAAATTAGAATATTGTGCAAAAGTTCATTTATTTCACTAATGCAGTGGTTCTCAACTCCAGTCCTCGGGATCCACCAACAGGCCAGATTTTAAGTATTACCTTGGGGAGATGCAGACTAGAATACTGCAATCACTGAGCAGCAAATTATATCACCTGTGATGCATTTCAGTTATCCTGCAAACCTGGCCTGTTAGTGGGTCCCGAGGACCGGAGTTGAGAACCACTGCACTAATGCAACTTAAAAGGTGAAACTAATATATGAAATAGACCCATTACATGCAAAGCAAGATAGTTCCAGCCGTGATTTGTCATAATTGTGATGATTATGGCTTACAGCTCATGAAAACCCCAAATCCACAATCTCAGAAAATTAGAATATTGTGAAAAGGTGCAATATTCTAGGCTCAGTGTTCCACTCTAATCATCTAATTAAGCCATAACGCCTGCAAAGGGTTCCTGAGCCTTTAAACGGTCTCTCAGTCTGGTTCAGTAGGAATCACAATCATGGGAAAGACTGTTGACCTGACAGTTGTGCAGAAAACCATAATTGACACCCTCCATAAGGAGGGAAAGCCTTAAAAGGTAATTGCAAAAGAAGTTGGATGTTCCCAAAGTGCTGTATCAAAGCACATTAATAGAAAGTTATGTGGAAGGGAAAAGTGTGGAAGGAAAAGGTGCACAAGCAGCAGGGATGACCGCAGCCTGGGGGGGATTGTCAGGAAAAGGCCATTCAAAAGTGTTGGGAACTTTCACAAGGAGTGGACTGAGGCTGGAGTCAGTCCATCAAGAGCCACCACACACAGACAGATCCTGGACATGGGCTTCAAATGTTCTATTCCTCTTGTCAAGCCGCTCCTGTACAACAAACAACGTCAGAAGCGTCTTACCTGGGCTAAAGAGAAACAGACCTGGTCTGTAACTCAGTGGTCCAAAGTCCTCTTTTCTGATGAGAGCAAATTTTGCATCTCATTTGGAAACCAAGGACCCAGAGTATGGAGGAAGAATGGAGAAGCACACACTGCAAGATGCTTGAAGTCCAGTGTGAAGTTTCCAAAGTCTGTGTTGATTTGGGGAGCCATGTCATCTGCTGGTGTTGGTCCACTGTGCTTCATTAAGTCCAGGGTCAACGCAGCCGTCTACCAGGAGATTTTGGAGCACTTCATGCTTCCTTCCGCAGACATGTTCTATGGGGATGCTGACTTCATTGTCCAGCAGGACTTGGCACCTGCCCACACTGCCAAATGCACCAAAACCTGGTTCAATGACCGTGGGGTTACTGTGCTTGATTGGCCAGCAAACTCGCCTGACCTGAACCCCATAGAGAATCTATGGGGCATTGCCAAGAGAAAGATGAGAGACATGAGACTAGGGTTGCCACATCATCCCTTTAATCCAGGACACATATGAATTACACAGGTTCTGTGGCTGATTAAGGTGGTAATTAAACTCACTTGGTGCCTCATCTGCATTAAATTAGCCTCAAAACCTGTGCAATTCATATGTGTCCTGGATTAAAGGGATGATGTGGCAACCCTACATGAGACCCAACAATGCAGAAGAGCTGAAGGCCGCTATTGAAGCATCCTGGTCTTCCATAACACCGCAGCAGTGCCACAGGCTGATAGCTTCCATGCCACGCCGCATTGAGGCAGTAATTTCTGCAAAAGGAGCCCAAACCAAGTACTGAGTACATATGCATGATTATACTTTTCAGAGGTCTGATATTGTTCTATATACAATCCTTGTTTTATTGATTGCATGTAATATTCTCATTTTCTGAGATTGTGGATTTGGGGTTTTCATGAGCTGTAAGCCATAATCATCACAATTATGACAAATCACAGCTTGAACTATCTTGCTTTGCATGTAATGAGTCTATCCCATATATTTGTTTCACCTTTTGAGTTGCATTACTGAAATAAATGAACTTTTGCACGATATTCCAATTTTTCGAGTATCACCTGTAGTAGAATGGTTCTATGCCCGTTCCCTCTCTTCTGCTCTTTTAAAGCCATTTGTTCCTGTGGCTGGTCAATTGTTTTTCATCACTTTTAAATGTTAAATACCACATTTTACCACTAAATGGATGCAAAGTACAAGTACAATCAAATTCTAACTTGTGTGCATTCCTAAATTTTGGCACAAAAGAAGACAATACATAAATAGACAAACTGTATAATAAGTAGCAACAGTGTATTAACAAACCTTAAATAATAAAAAAAAGACTCCCCTGCCATTCTGGAGCCTCAACCCTTTGTGTGCTTATAAACATGTTCCTTTGTTTCTATGATCCTTTCATGAATTAACATGTACCGATCCTCCAAGACGGATCAACTCTTTGCTGTCTACAACTTTATTTATGCATTATTTTTTGTATTTGTTAAAACCTTAATAAAGTATTATTGAAACAGAAAAAAGTCTCCCCTGCACAGTGGCTCTAAATTAGGGGCAACATAGAAACATAGAAACATAGATGAGGTGACCACTGGATGACCACTGTTGCTTACACACAAAGTGCAATGGTCCAACTGTACTACATGGCAAAGGTTTAATATAACTGTGGACCATGTATATAAAAGGTAACACTCTACTCACTTACCATTACTGTATACCGCACAAGGATTGCTATTTGAAGAGTTTAAAGCTGGGAAATATATTTCTGGGAAATATAAAAATTCTCCCTTGCAGTGCGGTTGTGCCCACACTGAAGGGTTAACTGCTCAGTTACTGTTAGAAGATCCTCCAATTTCCCAGGAGAAGGCACCTCCCTATACTCCAGTGGTGGACTGTCCCTCTCCAGGGTTCAATTGGACTTCAATACTTCCACACTCTTTCTGAACTGAAATGGAAAAAGTTTTGGCTTTGGATGGATTTTATTGACAGACCTTGTGTGACTGGAGGTGGTGAAGCCAAGGCCATCATTAACAAGAAAACTTGAACTTTACAGTTAACTTTATTTGACTATATCTCAGGATATATTGATTGTTTTGCTTGCTGAAGGTAACTACCATGTACACATTTTTTCATGTTATCCTTGATCCAAATTTCCTCAAGCTGACCATAGACAGTTCAGCAGGGACCGGCCAAGAATCAAACTATCTATGGACAGGTTGATTGTATCCAAGTCAATCCATAAATTGACTTGGGTACAACTAGTATGTCAGAGTTTTCCCCGCTCCCCGCCACCCCGCCTCACCGGGAGAACACAATAGCTAGGGGATCAGTGTTGATGGGAGAATTGACCGATTTCATGGTTGCAGGCAAGTAAATCACACCATATATGGCCTGCTTTACTTTGTAACAAGTTTACTTTAAATAATTCCAAAAAGTGTTACAAATCAGAGGCTGCGTATGCTAAAGCTGGCCATGCATGGATTGAAATTTGGCCAGTTCAACAACCAGGGAGCGGTTGAATTTTGATCCATGTATGGGCAGACAGATTATGTCCAAGTTGGTCCATCAGTCGATTTGGGTACAATCAGCATGTTGGATTTTTAGTTTGCGATCATTGCCAGTGGCTATAGCCGTTAGTAGTAATCCCTGTGTTCTGCCAGCATGGAAGGTTCCCCATGTCCCCCGCTGGCAACATACAATGGTGCTGTGGGAGGAATTCCCTCATAAACACTGATTATGTTTAGGGGGGAATCAATTTTGTTTCCTTCCACCTGTGGTCATAAATCGAGTCTATGGGTTGCCTTAGGTCCCTCTATGATGGGTTCATTCTTTAGAGTGATTAGGGCCTAAGCCAGTGGTTCTCAACTCCGGTTCTCAGGACCCACCAACAGGCCAGATTTTAAGTATTACCTTGGGAAGATGCAGACTAAAATACTGCAATCACTGAGCAGCAAATGAGATCACCTGTGCTGTATTTCAGTTATCCTGCAAACATGGCCTGTTAGTTGGTCCCCGAGGACAGGAGTTGAGAACCACTGGCCTAAGCAGACACACTCCATGCTTATTTATCTGATACACACCCCAGCAATCAGCCAGGAAAAAACATTTATTGTTCAAAGAGATGTCTGCAGAGTGACGACAGGTAGCTGAAAGTATGACCATAATTGGGAGGATTGTATGGCAATCATCTCACGTCTGTGACCTTAAAAGGAAGTCTCCTATTTCAATCTCTCAGTGCAACCTATCCTATAATTTTAATTACATATCATCCTGGAAAACAACATTTTTTTGCATACATACTACATTATTCAAACTTTGACACTTTGTCAGTAAAAGGTACAGAAATGTCTGCTGTGCTATATGAATAATCATATTTTATCCATATGTAATATTACAATGCTTATCTCAGAGATCATTTAATTGGCCTTTGAGTTGTATAACAGTAAAAATGTGATAAAGAATATGTTAACAGTTTTTTAGCTTATTCTGGAAAATGCTGCATCCTGTAATCAAAATAAAATTGTTAAAGCCCAACCCCAGAAATTTGAAAAAAAATCTACCCTTGTAGTCAGCTATGTCTAGGGGTGCAGGAATAAGAAGAAATATTTACCTTAGTCTGTACTCCAGCAGGGTCTCTTCAGCAATCCCTTCTCTTTAGGGCACTCCTGGCCATGGTTGCATGCTTGAGTAAATCCATGTATGGGATAAGTAATCCTGCCTGTTCCTGTACCCCCTATGAATGTAAGCCTTGAAGTATGGGGGGGGGCACTGCCAATGTAGATGTTTTGTAATTCCTGGAGTTGAGCTTTAAAGTGAAGTCCAGGCTTTTTAACTAAGTTTAAAATTGTTCCAGCCACCCATCTTACGCCCATTCTAACTTCTTTGTGAAAGGAAGATGCTTATACTTACCTATCCTGATGATGCTTTAGGAGAGAGGAGAGATTGTTAACAACGGCTGCAATGCTTGTGCATTGACATCACCCATGGACATACTATGGGGCATCTGTTGTTGGCTTTTCCTTCTCTTTCCTGAAGCCACCCCTGGGAGCCAATCACATGACTGGACCAAAGGACCTTCAGGATAGAAATGTATACACATCTTCCATGCTTAGAGTAATTAAAGGGCGCTCATGCACACTGCAAGAGAATATGACCACCTTTTGAAGTTGTTGTGCACATCCTGGGCATAGAATGGCCTTTTTATGACAGTGCACTAGTTCTCTGACCCTGAAGATCATACCCAGGAGACTCTGGTCACACCCATCTGTTACTAGCAGAGGTTGAGCCAGCATTACAAACCTTGGAAAAAAACTGCTGGTACAAAAGCCTCACAAGCTTCCTCTGCTCCCTCCAAGATAGTAGTTCCGCCAAGCTCCCGGCTGACTCAGGGGATAGTGAAAACCTCCTCCCAGAATACCACAGAGTAGTAAAAATAAGAGTTAGAAGCGATGTGGTAGCAGGTTTAAACTTAGTTAGGAAAGGCCTGAACATCTACTTTAACTGTACCTTCAAGTGTATGTAAACCCTAACAATAACATACTTTATTTGGTTTCTTTTGGGCAGCGCAACATACTATTGAAAGCCTTTTGATAACTGTGAAGTGCAAAAAATGGACTACAGAATCCATGTTATCTATGTTATGAGGAAAAAGAGAGTGAGATTTCTGTAGACCTGCCCTAGGGTGACAAGATTGCTTCTTCATAGACACAGTATTGTGAGTATATGGTGTTATCTAGGACAGTAGGTGGGTTACTAGCACAAGTAGCAGGGAAAAATAAAGGGAAATAAACGTTTAAAAAAATACAGCCATCACATCTAAGGACAGGCATTGGATAACAAAGGTGTTGTTGATTGCCTAAAGAGTGCCAGACAAGTAAATTATATTTTTATGTGACATATGTGATCTCTTTATCTATGGTTTTGCCAACTGCATTGAGTGCAAAGTGCCCTACAGTGCAACTTAAACCCTGTTTCATTCTCAGCTCTCCTGTCTCTTTGAAGTTCAGCACCCTGGCTGCACGGGCCCACTCTCTGGCCTCTTGATAGGGGTTCTCCTGAATTCCCTAACAAGGATTATCATTCATAGAAGTGGTGATAAGGGTACTGTGATGGAACATTGATCTGGAAAACTTAGCCTTTTAACTTGCCTGTTTGGTTATGTATCCTTTTCACTTTTCTATTCTGTTCTCCTAGTATTATTCTAGCAAAAATGCAGAGGGTTACGAACCGACTTGAGTTGTGACATCAGCCCCTGTATTCAAGGAGCTGGGAGTCTGGATGTGAAAACCTGTAAAGTAAGAATATAAGCAGGTGAACTGCAGAGACAGAAAGAGTGAGAGTATGAAAAATAAAGCTTAAAGAGACATAGATAGATAGATAGATAGATAGATAGATAGATAGATAGATAGATAGATAGATAGATAGATAGATAGATAGATAGAGAGATAGATAGAGTAGCCCTGCATGTTCATGGGGTGAAGGTTTTTATGTATACGCAGATCCTTTCAAACTTGTATTTTTCATTGTTCATTCCCTGCGGGATCAATTAAATCTTCCATCCCCAGACCACAGCGGTTAGTCCCTCAGTGGAAATATTAATTACTTAACCTTTTCTGGCATGGAACATGGCATGCATAATCAAACCTGTTCATTTTCTCGTCCGAGTGTCCTATTTACCACCTTTCCTACCCTAACTTTAAATTATAATTTTATACAAAACCTGATATATGAAAGGTAGTTTAAAGACCATATATTGATATTCTGTATTACCATAGCTATGTTTAAACTACACATTGGTCAACTCTTTATGTATGTTTTCATGCTTGTCTAGGACCATAGTAAAATAGTCAGTATAAAGTATTTCTTGTCATCATTGGTGTAATATATAATTCTGTAAATATGGTCTAAAGTAGCAATAATAGACATAAACAAGTATTAATTTCTTCTTATATGAGCAAAAAGGAGAAATGCCATTAAAGATAAGCAGGGCTAAACAATGAATTTGTAGGTAGAAGCTCAGTGTTAGAAATCATTTCAGTGAGTCCATGCAGGTCTGAACTGTGGTTTAGGGCTTGATGGTCCACTTTTATTAAATAAACTCAATGTTCAGCAAGAAAAAATAGATGCCATTGCAGGAGTTTCCATTGTCAAAACACAAAATAAAATAAAAATTCTGAGCCATTTGGCTCCCTCTTCAGTAGCTCCTCTGCTTAGGCCTTATACTAAGGTGACCAGATTTTTAAAATTAATTCTGGGGACTCTTCTTTTTTTATTGCCAAATGGTAAAGTATTTTATTCACATATTTTCCTCAAATTATATATGCAGTCAGTGGCGTAGCGTGGGTTTTCAGAGCCCGGGACAAGGCAAGAAATTTGCGTCCTCTAATCTGCAGGCTTTTAGCACTCCCTGAGTCCCTTCCACTAGTACAGTAGTACTGACCAACCTGATTCCTACACTGACCTACCTGACCACTGCACTAACTGCTGTAGTGCACAGAGGCAAAATATG
>BLSH010003716.1:7985-18458 GCA_018402905.1 Glandirana rugosa
CCTCTATGTTTTTCGGGACTTGAACCTGGCCAGAGGCCACAAAGGTTCACCGGAGACCGGTCCAAGTTCAGGGCTTTTTGTATCTCCTGTCAGCTCTACTTTACCCTGCAGCCACGGACTTTCCAGGCAGAGCAAATCAAGGTGGGGTTTGCCATATCCCTGCTGCAGGGCGCACCCCAAGCCTGGGCTCATCACCTGTGGGAGACCCAGGACACCCGGCTGGGTACCCTGTCCTCCTTGTTCCAGGCGATGTCTCAACTATTTCATGACCCTCAACGGGCTGCCACCGCTGAATCCATGCTCCATGCACTCCAGCAGGGCGATAGAGTCGCCGAAGACTATGTAGCTGACTTCCGGCGGTAGAGTGCAGACACTCGCTGGAATGACGCAGCATTGCGGCATTGATTCCGTCTGGGTCTGTCCGAAGACCTTAAAGATGAGTTGGCCCGTGTGGGTGTTCCAAGTTCTCTGGATGATCTGTTTGCACTCTCTATCTAGTTTGACCGTCGCCTGCGTGAACGCAGACGAGAGGCCTCTGCATGGTCACCTCAACCAGCACGGACCCAACCCCAAGTCCCGGCCCGCTCCCCGCTGCCTCCGCAGGAGCGCTTACGCCGGTGTCAGGGCCACCTCTGCCTCTACTGTGGTGAGGCAGGTTACTATGTGCACAACTGCCCGGCTAAACAACAGAAGGCCCTCCTCGGGTCATCCATAGGACCCTCACTCCAGCCAGCTCGGTCAGCCCACTTGGCCCTTCCAGTGTCTTTCCAGCTACCCGGAAGATCCGTGTCGGTCACAGCCATCATCGATTCAGGAGCTTGCAGCTGCTTTATTGACCTTGAGTTTGCTGCCAAACAAGGTATTCCTCTCCTGCCCAAGGAACAGGGGTTCACGGTGCTCCTAGCTGACGGGTATAGAGTCAGATCTGGACTGGTAGTAAAGGAGACCCCAACTCCACCGACTACCACTCTCTCCGGCTATCGGGAACTGCTACGCCTGGACGCCATCACCTCACCCCTGTTTCCTGTTATTCTGGGCCTGCCGTGGCTCCAAGCTCATTACCCACGGATCAACTGGCAATCCGGGCTGATCCAGTTTACGTCCCCTTATTGCCAAGAACATTGTCTCCCAGCTACTTCACCCTTGTCTCCAACTCTGCTGTGCCTGGACTCAGATCATGAACTTTGCCAGAAGGTGCCCCAGGCCTATCACAAATATTTAGACGTATTCAGTAAGCAAGGCGCAGACTCTCCGGTCCTACGACTGCCCAATAGAGCTCCTCCCCAGGGCCGAAATATCCTTTGGAAGGATTTTTCCGTTGTCTGAAAAGGAGTTGGGGCACTGAAGGAATACCTTGATGAAAACCTGCAGAAGGGCTTCATCAGCCCTTCCACCTCTCCTGCCGATGCGGGTATATTTTTTGTGGAAAAAAAGGACCACACCCTTCGACCCTGCATCGATTACCGGGACTTGAACAGGGTCACGGTGAAGAACCGCTATCCACTCCCCCTGGTACCAGAGCTGTTTCAGAGACCACGCTCTGCCACGGTCTTCACTAAACTGGACTTGAGAGGGGCCTATAATCTCATCCGCATAAGAGAAGGAGATGAGTGGAAGACTGCGTTCCGCACCAGATTCGGCCACTACGAGTATCTCGTTATGCCCTTCGGCTTGTGCAATGCTCCCGCTACCTTCCAATTCTTTATTAATGATATTCTCAGAGACTTCCTGGATATCTTTGTTATAGCCTACTTGGACGATATTCTCATCTTCTCCTCCTCTCTAGAAGACCATCAGCGGCATGTGAGAATTGTCCTTGGTCGGCTCCGTCAACACCGCCTCTATGCCAAGCCCGAGAAGTGTGAGTTTGAGCATCAGAGCATCCAGTTCCTGGGTCTAATCCTCTCCCCTGAGGGCATTGAAATGGACCCCGCAAAAGGTGATAGCAATCCTGACATGGCCAGCACTCACGGATAAAAGGGGCGTCCAACGGTTCGTTGGGTTCGCAAATTTTTATCGCAAATTTATTAAAAATTTCTCAGCCATCATCTCGCCCATCACCCAGCTCACCAAGCAGGGAATCCGGTTCCACTGGTCTTCTGAGGCTCAGTCCGCCTTTGAAATACTAAAGGGACTATTCACGTCTGCTCCGGTGCTGTGCCACCCTAATGCGGCTCTTCCCTACATCTTAGATGTAGACGCCTCGGAAAATGCTGTAGGGGCGGTCCTCTCCCAACGCTCTGGTCTCAAGAGTCTAGTGCACCCAGTGGCCTTTTTCTCGAGGAAACTTGCTTCGGCTGAGAAGAACTACGACGTGGGCAATCGGGAACTCCTGGCTATCAAAGCCGCTCTAGAGGAGTAGAGATACCTGCTGGAAGGGGCAGCGCACCCGATATTGATCTATACTGACCATAAGAACCTTGAGTATCTCAAGTCCGCCAAACGTCTGAGACCCCGCCAGGCCCGATGGGCGTTGTTCTTCTCAAGGTTCTCCTTCCACATTACCTATAGGCCGGGGTCCAAGAATGTTAAGCCCCGACGCCCTCTCACGGATGTACGGGGATGCTAAGGACTCTGCAGTTCCGGACACCATCCTACCAGTGGGGAACTTCCTGCTATTACAAAGAGACCTCCTGTCACAGCTCAAACGAGCAACAGTAAGGACCCCTAGTCCTACCAGGGACAATCTACAGGCACGGGAGGGTCTGCTATGGAAAGGGAGACTGATCTTTGTCCCAGAAGAGGTTCGGGTCACTGTCCTGGGGCTCTGCCATGATCACCCCTTAGCAGGGCACTTCGGTGTCCGTAAGACCCTGGAGTTGGTACAGCGCACCTTCTGGTGGCCCGACCTGGCAAAGAATTGCAAGGAGTATGTCACCGCCTGCACCACCTGCACACGGAACAAGAATCCCTGGAACAAAGCCTGGGGCCTGCTAAAGCCTTTGTCTGTCCCCAGTTGACCATGGGACATGTTCTCTATGGATTTCATAGTGGAGCTGCCACCTTCTGAAGGATGTACAGCTACCTTCGTCGTAGTGGACCGACTGATGAAGATGGCCCACTTCCTACCTCTAAAGGGCACCCCCTCAGCCATGGAGACTGGAGGTATTCATTAAAGAAATTGTGAGGCTTCACGGTGTGCCCTTGGACATTGTATCTGACCGGGGGGTGCAATTTACCTCCCAATTCTGTAAGGCACTGTGTGGAACCTTGAAAATTAAGCTCTCTCTGTCCTCTGCCTACCACCCACAATCTAATGGGCAGACAGAGCGGACAAACCAAACTCTCGAGCAATACCTTCGGTGTTTCACGTCCTTTGTGCAGGATGATTGGGTGTCACTCCTGCCTATGGCGGAGTTTGCATATAATAATGCCTGTCATTCAGCCACAAAGCAGACTTAATTTTTTTGCAAACCATGGCTTCCATCCCACGTTCCTGCCAGACCTCATCCCGGAGTCGTCGATCCCAGCTGTTCAAAGTACACTGAACTTTTTCTGCTGCAACAACAAACTGTTGCAGGAAGCTATGAGCAAGGCGCAGGAGGACAGCAAGAGCCTTTGACAAGAAGAGGAGAGGGGAGTTATCCTTGCAAGTAGGAGACACTGTGTGGCTGGCCACGACCAACCTAAAGCTGGCTTGCCCATCTAGGAAACTGGGCCCTAGATTCATAGGACCATTCCCAGTCAAGAGGAGAATCAATGAGGTCTCCTATGAGCTTGTTTTGCCGGACAATCTTAGGATTCATCCGGTCTTTCATGTCTCACTATTGAAGCCAGCGGTTCCGGACTCCTTCCAAAACCGCGAAACAGGTCCACCCGAGCCTGTAATTGTCAACGGTGACGAAGAGTTTGAAATGGAAGCTGTACTGGATTGTAGGAGAAGAAGAGGGCAGATGCAATATCTGATTAAGTGGCGGGACTACGAACCTGAGGAAAATTCCTGGGAGCCTGAACAAAATGTGCATGCCCCGGACCTGGTCGATGCCTTCCTCCGCAGTCAACTGCTAAGAAGTGCCCAGCTGGGCATCCGGAGGCAGCCCCTTGGGGGGGGGGGGGCAATGTTAGAAGACGGTGCGGAGGGTTAATAGCATTTGATTGTTGTTTCTTCTAGTTTGTAGAGGAGAAGCTCTATTTAAACTTCCTGCTTCCTGTAGCAAGTGCTGTCTGATCTACAGCATGTGCCCTGTTTTACTGAGCGTTCTGCTACCCGTTATCTGATTCCTGTGACCCGGCCTGCCTGACTTTGCCTGAACTCTGCCTGTACCGACCCCTGGCTTGCCTACGACCATTTGACTGCCTGATCCTTCTGTACCTCTGCTGCCTGCCCGTTGCCGACCCTGCTCGTCCCTGACTCCGCTACTGTGCCTGCGACCATCCGGTCCCAACAAGTATCCTGCTCTAAACATCAGCACCCTTCCAGCACATCTCCTGTCCGCTGCTGACGGATACTCCTGGACTTCTACAGGCACTCTTACCCCACCGTGCTCCTGTGGCCACTGTTCCCACCTCCAGCGGTCCCACGAACCGGAGTCGTAGGAGAGGCCACCCCCGACCGTCAGGCTCACTACCAGGTACTTAACAGGTGGTTAAGAGAGTGGACCCTGCCTGGAAGAAAGTTACAGCTAAAAATGCCACAACACATAACTAATTCTCATAGGGCGACCAACTTAAACTCGTACATAGTCCCACTCCCGACTGAGGCCAAAACGTTAGACTTAAACCCAAACCCCAAAAGTCTCTGAGCAGCAACAACTGCACTCGGGTAGGGACCTACCTGTTTGACCATGGAAAGTTTTTCATGTTACAATGTTCAATGGTTTTCATCTTTTGGTTTTTCTTTGTTTTTTTTTCTCTTTATTTTTCCTGCCGATTGTTCTCACAGTCAAAGACAAAGTATGCAACAAACAGTCCACGTCAGTGTACACGATAGTGCCTTTAACTACCCATTTCGGCGACCGGAAGAAGACAATACCCACCTCACAGCATCTCTCAACCTCCAAAGTGGGTACCATCTTGCATCACTACTAAGCCTGTCACACTTCCTTCATGACACAAAGAAGGGCATATATGCCGCTACTCAACAAACATAAAACTGCAAAGGTACCATGAGTATAACCTTTTTATCTATCAACTCCAAAGGACTGAACAATCCAGTTAAAAGGAAGTCCCTATGGAAAGAATCTCTACAGTATAAGAGCGATATGGTCTACACACAGGAGACTCACTTTAGTAGGACATCTCCTCCCCAATGCACGCATCGCAACTTTCCCCATATCTTTACAGCACACGCAGATGCCAAAGTGAAAGGAGTACTGATAGCTCTAAGAGACACAGTGGCCTTCACATTACATGAGGAGGTACAGGAACCTCAAGGCAGATACCTGATAATAGTATGTGATCTAAACTCAGTTACGTACACCTTAGTGAACATATATGCTCCCAACACAAACCAAATTCGCTTCTTCAATATGTTGATGCGCAAAATAAGATCCCACCAAAAAGGTCTTTTAGTAATGGGGGGAGACTTTAATATTACCTCGGAACCTTATATGGACTCTACATCTAGAGCCAGATGGGAAGGTCCGTCTTTACAAGGGGCCCTCCAAAGACAAAACCTATTTGATGCATGGAGATGTATGCATGCAGAGCAAAAAGACTTTACTTTCTTTTCCGCACCTCATAAAGTATATACCCGAATAGACATGTTCCTAGTGGATCAGCGAACACTGTTCCAAGCAGCTAACTCCTCCATCAACAACATCACATGGCCGGACCACGCATCCATTACTGTAGCGATTACAGACCTTACATCAATACGTTGTTTGGAGAACTAATTCATTCTTACTTCAACAACAGAACACAAAACAAGAAATTGAGAGACACTTGAACGAATTCTTTTCGATTAATAATACTCCCACTCAGGACAAATTTACCTTGTGGAATGCCCACAAGGCTTATATTAGGGGAATATTGATCCAGCTGGGGGCGAGGGCGAGGAGGCAGAGGCTAAAGCATATAAAAGAACTTACAGATGAAATCAATGTATTAGACAGACAAAACAAACAGAGCATTTCTACACTTTTAACACACAAATGATCTAAATTAAGACAAGATTTCAGGCTTCTCCTAATGGAGAACTTCCAGAAATTAAATAAACGGTTGAAAATGCAATATTATGCTAACGGAAACAAAGCAGGTAAGCTACTAGAACAGAAGCTTAGGGGCCAGAGGCACAAGACAAAAATCCTGTATATAATTCATCCGCTAACAAAAAATAAATTATACCACCCACAAGACATAGCCGATGCTTTCAGCCACTATTATGGCACCCTATATAACCTGAAAGATGACAAAAATACTAGACAACCCACCATACAAATAATTAATCAATTTTTAGAACAAATTACACTTCCAAAAATATCCCCCGAACAACTATACAATCTAAACCTTCCCTTTACTATTCCAGAAATGAAAAAGGTAATAGATACACTACCCTCCAATAAATCCCCAGGACCAGATGTGTTTTGTGGAGAATACTACAGGCAATTCAGAGACATACTAGATCCTCATTTGAACACAGTGTATGATGCAGCTGCTGCCTCCTTGTCCTTTCCCCAAGAGATGTTAAAGGCTATGATAGTGGCGCTGCCGAAGCCGGTGAAGGAACCAAATGTACCCTCTAATTTCAGACCCATTTCATTATTAAACATAGATGTTACGATATATGCTAAACTTATAGCGCTGCGACTAATGGATATTCTCCCCGAGATAATAGACCCTGATCAAATAGGCTTCACTAAGGGACGACAGGCCTTGGACGCCACCCGCAGACTTATAAATATAATACACCTAGCAGAACTGCAAAGGAGGCCTTCTCTGCTCCTAGCTTTGGATGCAGAGAAGGCCTTCGATAGAATACATTGGCAGTATCTTAGGCTGGTGCTGGAGAAATTTGGATTCTCGGGAGTTATTCTTACAGCCATTTTAGCTTTATATTCTAAACCTTCTGCACAGGTTTATTCTGCGGGTGTACTGTCCAGGCCCTTTGACATATCCAATGGTACCCGACAGGGGTGCCCTTTGTCCCCATTAATTTTCAACCTATTGATGGAACCATTGGCCTCGTATATTAGAACCCACCCAAACATAAAAGGACTTACAACGCAAAACATGACCCACACCATCAGTTTATTTGCTGACGATATAATTATGATAAAATCTGAAAAATACCATGCTAATATGCTCTAATCACAATCGGATGCTGCCTGACACCTAAATAAGTATCCCCAATACTCCAGCAAATAATAAATCATAAGTTGGTGCTGCACAATAGAAAATTGCACATAAAATATTGCCACCCTGTGGCTAAAGTGCAGAAGTGCATAAAACATTATAAAAACGCATGTGACAATCAATCTTATAATCTTTGATAAGTGAAAAATTGTAAAATCACTGTTGATAATAGAAAGTCCTTTAAACAGTTCATGCGTCCAAAATGGACTGTCCAAGTGTGAAAGTGCATAAAACTCAGTGCATTAATATAAAACGCATGTGCAATCAATCTTAATGTTTGATAAGTGAAAAATTGAAAAATCACTGTTCCTTGAAACAGTTCATGCGTTGCAATAAATTGTATTACTTCTTTGTGCAAATGGTGCAAAGAAAAAAGTGTGCTTAGTGTGAGCTGTCAACATCTGAGACAGATGGATTCCAAGCTTAATGTGCTTCACAGTGGGACCACACACCACCACCGGTTACACTATGCGCTCACCTTCAGGTGCGACCCCTGATGGGCCAAGTCGCACTTTCCCCTATGGGGTTAAATCCTCCTCAGGCATACACTGTATCAGACTCCACATATGGATCAAGGTGATATGTATGTATATGCACTGAGTTTTATGCACATTCGCACTTGGACGGTCCATTTTGGACGCATGAACTGTTTAAAGGACTTTCTATTATCAACAGTGATTTTACAATTTTTCACTTATCAAAGATTATAAGATTGATTGTCACATGCGTTTTATATTAATGTTTTATGCACTTCTGCACTTTAGCCACATGGTGGCAATATTTTATGTGTAATTTTCTATTGCGCCGCACCAACTTATGATATAATTATGATACTGACAGATGTGGAGACCTCTCAGGCTTCGGTGCACGACGCGTTGTACCTGTTCAACCACATATCATATTACAAAATTAACGAAAATAAATCTTACATATTGGGGCTGGGAAAACATCAGGCAGTAAAAAAGAAACGCAGCTCACGGTTTCCACATCTGTGGCAGGACAATGACATAAAATATTTGTGTATCAAACTTACGGCCAAGATAGTTAACCTAGTGGAGGCGAACTACAACATCTTCCTAGATGGCCTACAGCTGAAACTTCAGGACGTGGCCAAATCACAACTGTCATGGACAGGCAGGCTGGCAGCCTTTAAAATGGTGATTCTGCCACAACTGATATATATGTTTAGAACTCTCCCAATCCCAGTACCAAATTCCTACTTTGATTCAGCACAATCTCTAATAAACCACTACCTGTGACATGGTAAAAAAGCAAGGTGCACTTATAATAAGCTGACGACGCATAGGAAAGTCGGAGGCATAGGACATGTAAGAATTAAAGACTACCATATAGCCTTGATACTTTCACAAACACGAGCATGGTTCTCCCAAGTAAACCCCACAAAATGGATCCAACTAGAAAAATCTCAAGTTATAGGAGGGGACCTCCATGGGTTACTGATGACCAGGGGGCTTAATAAACATATAAACACTACTCTCTCTCCTACCATTAAAGCTACACTCATGCAGTGGGAGATACTATAAACAATAAATATGGAACACCATTGTACCCAGACACTTCTACTACCTATCTCAAGCCTACAGCTAATAATCCCGGGGATTCAACTAAGCAGCTTGGTAAATAAGGGGATACAAAATATAGAAGACTTAAAAGTAGGACCAGCAGTCAAAACATTTAGAACACTACAAATGGAATATAATCTAGAGAGGGCAGACTACTATCGTTACCTACAAGTTACACACTTCATCCAATCTAACCCCAACACAGCTACCCAACTACCCATAAAAATAGTATCATATCTAACTAACCCTTCTACCGTCATAAGAGAGATATCATTATTTTATAATGTACTTAATGACAAGACCATATTTAGAAAATCCACCTCTATTAAGGCTTGGGAACAAGACCTACAAAGTACATACACACCAGAACAATGGCAGAGAGCCCTCAGAGTAAATTATTCAGCAGCGAAATGCGTAACCTTGTGGGAACTAACACATAAAATTATACTACGTTGGTACCTGACTCCCACTAGAATCTCTAGATTTGACTCACAGACATCTCCACTATGTTGGAGAGAATGCGGGGAGAGAGGAACACTGTTCCATATACTGTGGACCTACCCAAAAATAGTTCCCTTTTGGAGAGAGGTGCAAAATACTCTCTCAGCATGAAACTCCCATTGACACCTGGACTAGCCGTCCTATCCCTGGAGATAGAGGATGTCCCAAGAACCTTAAGGGAGATAACATTCCACTTTCTACACAGCGCTAAGCTCCTACTGATCCAGGAAACCATTAACCTTACTAATACCCACGCAAATTATGAACTGATGTTTGCAGCCTCTACGGGGAAATATGATAAGACGAACGCGAGGTGGAAACCGTGGACTGAGCGGTACAAGATTAAATTTGCTACCAAATAAGGTGGGTATTCTATATAAATGTGAGACAACCAGGATTTAGTATCCTTCGATTCTCTATTCTTATTTTGTATAGTTCATTTTTTTGAGTTACGTTATTTTTTTTGAGATGTTTAAATGGGCATGCAAAGACATACAGTATAATTGTAGATACAAAAATGGAAAGAAACATGGCGAGACGGGGCTGTGGTTCTTGGCGGGCGGGGGTGGGGGCGGGGTCCAACTCCCAGAAGCCACAGCAGGCTCCCATAGGGGTTGCTGGGGGGGGGCGCGTCCCTGCGCCCGGACGGTAGGGACCACAGAGATAGTAGAAGAGCAAACGAACTACACATGGAAACGTGTATAAATTGTAAAGATATACAATGTTAATGTGACGATATGTGAGTGAATGAAAATGAGAGTTGTATAGCATATGATTCTTGTATGCTGCAAAACTATCAATAAATATGTATTGAAACGAAAAATATATGTTTCGACTAGCGACAGTACTCTCTAAATTTAATAAAAATACATAATAAAGGGGGCGTGGCCTGGCTGGACGCGGGAGCAGACGTGTTGGAAGAGAGCTCCGAGCCCATACGCTGCAATCCGTCGGATCCTGGGCCCCTGGACCGGAGATAAGAGGCTCCTGCTGCTAGCCTGAACTTAGGCTACCCTGTGCTGACGGCCTGTCCACCGGAGATTAACGGGACCGGCCTCCCAAGCAGCGCCCGTAGGCCGCACGGCTACCTAGACAC
>BLSH010003734.1:48069-64489 GCA_018402905.1 Glandirana rugosa
ACGGGGGAAGAGAACCGTATGGGACCTGAGGTGTGCCTTGGTCATCTGGTCGGTATGCCAAGAGAAGGGGGCAAAAATATGCAGTTTAGGGAAGTAGTCCTTAATTGGTACAATAATCAATGAGCAAGCTTGGCGAAAGCTTGTGCCATCTCCCACTGAAGGCTTCGGAATGTATCTAGCCAAGCAGCCGGACTACTATCTGCCTATTGATCACATGGTCCGATACTGCATGCTGAGATGCTGCCGAAGCTGTTGTGCTCTGAAAGGAATGTCCGGAGTACCGGCAGGGGTCAAGGCCAAAGTTGGACAATAAGATTCTGATGTACCTGATGAAATGGTTGCCACTCGATGGGCTGATAGGGAAAGGCAATAATGTGCTAGAGTCGGAGAGACTGGGTAGGCGAGTCGGTGGCTAGTCAAGCACCGCAACTGGGCACCAGGAGTTTATAGTCCGGAAGAGGCTGATGCCAACCCCGAGTCTGATCTGATGGGTTTGGAGACTTTTAGGTGATGGACGTAATGGTTTTGGAAACTAGTTAAGTGGCGTTTGTATGATACCTGGCTGCTAGCGCCGCTGACAGTGAATTTGTTAGGCCACAAAAGACACATAGTAGGATAGGGAGATGGCCGCTTAAATAACTAGACTGGACTGAACCCCGAATACGGATCATGGTGCTCGCAATGGGCAAGCATTTGCCCTTGGCCGTTTCAATCCATGGTTAGCTGTGACCAAGGAGGGATGGGCATGGGGCGTTAGGTCAGCTCCACAATACTGCTGAAAAATGAGCCAAAATTAAACGTGATCACGCATCCGCTGCAATTTGCTTTGCCTTGGATATGCTTACGGGTATATTGAATGGTGGTTCGAATGGGGAGCGACTTGGATCTACCTTTGTTTACCTTTTGGCCATAGCCTGGTTGTTAGTAGCGAAGACCATGGTTTGTCCTGTCCAAGCGTGGCCCCAGACCTGAGCAGCTGCCACAATTGGATACAGCTCGAAAAGTCAGGATGACAGAGAAACCTGGAATTAACAAGGACCTGCGAACCAGTGATGGCCAGAAAATTTCAGCAAAGCCTGTAAAACTGCAGCATCTGTGACTACCTGTGGTGATGCAGCTGATGCCGTGGGGATAACCTTAATATGCCATTAGCAATGTGGGATGAGTTCCACACAAATTGTAAGTCGGCTATGGCTGCTGTGTCTAACCTAATGATTTGGTCAGCACCTTGTACATGTGTAAGGAAAACTAGGAGCCGTAAAATAAAAGAGTGGCATTGAGTAATAATACTTATTGCAAAATTGAGCGTCCCTAGCAAAGTCTGCATCTGTTTCCTAGTACCCCCTGCGAGAGAGTAAAATCATGAACGACCAACCTGATATGGGCTAGTTCGTCGGGAGGCAGGCTGCCTTGTCCAAAGTGACACTTAAGAAGGTGATGGCTTGTGCCGGGCTTTCCACTTTGTGTTCAGCTATGGGAACATTGTAGTTGAACACCGCTCTCAACCTATCGAGGTTACCGGTGGTATGTCTGGTCGCTTGATGAGTAGAAAAATCATCTAGGTAATGGATAACCATCTGACACTGGGCTCGGTGTGACAGGCTCCATGAAAAAGACTGCTTGGACAGCTACGTCGTCTGATGTATATTTCAAGGAAAATTCCTTGGAAGGAATCAGGGAATTCAAGCTCGGAATGTGTGAAGAATGAGGTGCAGAAAAATTGCGCACTAACCGAAATTTATTGGAGAACTTGCCCTTGACAAGCCCAAAAGCGCTGAGTCTCCAGGGTTTTGAAGGTTACTGGGGGAAAGGGCCGATCACAGATCCTTTGTCTAGTTTGGCCTGTAGCAGGGTATAGATGGCCTGTTCGTCGTGAGTTGCTGACTGGAGGTTTTTTGCACTTGTGAGTGGAGAGAGGTAGAGTGATGAAGCCGATGTGGAATCCTGAGGTGGCGGGGGGGTTGAAGGAGTGACTTGTGGCCACATTTGCGCCCCCGTTTGCAGTGTGGCCAATTGGCTGGCAGACAGCACAGAGCGGGGAGCGTAGGCCAGCGAAGTGGCGAAAAGAGTTCCGTGTCGGTGACACTCAAGTCGGTCTTGAGACAAAACAAGAGGGTGTGTCAAAAGGAGGTGTGGAAGAGGGGAAAAGGATGGAGTGTGATGCATAAATTCAAAAATGAGGAAAGAAGTACAGGAACGAAATGACAGGCATAGATAGAGCCGACGGTGTTCTACGGTCATAGAACTCTGTATAGTGGAAATTTATAAAAATCAAGAAAGTGTGTGGCACCCGAGGTGAGCCAGGAGGTGACTAGCCAGGTAACCGATAGCTCGGGTGCCTGTCTGTGCTGGGCACAAACGTGTGGACTAGAGCTCCAGGGCATGCTGGGGCAAGCAGCTGGAGTCTGGTACAGCCTATGTAGGAATGTTTCGGTCTGTAGATTTATGATGCATGCTCGGTCTGCTTAACTCTTGCACTGTCAGCAAGTTGATGTTCAGCGACCTTGTCTGTGAGGTGGAGAGTCATCTCCGAAAAGAGAGTGTAATGCATAGACATGTGACAGTAACTAACACCCAACCTTAGTATGCCGAATGGTGTATGCAACATCAAAGATTTAGTGACAGAGTGCAGCAGAATAATGTGACAGAAAAGACCCGTGAACCTCACCTGACTAACGCTCTATCATTAAGGTCCTGGTATGGACTGGACCTGTAGTAGGGGTGACATGAGTGAAAAAAGTATATCTCTTTTATTTCCCTACATGGGCTGTCCCACCCTTGTTATGCGGGTGGCCCTGATGAAGAAGTGATCCCTACGTTGGGAGGGTTTTTTTTTTTTGGGGGTGGGGGAAAACGTCCAACCTGATGCAGGATGCGACCTGAACTCAACTGACCTAAGGAGAAATGAGAGAAAACAATGAGTGGCCCACAATGTTAATGCCACTAGAGACGAGTGGCCGATTAAGTGCCACTAAAATGGTGTGGGACTGATTGTGTGCCCCTGAGAATGTGCTTGTAATGGGGTGGTGTTTGTCCTTGCTTGAAAAGATTACGAGGGATTGGTGATGAAGCGTGCTCGCATCGGTTGCGAGGAGTTTATGTTGATGCGTGCCCGCAGCAATTGTGAGGAATTTATGTAAATACATGCATGCAGCGATTGTAAGGAGTTTGACAGTGAGTATCCGCAGTGATTGCGAGGGGTTTGCGATGATGCATGCTCACAGTGATTGCAAGGAGTTACAAAAATACGTGTTTGCAGCGATTGCAAGAAGTTCATGTTTGAAATGCATGCTTGCAGCGTTGCGGGGAGTGTCAAAAGCGTGCTGGCAGCGATTTGCAAGGCGCTTAGTTAAGCATACTTGCAGCATTTGCAAGAAGTTTGTGTTTGTACATGCAGACAGAGATTGCAAGGGATTTGTGTAGTAGCGTGATGGCAGCGTTTGCTAGGGGCTTAAATGACAACACGTGCTTGCAGTGATTGCAAGGTGTAGTGCAATCGAAGGCATGCTTGCAGTGATTGCAAGAGCCTGTACTGATAAATTGCAGCGAAGGAAAAGACACGAACAGATACAAAACGGTAGTGGGCTTTAGCAAAGTGTGGGCCGACTTAAATTGCATGTGAACTGGATTTGCTTTGATGCAAATCCAAGGTAGAAAATAACATGAGCTGATGCTAATCGATAGATAAATTGACGATAATTAGCGGCATGACACAAACTGATTTGAATCGGCAGAACACGAACATAATTAATGAGACTCGGCAGTGGGAACTCACACGAGCCGATGCGACTCGGCAGTGGGAACTCACACGAGCCGATGCGACATGGTAGTGGCCATTAGCAAAATGTGGGTCGACTTAAATTACATGTGAACCGATTTGCTTCGATGCAAGTCTGTGGTAGGAAACAACATGAGCCGATGCTAATCGATAGATAAATTGATGATAATTAGCGGCATGACGCAAACCAATTTGAATCGGCAGAACACTAACATAATTAATGCGACTCTGCAGTGGGAACTGACATGAGCTGATGCGACTCGGCAGTGGGAAATGACAAAAGACGATGCGACTCGGTAGCGGGGACTGACATTAACCCATGCGACTCAGTAGTGGGAACTCACATGAACCCATGCGACTCGGTAGTGGGAACTCACATGAACCCATGCGACTGGGTAGTGGAATGACAGGAACCAACATGAATCGGTAGTAGGAAGTGGCGTAAACCGACGCGAATCGTAGTAGAAAACAACACAAGTGCTGTGAATCGGTAATGGAATAACATGAACTGACATGCATCAGCAATAGGAACTGACATGAAGCGATGCGAATTGGTAGTAAGAAATGACGTGAATCGATGCGATTTGGTAGTAAGGAATGACGTGAATCGATGTGATTTGGTAGTAAAAAAACGGTATGAACTGATGCGAGTCGGTAGGAAGGGTAACCGACTGGGAAGATAGCATGGACCGGGTTAACAACATGACCGGTATGAATCGGTAACTAGGTACATATTGGACTGTGGGAAGTATCTGACATGGATCCTTTGTGGGGTAGGACATGCACTGATGCAACAATCGGTAGTCAGGAAAATGACATGAACAGGGTAATTACATGAACCGATCGAAATCGGTTGAAGGGAAGGCCTGCATCGATACCAATTGGTAGATAGGGTAATAAACAAAGAGTAAGTGGCATGGTTCGATGCGAATTGGTGTGTGTGATGCATCCGATATGAACTGTTTACTAGGCTCGAATCAGATTGTGGTGAGTATGCAATGGATTCGGCACAAATCGATTGTGAGGTGAATCGCATGATCGATACGAATTTGTTGCAGCATGCATTAAACAAATCTGATACGAATTTGGTTGAGTGTACAATGGCTTCAACTGAACACAAACCACCCAACCCCCAAGGCTAATTGAGTGCAGCCCAGGCCCAGGTGGGTCCAACTACCACCTCAATCAGCCACAGAAGCTGTGCAAACAATACATGCTAATCACCCAATGGATGCGATGGCAACCCCCATAGACAGTGAATGCTGTGAGCAACAAAACCTTCATCGAGTGATATTGGATAATGGCCGACAGTGGCTTGAGGCTCTGCGGATGAATCATAAGATAGGCAGAGGGAACCTTCAAATCTACTATGCCTGTGCCGTTTAATGTTGGGACACGACCCACAACAACTTAGGGGCAGCTAAGTACAAAAGGGGATGCAGGATAGGAAACATAACAAATTGTAACAGGTTTGAATCCTACCTGCAACAGCGAGCGAGAACCGCCGCCAAAGACCACAAACTGAGAAGCTGCAACACACTGGTAATAGAACGCACAAACATGAAGTGAGCTAGGGAGAGCCGGCCCAGTAACACGTGCTATCATGCACTGGAACCGACAAAGAGCATGGAGAGTGAGGGTGCTTAAATACCCTCCGGGCTCCTCCCATAAATTCAGGCCAGCCCACTGGCCTTCCTACAAAAACAGGGTAAATATCTGCGCTAAAAAAATTATTATTAATAAAAATAATGTGGAGATTTAATAGCAGCCTGCTCCCAGGTATATAGATAAATCCCCAATATAAACAAAAATAGACAAGGGTAGCCGCGCTTAGCATATGTATGACATAGAGGATAAATTGCTTATACTTCTAATCATATCACAACTTCATCAATAGGCAATATAAAAAAGTTATTGATCATCAGTCCCAAATGCAGACACACCTTTGAATATAGTAATCAGTACAAGAGTTGATATAAATATATATTAATAACATGTAGAAACGTCTCTCAGGAGTAAAAGATGAAGACACCCAAAGTGGATAGGCTATAGATGTTCCATATAGTGTGTGTCCAAAACCACCACCACTTATGCAAAACTGCTTACCAAAGCTATTTGGCCTCCAACTTAATGGAACAGCCAAAAACCGCATGTAGGGATATATAGATCCCTTGTGGATTCAGTCGTCACTCCTGTAAAGTCCTCAGCAGTGTATAGTCTCTCCACCGCTCCTCAGAAAATGCAATGAGAGACACAAGCAACCATAGTGTAATACTGTATGGACAATTATTGAAACATATAATAAAACATCATATATTGCACTCACATTTTCCAAAGTAAATCCGTTCTTATAAAATAAAACCTGGGTAAGGTGCTTTGAAATCGGCCATGGTTTTACTTTGCAGAACAGATGTTCAGTTAGTCCCGGTTATATTTAAAGTGACACACAGACTTTACAGATGTTTGCAGAACAGATGTTCAGTTATTCCCGGTTATATTTAAAGTGACACATAGACTTTACAGATGTTTGCAGAACAGATGTTCAGTTATTCCCGGTTATATTTAAAGTGACACACAGACTTTACAGATGGTTGCAGAACAGATGTTCAGTTATTCCCGGTTATATTTAAAGTGACACACAGACTTTACAGATGTTTGCAGAACAGATGTTCAGTTATTCCCGGTTATATTTAAAGTGACACACAGACTTTACAGATGTTTGCAGAACAGTAGTATGGTTTCTCCCGGTTTTATTTAAAGTGACACACACAGCTTCCAGATGTTTGCAGAACAGTGATATGGGTTCTCCCGGCTTATTTATACTTTTTTGACACAGTTTGAAGATGATTTTAGAACAGTTATACGGCTTCTACCGTTAATTAATACTTTTCAGACCCAGTTTGAAGATGATCCACATTCACCTCCATTTTTGCTTTTTTTATGTTTTTATTTTTTTTTAAATATTTAAAGTTATTTCCCTGTCCCCATTTCTTTGTAGGTCACTTGTCCCACCCTTACCCCCATTTCCTTCCTTTTGCAGACCTCTAGGATTTTCCAGGACTATTTTACAGCTATTTTTGTGCCTAAAAGTTTGGGTCCCCATTGATTTCAATGGGGTTCGGGGTCCGGGACAAATTTCGGGTTCTGTCCGGACCCGAACCCGGACTTTGTCCCGAAGTTCGGCCGAACCAGCAGAACCCGGACTTCTAGAAGTTCACTCAACTCTATCTGTCATATATATGCTACACGGGGCTACCCTTGTCTATTTCTATTTGTGTTGGTATAATTGTTTACTGATTTATATACTGTGGTGCTTTGAGTTGCCATAATATATTCCATTGATTTACCGCTAAGCTGTTTGTGGCTTTATTTCTGAGTATTCTAAAAGAGAGGTAGACTGCTAGCCCTTAATTCCACAGCTGTAAATGGTAGTAGTAGTGTATCAGTGGGAACTGAGCAGTTTGAAGAATTGTGGCAGAACAGAGGACCCATCATTACCAGCGGCTCCTGCGGAGATGAGCACTACACCTTTACAACCACTTTAAATATATGATCATGTCTTCTTTTGAATTGCAAACACATTTATATTAAAGCCCTAGCCTAAATTACAAACATAAAAATCAGCACAAGGAAAATAACTTACATTAAGTGTATGTCCCTTGTACTAATTCTTCTCAGTTTGGGAAAAATTTCCATCTTTTCTACCACCCCAACTGTCCATTATTCCCCCCACTCCCACATCATCCCAGTCCCCACCTCTGTAATCTCTCGGTGCGGCAGGGTTTAATGCACCTGATGGGCTGTCAGGGGCATTCATCAAAACAGCTTGACTATCTCCACCCTTTTTTCCTTGTTATGCCATCAGTCACCTGCCCTTTGCCCATTTAGAGATCATGGATCATTCATAAAAGCTGAATGAATGGCACAGCGGGCAGAAAGGGTGGGCATTGACAAGCTCTCTTGATGAGAGCCCCTAACAGCCCCCCAGTTATAATAACCCTTGCTGCACCAGAAGATTACAGCAGCAAAGGGGGGGGGGTAAGGAATGACAAAAATGTCTCCTAAACCAAGAAGAATAAGCACAAAGGACACATCATACTAAATGTACGTTATGTTGCTTGCGCTGATTTTTCTCTTTGTTATTTAGGCTAAACTTAGACTTTAACTTCTAATTGTGGTCTATTGTTCACATCATAATGCTACACTGAATTGCATTGCACAAAAATGCAGCATATCTGCATTTTTATGTAGCATAACTCCCCTCACCTCATGCGCTGAACTGTGTAGAGTTGATTGAAATGTCCTTATGTCATTATATTATGTATAGCTTTTACATTTGTTCGGAATGCTATTTCCACCTACTAATTCAGACCTGATGCTGCTGAATAATAAAAAAAATGTCAGATGTCACAGACAAAGCCATCTACAAAAGCCTTTTATCAAGTTATAATGAATCAGAATGGGGTGATGCTGCTGTATTTAACCACTTGCCGACCTACCCATGTACATATACTGTGTGGTGGCAGCTCCTACAGGTGAAATCACGTACCTGTACGTGATCGCCTCTTCCAGATTTGCGGACACGCACGCGTGCCACCAGCAACCAACTCCCGCTGTTATTGGACACAGCGGGAGTCAATCAGTGGGAACCTCTGGTAACCGCTGATCGTTCCCAACAGAGGCAGAACGGAGGTCTGCCTATGTAAAACAAGGCAGATCACCGTTCTGTGACAAGAGAAGACAGAGATCCTGTGTTTCTGCTAAGCAGGAACACGGATCTCTGTCTTCCAACAGTAGAAGCATTCCCCACAGTTAGAAGGCACACCTTAGGAACACATTTAACCTTTTGACCACCCTGATGTTAACCCCTTCCCTGCCAGTGTCATTAGTACAGTGACAGTGCATACTTTTTAGCGCTGATCACTGTATTGGTGTCACTGGTTCCTAAAAAGTGTCACTTAGTGTCCGATTTGTCATCCGCAATGTTCCAATATAAGTCACAAATTGCGCCATTGCTAGTAAAAATAAATTAAAATTCTATAAAAAATATCCCAGAGTTTGTAGATGCAATAACTTTTGCGAAAACCAATCAATATACTCTTATTTGGATTTTTTTAACCAAAAACTTATAGCAGAATACAAATTTTACTGATGAAGAAATTAGATTTTTGACATTTTTTATTGGATATGTTTTTTAGCAGAAAGTAAAAAATATTGGGGTTTTTTTGCAAAATTGTCAGTCTTTTTTGTTTATAGCGCAAAAAATGGGGGG
Source organism: Glandirana rugosa (assembly GCA_018402905.1). Classification (NCBI taxonomy): domain Eukaryota; kingdom Metazoa; phylum Chordata; class Amphibia; order Anura; family Ranidae; genus Glandirana; species Glandirana rugosa. Next base: position 57,120 of record BLSH010003734.1, read on the forward strand.
TTAAATACCACCAAAAGAAAGCTCTATTTGTGGGAAAAAGGACATCAATTTCATTTGTGTACAGCGCCGCATGACTGCGCAATTGTCAGTTAAAGTAACGCAGTGCCATATCGCAAAAAATGGCCTGGTCATGAAGGGGGTAAACCCTCCGGTTAAAGTGGTTGTAAAGTCAGAAGGTTCTTTCATCTTAATGCATTCTATGCATTAAGATAAAAAGCCTTTTGTGTGTAGCAGCCCCACTCAGCCCCCCTAATACTTACCTGACCCCGTCTCCCCACAGCTGCCCGAGACTCTCCCTCCTCACTGGCTGAGACGGCAGCGACATTGGCTCCCATTCATGTCAATCAAATTCAATGAGCCAATGAGGAGAGAGAAGGGGCTGCGGCTCCGTGTCTGAATGGACACATGAAGCTGTGTCTCTGCTCAGGTGCCCCCATAGCAAGAGGAGGATCAGGGCTGCTCTGTGTAAAAAAACTTCATAGAGCAGGTAAGTATAACATGTTTATTATTTTAACAAAAAAAAAATGAAATTTTATGATCTTTAGACAGGTGTCCTTTTCTACACATCCGGGAGCTCGGGCCGGCAGCCGCGGTGGCTCACATCAGCAGCCCGGCTCCCTCCTCCCTCCTCGTTCTGCTACTGGCCGCCTGGCCAATAGCAGAGCGCAGCGGAGCCTCATGCATGCGCAGTAAGGTGCCCGGAGTGAAGCTGTAATGCTACACGCCTGGGTTCCCTTACCCGAAATGGACGCGGCTGCACCCGACCCCCAATCCGAAGATCGCTGCGGGTGCCGACATCGCTGGACTCCAGGACAGGTAAGTGTCCTATTATTAAAAGTCAGTAGCTACAGTATGTGTAGCTGCTGACTTTTTTTTGTTTGTCGGACCTCCGCTTTAACTTGTTTATTGAGACAGGTGCAACATGCATACATCATATACATGTGTGTCCAGTATACAATCAGTATCTATCAATTGGAGTGCTTATAACAATAAGAGATCTATTAGAAGATATACAGACATGTACCTGTCAACGGTTATCAAATTAATAATTAAAAGTAACAACAGTAAACAAACCAGAGTAGTTTCGTACATAATTAATATTTTGCTTCTTAACAAGGAAACCCATAGCTATGAAGTTATTCAGCAAAGGAAGCATTGAGTCATTAGTATCCTGCGAGTCCATCCACCGGCCCCAAATCTTGGTAAACTTTGCTGGACACTTTCTAGCCTCATATGTTAACTTATATAGTGGAAGGTTTTGGTTAATTAGTCGTTTCCATAAATCAATATGTATAGGTTCTGTCCTGGTCCGACTATTTTTCTGGCGTAGTAAAGTAGGAGACGTAAGAGCACTTTTGTTTTGTTAGGAAATTCAACATCACCAAATACAACTAAAAGACACCATTTAGGGATACAGATATTAGGGATCTCAAAAGTTTCCGCAATAAATGCAGTGACTGCTGACCAAAAGGGTCTCACCTTGTTAACGGGACCAAACCATTTGTATAAAGTTTCCCTGTTCCCTGTCACATTTATGGCATGTTGGGGATATTCTCCTTTGCGTCACGTAAAGCCTTTTCTTGGTATAATATGTGCGGTGTAAATATCCCAACTGTATGAATTTGTCTCTAGCAGAGATAACTGTGTCTTGAGAGATGCAACATACAGACTCCCATTCCTCCTGAGTGAGGTCCGGTATATTCGCCACCCATTTTCTCTAGCCTTCCCTAATTGTGGAGGTGTTCTGTCCATGAGCAAAGCATAATACGTAGAGACCAACTTAGAGTGGTCAAGCGCAAGTAATGCACGCTCTAGCTTGGAGTTAGTTAATTGCACATTGCTCAACTGAGGTAACCAAAACTCACGCTGTAGTTGACCAAATGTAGTTGACCAAATGTTTTAAGTACTCCCTGTTTGTATAACTGATGGAGGTACTTTAAGCCTCTTTCTGCCCATTGCTGAGTATCTGCTAAGGTGTGGAATGTGGTAGATGAGGGTTGAACCATAAAGGTTGGTTGGGGGGAGGCTATATGATTAGCTATATTAAAGATATTCAGGCAGTGATTATAAATTTGTAAGGAAGCCTTTAAGGTTACGGTCCCCTGAGAGGTATTCACAGCTCATCTGAAGATAAAGTTGCCTAAAGATTCATAGGATGAGACTACAGCCGCCTCGGCCATCGTGGCAGCAGTGTTCATCTGGGGGAAAAGCCACCAATGTAAATATACTAAATGAGCGGCAAAGTAATAGAGTCTCAGATTCGGTAGTGCTAGGCCTCCTCTAGATGCAGGGAATTGTAAGGTCTCCAAAGCTAGTCAGGGAGCACCCAGGTGCCATAAGAAAGATGAGAGATGTGATTCTATCCTTTGAAAGTGATGTTTTTGTATATAAACTGGGGCATTGGCTAAGACATATAAGAATTTTGGCAAGAATACCATTTTAAAGAGGTTGACTCGCCCCAGAAGTGTAACGGGGAGGTTCTGCTATTGGGCTATTTTGGTACAAAAGGACGCAATACAGGGTTGGACATTATTTTCAAAGTATTTTGATAGAGGAAGGGCAATATGGATCCCCAAATATTTAAACCTACATGTAATTTGAAGGGGCAGTCAGGGGGTAGCATAAGGGGAGGACTCTCATCAATAGGAAAAATACACAACTTTGTCCAGTTGACCTTGAACCCAGAGTATTGTCCAAGTTCCTGAATAATCTTTAGGGTGATTGGTATGCTAGACTGTGGATCCGATACATATAATAACATGTCATCGGCATATAAAGAAACTCTTCCTTTCAAGGAGCCACTCTGGAGCCCCCTAAATTGAGGTGAGGTCCTGAGTAGCTCTGCCAGGGGCTCTATGGCCATAGCAAACAACAGGGGGGAGAGTGGGCAACCCTGTCTCGTACCCCTGTGAATTGAGATAGGTTCCGATATATGACCATTAATGCTCAGACGAGCTTGTGGCGAGGAGTAATGGATCCCAATCCAGGTAATAATGGTCTCTCCAAAACCAAATGCACACAGTACTTGTAACAAGTAAGGCCATTCAATTGAGTCAAATACCTTGTAGGTGTCCAAGGCCATTAGCACCCTAGGGACATTTGAATCATTGGGGACTTGTAAATTGGTGTATAAATGCCTAAGGTTAATATAGGTAGAGCGGCCGGGGATAAAACCCGTTTTATATGGATGAGTTAGACGGGTAATTACAGTGTTTAATCGACTAGCAAGAATTTTAGAGAGAATCTTAAGGTCCGTCTTAATTAGAGATATAGGGCGATATGATTCACATAGTAGGGGATCTCTATTAGGTTTGGGAATTAACACAACCAGGGCTTCACACATTCCGGGAGTGTTTTCTCTTTTAAAATATATCTATAAAGCAACATTAATTGAGGAAGCACTTCTTCCGTGTGGGCCAGATACCACTCAAAAGGGATACCGTCCAGACCATGGGTTTTATGTTTGGAAAATTGACCCAACACTCTTTCTAGTTCCTTACACTGAATAGGGCCAACCACAAATTCCCTGTTCTCTGAAGCAAGAGAGGGGAGTTGTATCTGTTTAAAATAATCATTAAGCTCAATATCCATGTATCGGGCTTTGGAAGTATAGGGATTCGTGTAAAAGTGTAGGAAGGCCTCCATCACTTGCTCAGTAGACTCTTTTATGCGACCCGTATTATCTAGTATTCTAGGGATGGTGAAGAGTTCAAAGGCTGGTCTAGCCAAAAACTCCAGCAGCCTACCGTTCTTATCCCCTTGTTCAAAAATATGTTGGGCAGAGTATAATAGTTTTGCTCTGGGTTTTATCTGTAAGGGCCACAGTGAACTCCCTTTCAGCATGTTTCCACATTTGATATTTGGTTGTTATAGGGTCATGCACATAAGCAGACTCCAAATCAGCAACTGTCTTAGCTAACATCTTAAGCCTAGAGTTGTTTGCCCGTTTGAGCTCACTGACCCCCTTCATGTAGGAGCCCCTCATGACCGCCTTGCAGGCATACCATCGTACATCTTCTATAGTTTACTGATCATTGTTAATCCAGAACTGTCTCATATCATCCTTACATTTATACAATACCATTGGGTCTGTTAACCAAGTACGCAACCCCACCGGGGTCTAGACCTGTAGTTGCAGGACCAAAGGAGCATGGTCCGAGATAACTTTGGGTAAATATTTTATAGATATAATTTTGGTTAAAGTCTCCAGTTGCGTAAAGGCCATGTCTAACCTTGACAACGTTTTATGAGAGGCAGAGTGACAAGAAAATTATTTTTGATCAGGATGTTTCCATCGCCATATTTTCACCCACCCATAGCTCTCCATCCAGTCACGTAAAGCTGTGTGTGGGGGCCATGTCCCTGCCAACCTGTCAAGTGTGGGGGATAGTATGGCATTAGTTGTACAGATCAGCAGTCTGGCGATATCAAATGGAGGAGGCACTTAGACATTGACTAGGGTATACAAAGCGTCTAGATGCTTAAGCACAACAATAAGATAACATCCATCTGGGTCTGTTATTACCTCCTCAATTTGCACTCATATAGCTTTAGTAATTAGAATGGATACTCCACTGGAGTATGAGGAGTAGGTAGCATGGAAGCATGAGCTATATGTGGGCGTTTCAAAACCATCACTCGGGAACTCATCAGATGGGTTTCTTGTAAAAAGATGACCTTAGCCTTGTCTCTTTTGAGTTGACCAAAAACCAGAGACCGTTTAATTTTATTGTTGAGGCCCCTGACATTCCAGGAGATCATGTTAAGTGTCATGTCCCTGTGTGAAAGTATTATTGTTGGATAGGAGAGCTATGAGCGCCTGCGGCATAAAGAACAACATATGGGTGACATCCCCGGTAGACATAGAAGCATGGTTTTGGCTCTGGCAAGAACATAACAGCATAAACAGAACTAAAACCCCCACTTCCCCCCACCCAGCCCGACCAAGCGGGCTTTGACTCATAACCATCTGTAGTTTACAAGGGAGGTGTCCGTAACAAGTCACGGAACAAAAAAAAAAGAAAACAGTGAAAACAGAAAAGGGAACCAATAGGAGAACCTTAAGGAAATATAAGAAAGGGCCCTCCGGCAACATCTTTGAATGGATTAATCTGGCACAGCGTATATTAGAAAAAAGCGGATGAAGGACCATACTTTCCAATAATCATCTGAAGAAAGGCCCTGTGGCAAATGGAACTGTCGCAGAAATGAGAGAAGTCACATTACATGATCCAGCCAATTGGAAGCTTCCACAGGAGAGGTGAAAAACTGGACTTTATCATCCGCAATCACTCAAAGTTTCATGGGATACATCATGCTGTAGGAGAGGCTTTTTCACCTCCACAGGAGAGGTGAAAAACTGGACTTTATCATCCGCAATCACTCAAAGTTTCATGGGATACATCATGCTGTAGGAGAGGCTTTTTCTCTCAATCCACGCTTGATAGCTGTGAACGCTGCTCTTTGTTCCTGAGTGGCTGCCGAAAAGTCCGGAAATATGGAGATGCCGTTGCCATTATAGGATACATCACACAGGGATCTAGCTGACCGAAGAATGGTTTCTTTATCCAAGTAGTGCAGTATTTTCAGCAAAGTGGGCCTGGGGGGCACCCCAGAGAATAAGGGACACAATGTGTCAGGACCTGTGTACTTGCTCGGGTCACCTGCGGGTGGCACTGTTGTATGGAATATCAAAGGGTGTAGTTCTGGTGGCCACCAGTGGGTGTCTCCTAGCAGATGGAGTACACAGGTCATTAAGCTACACCTGATGGGGCTGCTGGGACAATATAAGCCCGCCTTACACCCAGTCCCAGTGCTTCAGCGTTTTCTCTGCAAGCCATACCCTGCCCGAGCCTGACCTGTACTGATCCATGCTCCAGACCTGACCTGACCTGACCAGACCTGATCTGATCTGTGTTCTCACCTGGAGTTCTGTCCCCCTGGAACCTGCTTTCCGCTCCCTCCTTCACCATTCAGCCCTCGGTATTTCCCTCCCTGTTCTCATTTGATATGTGCCTGTTTTGCCTTTGTGTGTTTTGCATTTGTATTTAGTTATTTAGATAGTTAGGTGTTTGCTTTTAGGGTTGTTGTGTTTTTACCTTCTTTCACTTGCTTGTTTTTGTTACTGGTGTTGGGTATTTTGCAAGTGTGTCATTTTTATAATAAAATACATATTTTCACTTATCTGCATGGTCCTGATTCTTTTAGGTGCAGCCCATTGATCTGCTTCCCCTTGCTGAAGGCTTGCAAATCCTGACATAACGCTGAAGCCGTACAATCAGATCAGCTGCACCTGGGAACCAGGGCTAAGCACTTGCTAATTACTGCAAGATGCACTTTGAGGAGAGTCTGTATCTTTCACTTCTGGTAACAGAGGACAGGGATTACTGCCGCCAAATTTTGAAAGGGCAGACCAGGGAGCAATTGTTGGAATGCATCCGTATGGCACACACTTTTGTTGACCAAGGCAGATTTTTGTTTGAAGACATACAGCCACTCATTCAAATGTGTGTAGAGTTGGCTCTGTCTGGTGTCCCTAGTGGTAGAGATGATTATACCCCTCCTTTCAGTGCGAATCAGGTTGAATCCTTGGTTTCATTGTGGGAAGATGACTCAGCCTTTTTTTTGGAACATTACTCAGCTTGCTCTCCACAGATGTTAATAGAATGTATTAACTCAGTACAATCTTTGGTCAGACAGGCAGCATGTAAGGTGGGTTTTGTGCAACCATTATTACAGGCATGGTCTAATATATTGCACTCAGCCTCTGTCAGCCTGCAGCCACCCATTCCTGTGGCTAAACCCCTGCCCACTCAAACGTCTTTTCCTCCATCATCCATAGCAATCACAGTTGCAGCCCAATATACCCTGCTCCCAAGCAAACACCTGTACCCTGATTCCACCTGCTGCACCTTCCCTGCCTTTTATCCATCTACCTCCTCTCCGCTGCCTGCAACTATCCCACAGAAATCCCACTCAGCAACTGCTCCCTCTTTTTTACCTTCCTCCGATTCTTCTCTGCCATCAGCTGCACACCCTACACACAGCCCTGCATCCGCATACAGAATTTCAATAACAAAACCAAAAAAGAAATGGAAATTTTTCCCAACCCGCACTATCCTGCCACTAGCCAATCCTGCAGCCATATCAGCCGATGTGTCCCAGTCCACTACCGCATCAATCAATCCGTTCCAGTCTGCCTCTAAGCCAGCCACTGCAGTCCAACCCACCATGCTTCCAGTTGCTCCAGCCAGGCCCGCCACCATTCCTGCCACATTGGATTGGCCCCTGGAAATGAAAATGCTGTCCTGCCTGTCACTATCCCACCTGACTGTACCGGTCCTCTGTCCACCACCCAGTTTGGCCCTATG
>BLSH010003734.1:69543-85097 GCA_018402905.1 Glandirana rugosa
ACAATATGTATGTTACGTTTGTAGTTATTGGAGTGTCTAACTGAGTCATTTTTACCTGTAGAGAGAATACTCTGTACTGTACGTTTTTTACGCGTTATCTCAGAGTCGTCGACTTGTTACTTAATCGCTGCATCTTCTATGATAATTAGGAAATTGACGGCTTCAAGTGCAGGTATTCGTTACATACTAACTGATGAGGTGATTTGACTGGCTAAATCTTCTAGCAGACACTGATCTCAACTCGCTTGGGCCTGACATTTCAAGCCCAGGCATGGCTTGAAACCCCACAGGCCCTGGGCCTGGGCCTGGGCTTGAAAAGTTTTTTTCCGAACCCGGACTTTTTTTGAAAAGTTCGGGTCCGGGTCCGGGTCCCGGACACCCCAAAGTTCGGTACGGACCCGAACTTTACAGTCCGGGTTCGCTCAACTCTAGTCACAGACGATCTTCTAAATCGGTCAGTTTAGTGGAGTAGTCAATCATACATTGCTTATGGACGTGAACTTCGGCAGTTAAAGGATTAATAGTATCTTCTACGTCGCTAATTCATTGTTCAGCTGCTGAGACTCTATTGCGCATTTTTTGCATGTCATGTCTCATAAGAGAGATGTCCATTTTTACTGAGTCAATCTGTGAGGTTATTGATGTTTGCATTGTATGTATAACAGTCATTACATGTTTCAGCGTAAGGTCATAATCATGCGTGAATTCATTATCACATTCATTATCACACACTTTCCTCTAATGGAGACTGACTGGAGGGGCTGACTGTTGTATGTTCCTCTATAATGTCTTCCCCCCCCCCCTTCCCCCTCCTCTGTGAACTGTTCAGAGGCCTTAGCTTTGTTTTGTGTGTGAGAGGTAGCCTTATGTGGGGGTTGGGAGTCTTTAAAATGATCTTTGATTGTAGAAGACGGTTGTACCTGTGCAGGATAGTTAGCCCCAGTCCTGTTCTTGCTGGATCCAGGCAGCTGCTGGTGATTTTTTCCTCTGAGGCTGCGGAGGAGGCAGCGCCGGGCAAACTTGAAAGCTCCGGGGGGACCCGAGTGTCAGACGGTCCCCTGGCTGTTTGGGTGCATTCTGCCCAATTTTTACTATCTCCCTGCATGCAGGAGTGTCTCCGGTTGCTGCAGCGGTAAAGTGTACCTGTGTCTGATCTGCTGTGCCTGCAGGAGGTCTGTTAGAAGATGGCATTGCTGGAGGAGCAGCGGGACTCTGCTGCTCACATATGCACGTCCAGACACGCCCCCCCGTATGGTATTTTTACATTTTTTTTCTTTTGCATTGGTACATGTCCCCCATGGCAGTGCCCAGCTCCCCATGCCCTTTGTTTGACAATCCCTTAATTATTAGCCTTTGGAATGGCTAGAACTGATTTTCAAGATTAGCCCTGTGGATGTCAATAGAGTTTGGTTAAAAGTCTGCAATTTTTTACTTTTTACTTTATTACAAGTTTAGCGTAAAAAGGTCCGCAAGCTAACATCAGGCCAATTCACTCATCCTTAATTAAAAGGAATATTTGTGCACTGGAAATATCTCATAGTCATTAAGTGAATAAATATATCAGAATGCCAATGAATATATTCTATCAAATGTATTGTATATATGCATGTATAAACAAAACTGATGCATAGAACAGGAATTCAAAGTTCACTTCTCAAACTACCTTTAGGACCAGAACACTTTTTGCGATTCGGCACTGTGTCACTTTAACTGACAATTGCGCAGTCATGCGACATTGTACCCAAACGAAATTGGCGTCCTTTTTTCCCCACAAATAGAGCTTTCTTTTGGTGGTGTTTGATCACCTCTGTGTCACTTCTGATCACCGCTATAAACAGTGACAATTTTGCAGAAAAACAATATTTCTTTTTGCTAAAATACATATCCAAAACAAAATATAAAAAAAAGAATTTATTCATCAGTTTTGGCCAATATACTTTTCCTCATATTTTTGGTAAAAAAAATCACAATCGTATTTTGATTGTTTTGCGCAAAAGTTGCTGCGTTTACGAACGATGCAAATTCATTTATAGGGTTTTTATTTATTTTTTTGTATTTTTTTATTTTTTACTAGTAATGGCGGTGATCTGTGATTTTTAGTGGGACTGCGACATTGCGGTGGACACGTCGGACACTTTTGAAACTTTTTTTGGGACCATTGACATTTATACAGCAATCAGTGCTATGAAAATGCACTGATTACTGTATAAATGTCACTGGCAGGGAAGGGGTTAACACTAGGGGAGTGATCAAAGGGTTAACTGTGCTCCCTGGGATGTGTCACTAACTGTGTGGGGGCTGGGCTGGCTGGGGGAGGAGAGTGATTGCGGCTCCCATATACAGGGAACTGAAGATCACTCTCCTCCCCTGTCAGAACAGACATCTGTGTGTTTACATACATGGATCTCATTCTGTCACTGCGGAGGAGCGATCGCGGGCAGCTGGCGGACATCGAGTCCACCCTACCCGCTCCCTGGCTCCCCCTATACACAGTGAGCTCGCGCTCACGATCCGTGATCTCGCAGCCGCCGTCAGGTGACAGAGGTTTGCGATATCGAGCCATGTTGCCACCGTCAATCCACGGCGGGCGGTCAGCAACTGGTTAAAAACCCATTTCATCCAAAGACCAAACATTCAATCAATGCATTTGTTTAGAACCTTAAAGCGTAACTCCACTTTTGTTGAGAAAAACATTCCCCTCTGGGTGATCTATGTACATTACAAGGATTTTAACAAACTTTGTTGACTTTGCCGACCTTTTGTTGTTCTGAAGAAATCCCTATGTGTTTGTCTGTGTCCATGGGCAAAGTGAGTCTGATGAGAGTGGTTTCATAATTATCAATCAGCTGTGCACCTGCAGCGCTCTAATGAGGAAAGCTGCTTGGCATGCATTCCTTTAGACATGATTTCCTACTGGGGGTATTTCACCAAAAATGACATTTTTATCGCAGGGGATGCCTGAAATCTAACTTGTATCTTAGTGTAGACTTCTGGGAAAATCACTGAGCCAATCACACAAGCAGGAAATTATGTTTCTGGGGGGCAGAACACCTCCAGGTAGACATATTGCATTGCATTTTACAGAAAATTACAGAGCTGCAGAATGAAAAGGAAAGGTAATTTATAATAACCTTCAATTACAATATCACTTGTGTTGCAATTGTATACGTTATATTACATTTTCTTTATTTGCTATTTTTTTTCCCCATGAAAGTGGAGTTACCCTTTAAGCCTCCAGACACTGTATGTATATGTATGTGTGTGTGTGTGTGTGTGTGTGTGTATATATATATATATATATATATATATATATACACACATTTATTCTATTCCATACAGTTTTCTTTTCTTTGGATTAAGGCTCCTTTCACACGAACGGAGCCCATTTTGCCATCCGTTTATCCCCACTGAGCTGGCGGATGACAGGACAGTCTCTGCAGAGACTGACCTGTCACAGCTCTATTCTCCTCTATGGAGGATCGGATAAACACGGACCGTCTGTCCGTCTTCATCCGATCCAATACGCCAGACGGATGGAAAATAGGGTTTCCATCCGTCTGTTTTTGGCGGATCGGAGCGGATTGGATGTCAGCGGACATGTCACCGCTGACATCCATCACTCCATAGAGAACAATGGAGCGTCCATTTGGGTTCGACTGAAAAACTGACAGGCGGACCTGAACGGTCCGCTCGTGTGAAAGAGCCCTAAAAGAAAAATTAACTTTTAGAACTTTGTAGATAAATCAACTTAACTTGCTTCCTCCCCCCCTCCAGTGCCAAGTTTGGCACCTTTCAGGGGGGAGGGGGTGCGGAGACCTGTTTTTGATAGATCCCCATCTCCACTTCAGGCAGACGGTGCCGCAGCCCTGTCCCTCGGAAGTTCGGCCCCCTCCTCCTTCCTCTGACGCCGGACCATTTAGAAAGCACAGCGCACTTCGTCCTTGCGCAGTAGGGAACTGGCTGTGAAGCCGAAAGGCTTCAGTGACCAGTTTCCCTTAGTGGAAATGGTGGCGGCAACCAATCCGAAAATCAGCTGGGATGCCAACATTGTGGGCTCACTGGACAGGCAAGTGTCCATATATTAAAAGTTAGCAGCTACAGTATTTGTAGCTGCTGACTTTTAATTTTTTTTCCCCAGACGGAACTCCTCTTTAACCACTTCACCCCCGGAGGAATTTCCCACGTTAGGACCAGAGCACTTTTTTGTGATTCGGCACTGCTTCGTTTTAACTGACGTCATAAGACGTTGTACCCAAACGAAATTTGCATCCTTTTTTCCCCACAATTAGAGCTTTCTTTTGGTGGTATTTGATCACTTCTGCATCATTTCTGATCACCGCTGTAAATAAAAAAGAGCGTCAATTAAAAAAAAACAAAAAACAATATTTCATACTTTTTGCTATAAACATATCCAAAAAAAAAAAATATATATATATATATAAAAAAAAAACAAATGTATTCATCGGTTTTGGTCGATTTATATCTCCTCCGCTCCTCTGTCTCTTTCTGTTGGGGTACCCCAAGGCTCTGTCCTGGGGCCCCTCCTATTCTCCCTCTATACCTCTTCCCTGGGCCAGTTGATAACTTCCCATGGCTTCAATTACCACCTCTATGCTGACGACACCCAGATCTATCTCTCGACTCCTCAACTCTGCACCTCAATCTCCTCACGCATCACAAACTTACTGAATAACATATCCGTATGGATGTCACGCCACTTCCTCAAACTCAATCTTTCTAAAACTGAGCTTGTAATATTTCCTACTCCTCGGTCCCCTCCTAATGACTTTACCATTAAGATCAATGGCACAACCATTGGTCCTTCCACACATACCAGGGTGCCGGGCATAATCCTAGACTCCGACCTTTCTTTCAGCCCCCATATCCAATCACTGGCTAAATCTTGCTGCCTCAACCTCGGCAACATCTCAAAAATTTGCCCCTTCCTGACTAATGACACCATAAAACAACTTATTCACTCCTTGGTTATTTCCCGCCTTGATTACTGCAACTTCCTCCTCACCGGCCTACCGTTACACAGGCTTCCCCCCCTTCAGTCTATCATGAATGCTGCTGCCAGACTTACACCTTACTAACCGATCCACGACTGCTGCCCCGCTCTGCCAATCCCTTCACTGGCTTCCCCTACCCCACCCTATAAAATTCAGAATACTACCCACAACATACAAGGCCATCCACCACACTGCCCCCAGCACCAACACCAATCTCATCCACCGGTATCACCCCAATCGTCCTCTACGCTCCTCCCAAGACCTCCTTCTCTCTAGCTCCCTTGTTACCTCCTCCCATGCTCGCCTACAGGACTTCTCCAGAGCCTCTCCCATCCTCTGGAACTCCCTGTCCCAGAATGTCCGGTCAGCCACCACCCTGTCTGCCTTTAGGCGATCCTTGAAAACTCACTTATTCAGGGAAGCCTACCCCACTTCTACCTAAGACCTGTACTTGAGTCACCTCTATCAGATCATCCCCTGCAGCCATTATCTTTTGTACCTCCCCCCCCCCCCCTTTAAATTGTAAGCTGTATGAGCAGGGCCCTCCTATTCTTTCTGTATTGAACTGTATTGTAATTGTACTGTGTCCCTTCTTTATTGTAAAGCGCTGTGCAAACTGTTGGTGCTATATAAATCCTGTATAATAATAATTTATATTCTTCATATTTTTGGTAAAAAAAATCGTAATCGGTGTTTATTGATTGGTTTGCGCAAAAGTTGCTGCATTTATAAACCATGAGAATTCATTTCTGGCGTTTTTTACATTTTTTTTTTTTTTTACTGGTAACGACGGCGTTCTGCGATTTTTATTGGGACTGCGACATTGCGGCGGACATTTTGACACTTTTTTGGTACCGATGACATTTATACATCGATCAGGAATTTTAAATGTCCACTGATTACTATATAAATGTCATTGGCAGTGAAGGGGTTAACCTGGGGGGGGGCGCTCTAGGGGTTAACTGTGTTCCCTGGTCGTGTTCTAACTGAGAGGGCTGAGTTGGCAGGAGCACCAGAGATCTAACTGATCCCAGTGACAGGGATCAGTAGATCTCGGTCATGCTGCCTGACAGCGTGGGGAACCGCCGTGTTTACATTGGCGGTTCCCCGCATTTCAACTGTGGCCAGCAATCGTGGCTCACCGGCGGACATCGGGTCCGCATGAGCCGCGAGCACACTGCTGTAGAGTGCAGCGGGCACGCGAGCTACCGTTAATAGACAGCGATTCGCGCAACAGCGCCACTCTGCAGCAGTAAATACACGTAACGCGGTCGGGAACCAGTTAAAGGAGTTGTAAAGTCTCATGGTTTTTCACTTTAATGCATTCTATGCTAAAAATAGCGCATTAAAAATGACCCATATGCATTGAAACGAATGTAAAGCGCTTTAAAAGCGCCAGCAAAACGCCCAAAGTTTGTGGAAATTACCTTTCCACAAACTCTGGCCGTTTTGCTGGGGCTTTTAAAGCGCTTTACATTCATTTCAATGCATATGGGTGTTTTTAATGCGCTATTTTTAGCATAAATACCAGGAAGTAAACAGGATGTGATGTAGAGGGTTGTGCTATTCAGTTAACGCTAGCGCTTCAAAAGCGCTTGAAAAAATGCTTTAAAAACGCCTGCTAATTATAGCGCTAACGCAGTAAAAACGCGGGGAAAACACGATAACGCTTGATGTTTTGTGCGCTTTTTCCCAGTGTGAAAGGGGCCTTACAATCACTTTAAGCAGAATATGCAATGTTCTTTCCTTTTACCATGGGTGTTAGGAAAGAAAGGGCTTGATTCCCCCATCAACACTGGCTGTTAACTGTTAGCAGCACTATTGTGTTCTGCTCACAGGGAGCCTTCCTTGCCATCAGAACATGAAGGCAACTGCTAGCGGCTATAGCCCCCAGCAGAGATTGCATGAAAAAAATCCAACAGGCTGGTTGTACTGAAGTCGATTGATGGATCAACTTCAGTAGAACCAGCCTGTCCATAGATGGATTGAATCTCGGCCAGTCCCTGCTGAACTAAAAAACATTTGGTGCAGCGCTAATAGGATGTCTTCAAATCTGGAAAAGTCCAAGATGTATCCGACATATAGAAAAATGTGACCATAAATGTTCCAGTGATCCTAGGGAAAAGAAGAGAAGGTAGGAAGCCGTCACCAACACCAAACACACTGCCTCTTACCCCTTGCGGTGGACCCTCATTACAAAGGTCATAGACAGCCTGTAATAGAGTGATTGATCCAGCAACGGCACAAACACCTCCTAATGATCAGTTCCCACTCTCCAGGACCATATCAAGATATGTATGGGAACAGAAAAAATATATCTCAATCGCAACCAGCTTGCTAAAAGACATTTATAGAAATACAAATATCACACTTACGTGTCCTCAATAAAAACAGCGAATATCAAGTAGACAGGAGGGGAGCGATCCACACTCTCCCTCTGAATTGATGGTAACAGCATCCCAGTAATCAGTCACGTCCCTTGCGTCTAGCTCCTCCCCTACCGGTTTCGTCAACACGTAACGTCATCAGGGGGCGTGGTTCAAGATAGACACAGGGCTAATGGGACTTATACTGAGCTTAGGTGGAAATGGGTGGCGTTCCAACAACTGGTAATCAAAAACCAGAGAACAAGAAACAGGAAGCCGTCATCCATATATACAGAGGAACGCTTCCATGCAAAATAAGGACATATAGAGTCCTCGTGTAAAAATAATTGTTCTATAGCAATTACCAGCCTCCCAAACCGAATCGGAATTAGCTGTTGCCAAAATGAATATTTAAAATGATTTAAAATAAGTATTTAAATGAAAACGGGACAGAGACTGTAATAGCTGGACACTTAGCCATCTAGTGGGCAAAAAACATATTGCACATCCTCAATTTTTGTAACAAAAAATCCAGTAAGCAGATATCTATATAGATAGAAAACATTCCACTACATGAAACATAATAAACACCCTCGTAATCACTCTCCCCTGTGTAAAGTATGCGTCTCAACTTCAAAAAACACCATCCTCAACACAGGGGAGCTAATTTAATAATGGCAGAATAACAATAATAAGCAAACTAAGTAGGGGGTTAATATTAGCAATCAAGCATTATTGATAAATGCATTTATGTCCCACTCTATATTGAGACCCAGGGGACTATAGGTCCTAGCCTAGTCCCTGCTGAACTGGCCGAGATTAGATCCATCTATACCTGGATTTGTTGCTGTATTTTTTCCTGGATTACAGTGCGGAATTAAGCTAAGCCTTCTAAACCTTCTAATATGGGGTGTATGCTCTTCTCAGTGGCGGTAATATAAAGGAATTGTTCTGGATTACACCCATCAAATTCTTAACACACTGTTGTTACCGCATAGCATTAGCATTGTCTAATTACAGCCTACCTACAGGACCACTCCTACTGGAGGCCCAGCATAACCAGTTTTATAAATCCTAGAAGAACCTCCCTTCCACAGTTACTGTGTTCAATTTAATAGGTAATAACTACCTGCAAGTTGCACCTGCATTACATGCCATCATAGGCGTGCGCACAGGGCACACCCTAATCACCCTGTGTGGTGCAGATTCCACCTGTTTAGACCCCGGATATTTCACCAAAGCCCCCTATCGGGCTCCAAAAAAAATGTAAAAAAAAAATAGAAAATAAAAACTACTGACACCATCCACTGTCCTACTGACACCAATCTCTGCCTTACTGACACTGTCCATTGCTCTCCTGACACCACCAGTATATACACATAAGTAAATATGTTTGAGCTTTGAGATGAACAATAGGCTGTGCATACCTATGCATGCCATGCGTGTACTGTAATACATACTGTACAGTGCATACAGTGCCTTGAAAAAGTATTCATACCCATTGAAATTTTTCACATTTTGTCATGTTACAACCAAAATCGTAAATGTATTTTATTGCGATTTTATGTGTTACACCAAAACAGACTGTCACATGCGCCTGCCTTCCCGAAAATAGCTGAGTGTGTATGGACTTTCCCGAGCCTGTTCCGAAGATAGCTGGGCTCGAGAAATCCCATACATGCTCGACTATTTTTGAGAAGGCGGGCGCATGCGCAGTAACATGATGGTGCCGGGCGGCGCCATTTTTAAAAGTAAAGCAGTGACGAAGCAGTGCTGACATATTTTTCTCAGGCGCCGCTTCCCTCAAAGCGGCCCCAGGGCAGCCAGGCAACTGGCCCACTGTGAAAATTCCCAGTATCCCGGTGGGCCAGTCCGGCACTGTATACACTCCATACCCTGCTAACAGCTAGGGCCTACTGGGGGTACGCAAGCCCTCTGGCCGCTTCACCGATTCCTGATTCTTCAGAGAACCGTCTCTTCGGTCCTACGGAGGAGGACAAAAATGGAACAAGGTTGCTGGTGTGGAGCAAAGATTTATGGGAGAGGGGTTCCGGGCGGCACCATTTTTGTAAATCAGTAAAGCAGTGACGAAGCAGTGAGGATCAGTGAGGTCAATGCAGCGATCAGCTTCAGTAACAGGGAGCAACCTGTCCATTTGTCCACCCCACTGTCCATTTGTCCACCCCACTGTCCATATGTCCACCCCACTGTCCATATGTCCACCCCACTGTCCATCTGTCCACCCCACTGTCCCCCTGTCCACCCCCATCCCCTGTCCACCCCACTGTCCCCCTGTCCACCCCACTGTCCATGTCCTCCCCACTGTCCCTGTCCACCCCACTGTCCATCTGTCCACCCCTCTGTCCATCTGTTCACCCCACTGTCCATCTGTCCACCCCACTGTCCATTTGTCCACCCCACTGTCCCCCCCCACTTTCCCCCTGTCCTCCCCATTGTCCCCCTGTCCACCCCACTGTCCCCTGTCCACCCCACTGTCTCCCTTTCCACCCTGCTGCCCCCTGTCAATTCTAGTGCCCCATCAACTAGGCTACTCTCCAGTTCACTCCACTGCCCCCCGCTGACCCCCTGTACATCCCACTGGCTCCCCTGACCACTCTGCAGCTCCCCCTGTGCATCTTGCTGTCACCTTGTCCACCACACTGCCCCACAATCCATCCCACTGGTGTGGGGTTCTTTGTGGTGCTGTAGTTAGGGTGGTCCACTTTGGGGTGCCTTGGATATGATGGATTAATTTGGGGTGTTGTAGATAGAATGGGCCACTTTGGTGTGGTGGTGATAGTGTGGGTTGCTATAGGTAGCATGGGCTACTTTGAAATGTCAGTGGAAGATTGGGGTGCAGTGGATAGTAAGGGGTGTTGTAGGTAGGGTGGGCTAATTTAGGCCCCTCCCATGGTTAATGCAATGTGGCTACACCCTCTGTCCACTGTAGCGTACACAACACTCCGTGTTACTACTCTTTTTAAGCCACCCAAAAGGTGTCCAAGGTCTTTTACAATCCTATTGTCTATAGTGTATACTACAAAAAAATGCTGTGGGCCAGTAAAGTGTCCGGGTTTGGCTTTAAGAAAAGGTGGCAGCCTAGTGCCATGCGCCTCTTGTTACAGGCCGGCTGGGTAAGACCGGACTAGTCCCACTCCGCAGCCTCTGACGCAGTATTCAGAGCATTTTCTGAAACTCTGTCTCTCAGAAGCCGCAGCTGGTGTCGGTTCTCATAATAAGGCTCCAAATGACATCAGCTGCATAGTGGCGCGTTTTTTTGCTCTTGTCAGTTACGACAAAGTGTGTGTTATGGCTGGGGCCTGGACTTGCTGATTCCTCCTCTAAGAGGTGTAGTGTAGCATTCCTGTTAGGGAGCTTCATCTTTTGGCAAGCTGGATAACACCATAACCGGGGCCACGTTGGCAAGTTGAGGTCCTATCTCAGGACCAGCACTGGCTAGGTCAGAAGGGGACAGTCTAGAGCAGAGCATGCGAGGGTGGGAAGACCAGATATGCCCATTAGAAGTATGCTAAAGCTTGAACTTCCAAGAAGCTACTGAGTTGGGCCTCAGACTTTGGACGTCAGTGTTTTTTTCAGGACATGCATGGTCCATCAGAAGTCCCCTTTTTTTCTCTAAGTCATTTCCATGGCTTTTTTTCTTACACTGAGGTAAAGAAAGAATATACTCATGCCTTACATAAGTCACTGGAGTCGCAAAGTGCTGCTGTGCCAGTCTCTGAATGCGACAGTTTTCAGGGCAGGTGCTTGCCCCTCTTATGGTCATGAAGTGGAACAGCTTGTTGAGGCCAGTTTTAGACCTTGCACACCTGAGACAATCTTCAGCAAAGGAGAAGTTCAAGGTGGAAACATTGTCCCTGATAGGGGGTCCAGTCAGGTATCTGGCTTGTTTCCAATAGACTTAAAAGTCTTACCTTCATGTGCCCATTGTAGAAGACTTCCGCAAGTTCCTTCGGTTCACTGTAGGTCAAGACCATCTCCAGCTCCACCTCCAGCCATTTGGGCTTTCAACATCACCCTGTGTGTTTTCAGGGTCTTATTAGCTGTTATAGTCTTATCAAAACAAGGGGCATACGCCGGCCTCGTTGTGTAGAGGTCCTTGTCCTACTGGAGCCCAGAGCTCAGGTCTTTTCTATGCTCTGCAAATTCGGCTGGTTGCTGAATCTGGCAGGGAGACACCTGGAGCCCACTCAGTCTCTTGTGGGCCTCAGGACTCAATATAATCTTGGGAATCATTGCCTTGGCTCTGGATCCCGATGTTCTGAATCTGAATACTCCTGGCCCTGTCTTATTCCCACCTGCACGCCTGTCATTGTCTAAAATGATTGGCACTATAGTGTATACTGATCCGAGGATCAAGTGGAAGCTGGAGAAGGTAGCCTTCTATGGGGGATTTCTCCAGCAGTAGGAGCCAGGAAGCAGATTTCAGGCCTTTCACCATATAATGTAGGGGGCTCTTAAGTTAATGCACTATGGCAGGATCCTACGTTAAGAAAGGAAGAGAAGGCACACTGACCTAGTGCATTATCCCAAGGTGAAATTTATGCCACCATTGCTGCCTTAGCTCTGAGGAAGAAGGCATGGCCTTCGGAAACATGTTAGCTGGTGCAGCCTTCATGTCCTTTCCACCATGGTCCAGAGACCACCACCGAGACAGGACCAGCTGCCCCGTGTCGGAGGGTCTTGCATGGGTTTCTCTTCATATGTTTGTGAGTTTTTTTAATCTTCATTTTTCATACATTTCACCTTAGGATAATGCACTAGGCCAGGGCGCCTTCTTTTCCTTTCATTACATAGTGGCATCTGGGATATCCCCTATCCTTGAAGGCAGCAAGGCCATTCGTACTATCCCCGGAATGTACTCATCTCCCATCAGACTATTGCGCATGGGTAATTGTTTGTTTTTCTCCTATGTTGAGACAGCCTGGGGACTCACAGCCTGTTCTCTATTACAGAAAAGTGACCAAGTGTGTCTTGGGCTCAGAACAATTGAGCCTATAGCTCAAGCAGCATATGTTCCCAGAGTCCACAATGAATGGTCTCTACATGTGGAGGTTTTCAGATGTAGATGCTCTTATGGATCATTGGGAATGCAGTAGGACCTATGCATTTCTTCCAGTCCTGGTCAACCTCGGGTTTTCTTCGAAAACTCCGAACAGAGGCTGTGGTGTTAGTGGCAGTGATGTCTTATTGACCAATTAGGTCATGGTTCCCCTTGCTAGCACAGTTCAGCTTCCGGAACCCATTACACCTTCTCAGGCCAGGCCTTTTGTCACTGAGTACAATTCTACATCCATGTCCAGCACGGTTGCATCGATTTTGGTCTGGTTCTCGAGATTGGTGGTCCTTGGCTGCTCTTCCAGAGTCATATCCATTCTCTTGAATACTATAAGAATGAATGCAGACAAAGTTGACAGGAGAATCTGGTCAAAGTTGTTCAATACCTGTCTGCTGCTGACAGATCATGTAGTGATCTAGCAGTTCTAAATATTCTAAGCTTCCTCCAGCCAGATTTCGTTTTGGCTTTAGCGGTCATCTCCTTTGGAGCCCAAGTATCAGCTTTATTGGCCTTCATGGTTTTTTTTTTGTTGGTCTAGGCATCTTCCTGTCCAACAATTCTTCAAGGAAGCAGCTAGGCTCAGACCTCAGTCGAGTTCACCTTCTCCTGGCTATCACGTTTGCATAAGAAGCTTCAGAGATTGGTTTACTGGTCCTGGAGAACTTTCTTACGTTCTTCCAGTTTAGCGGTGCTGTTACCTATTCTTGACTCAATCCCCAAGAGTGCATCAGTCTTGGTGGGAGCCTAGAAAATGTTCTGCCATCCTTAGAGTTCTAACTTGCGTGGGTGAGAGCACAATGTGGCTTAGTTGGTTAAAGCACATGTCTAGTAAACAGGGAATTCTGATTTGACTTCCAGCAGTGTCTTCCTTCAATTTTAGGAATCCCTCAGAAATTGTAAAGTCACATCTACAAGCGTAGCTTCCTTCAGCCTTCAGAATGCCTGTTCATCCTTTTGCCAGAAAGGACAGAGGAACGTGCCTCATCTAGGGTGATTGTGGCACGGATTGTTATGGATGTTATGTTTCTTTAAATGCAAATGCATCTGTGTTGTATGTATTTCCTGTGTGGTGTTTCCTGTTCCTAATGGTTATTATTCAATGAACATGGCTTCTGTACAGTAATGGCTTATGCTGTTTTTACTTGCATTACATCAACCCAGATTGCCTAGGTATTCCAACAGGCTCACAGAACCAAGTACTGGTCTACTTTGGAGATAGTGTCTGCTCACCCAACCAGGAGCTGGTCTACATCTGGGCAGCTTTGCATCATGTAGCTCCCAGAGTAATTTGCAGGGCAGCTTCCTGGTCTTCTATCAACATGTCTATGTCCCGTTTCTGTGTTGAACCAGCTGCTATATCTTCAAGTTATTTCCGTTTACAAGTACTGTAGGTTGACGGTGTTAAGTAAACTTTCTTTGCTCAACATTTCCCACCCATGTGTGTAGCGAGTTATTTCCAACACGTATGCTGCCATGGAGTATGTCAGGAAAACAGAACATTTCTATCAAATACTTACTGTAATTTTCCTCCTGACCCCATGGCAGCAGGAGTCCCTTCCCAATGCCTGCGGTAGGCTAATTACGGAACACGGCAGCTGGTATGGAGCAAAGATTTATGGGAGAGGAGTCCTATAGGGTAATTATGGAGGCAGGGCTAATCCCACACGTATGCTGCCATGTAGTCTATCAGGAAAGGAAAATTATGGTAAGTATTTGATAGAAATTTTCAGTTTTTCTGCTACACACAGCGTTTTGCTTTTAGGCCCAAAAAGTTTAATTTTAACATGAGCAACTTCTTCCACATGTTTGCTGTGTTCCCCACATGGCTTCTTGCAAACTGCAAATGGGGCTTTCTTTCAACAAATGCTTTCTTCTTGCTACTCTTCCATAAAGGACAGATTCGTGGAATGCATGACTAATAGTTGTCTTGTGGACAGATTCTCCCCCCTGAGCTGTAGATCTCTCCAGCTCCTCCAGAGTTACAATGGGCCCCATGGCTGCTTCTCTGATTAATGCTCTCCTTGCCCGGCCTGTCAGTTTAGGTGGACGGCCATGTCTTTGTAGGGTTGAAGCTGTGCCATACTTTTTCCATTTTTGGTTTATGGATTGAACAGTGCTCTGGGAGCTTGGGCTATTTTTTTATAACCTAACCCTGCTTTAAAATTCTCCACAACTTTATCCCTGACCTGGCTGGTGTGTTTCTTGGCCTTCATGATGATGTTTGTTCACTAAGGTACTCTAACAAACCTCTGAGGGCTGCACAGAACAGCTGTATTTATACTATGATTAAATTACACACAGGTAGACTCTATTTACTAATTCGGTGACTTCTGAAGGCAATTGGTTCCACTAGATTTTAGGTAGGGGTATCGGAGTAAAGGGGGCTGACTATAAATGTACGCCACACTTTTCATATATTTATTTGTAAAAAATTTTGATCATTTATCATTTTCTTTCCACTTCACAATTATGTGCCACTTTGTCTTGGTCTATCACATAAAATTCCAATAAAATACATTTACGTTTTTGGTTGTAACATGACAAAATGTGGAAAATTTCAAGGGCTATGAATACTTTTTCAAGGCACTTTAGTTGGTAAGGTTGAATCAAGACACTAGTCCATCCAGTGGACATGTGCTGTGTGTGCTTTGGTCACAACTAGTGTTGAGCGAACCCGGACTGTAACGTTCGGGTCCGTACCGAACTTTTGGGTGTCCGTGGCACGGACCCGGACCCGGACATTTCAAAAATCGTTCGGGTTCGGTCCGGGGTTCTGCTATTTTACTCCACGTGTTGAGAAGCTGCAGGGCAGCCAATCAACAAGCGTTTCACTGGTTTGCCCTTAGAAGCCATCACAGCCATGCCTACTAATGGCATGGCTGTGATTGGCCGGTGCATCATGTGACCCAGCCTCTTTATAAGCTGGAGTCACAGTGCTGCAGTCACATGCTCCTTGGGTTAGTATAGGGAAAGGTAGCTGACGGCGTGAGGGACAGATTTTAGCCATTTTAAGACCTGATCCTGCATCCTGAGATAGATTACTTTACTACTGCTGTCTGTGCTGTTGCTCTGAGGACAGATAGCAGAAATTAGAGATTT